>OZ022415.1:48992670-49322519 GCA_963989365.1 Rhimphoctona megacephalus | reverse complement strand
TTTTTCATCTAATTTCATATTCAGTTTTATGAGTTACGAACTTCAGCATACACCCAATAAGCTATCGTTATTAAACAAATCTTCATAGTCATTCTATCCCCAATTATCTATCTATCATAAAGTTTTTCTTTTATGGCATTTAATATTTTTGTTTTCACCATAAAACCAAAGAATATTGATTCAGAAATTGCCACTCTTTTGTATAAATGTTCGCCGTTCTGTCAATAATAAATCTTTTGAAAATCGGCTATGATGCACCAAAGATATTAGTATGTAGTTCAATATCCCACTCTATTTTTCTTGTTGGTTGATTTTTGACGAAAGTATACCTATGAACGTTTTGGAATTAAAAAATAAAAGGCGTCTTTTAACGACGCCGTATTACACCGTGTCTCACTTTTTTCAATAAAAAAAAATATAAACGTTACTCAAAATGTATGTTTTTAACCACGGAAAACCTTCATCCGATTACTGAATAGTTGTAAAAAAAAATGGTTTACTTACTGACTTTTTAAACTTTCTGGGTGTGAATCCCGTTAATCCGTTGATAATTCTTAACATATTTTTAAACGAGAGTAAAGTTGAAAACAAAAATTATGACACCTCCATCCGATGCGGTTTACTCGCTTTTTCAGGAAGTTATGGATAATTGAAAAAAAAATCTGCACTATAATTGCAAAAGGATAATACAAAAAATGACTTATCCAAGATCACACTAGACTTAGAATTCATGGAAAAATAACAGTTTTTTATTAAAATTTATGAAAAAATCGAAGTAGACAGAAACGGCAAAAACCAATATTTTGTATCTAGAGTTTGAAATATTGGCAGTATAATTATTTTGATAATTTTTTTACATATTCTTCCAATAAACGCATTGTGACGAAAATTAAAAAAAAAGAGAAACAGAAAGCTGCTTCCAATGAGCACTAAAGATGAAATAAACAACAATGAAATTAAAAATATCAAAAAAAAGATGCCAGCTTGGCGTGGAATGCCCCATATGCTTTTCACGATGGCGAATCCCACCACTGTAAGAAGGGTGGAACAAATTACTTTGACGGTTTCTAAACCGTTCACTTATCTTAGCAGTCTATGAGCAACTATTAATTGTTAATTGTGGTTGATGAATTTATAGATCTGAGAAATCGCTTTTCGCGAGATTGCACCGATTATTGATGTGTTTGTCGACGTAACTGATGAATGGATGTGCCTTGTTTTTTGACATGCCTCTCGATCATGTGAAAACTACGCTTTTCCTTCTTCTTCGATCTTTTCAGCTTTGTCCCCAACAAAAAATAAAATTTTCGAGGATTTATAATGCAAAACCCAACATCCTCCTGAGCTCTTCTCTGCCACGTGACGACAGTGAATTTAAACGAGGGTCAATGGAATCCGGAGATGTCACGCTGGGATACGTGAAAAAAAATTGATGCTGGTAGCGCTCTGCACGGAAATTGCTGACTCCTTTCTCATTCATTGTTGTGGAGATCGTTTATAATATATTGATATTGTTAGCAGGCATGAGGCTAGATTCGAAAAATCTTTTTTAACTTTGGCTTACGTAATGAAAAAAATGTTGCATTGAAATTTTTTGTCTCAAAACCCAACTTCATTATTGTAGATTTTGTAAAATTTATGCGATCTCCAATTGTCTTTTGGCAAAGCCAAACTAAAATGCACATATTTTCTTATCGCTTTCTTCGTCGAGATCAATTCACTGCTGAATATTGGCAAGTGAACTTCACGACAAGTAGAGCTATAAAATATGTTACATGTAGTTGAGAATTTTGGCGAGACCCGGAAACTTAAACTACATGACAAACTCAATCGGCTAGGCCACTGTTTATTGCATCCTTTGGCCTTCCACGAAATACTGTTTTGCCTGAGAGTAATACGCTACCATACGATACCACAACCGATGTTGTATCTACAGAGTGCACGAATTCCGATAGGGTCCAACATTGAAACTCGACAAAGTCATAAAGTTTGGGTCGTTTACAAGAGCGACAGACGAAGAAATTCTTGGGTCGTCGGGATAGTGTTAAATGTGTTCGTTACTACGATTAACTTCCAGTACTACTGCGTTATCTCTTGTTTGTGACCGTCAGACCGAAAGAGTTTTCATTCGTGGCTTATTTTTTTGTATTCCTGGATGCGAGATGGCAGTTTCGTAGTCGTGACAACATTATTCCTAGCAAGTTCCGCCTTCATCCTCATTTTATTATTAGTTTTTGGTACTCATTGGCACATATATATTTTGACACATTCCATCCAATCTCCATTGAAATCTCTCGGTTTTTGTGGTAAGGGTATCGCACGAAACTCTTTTTGGCGGTACAATCGTCGACCAATGTAGATTCTCGTTCGTGAGTGCTCACCCAGGATTTCATGATCTCTCTTTAATGCACAAAACACTACACCAAGATCGTTTGTTTACTATGCAGTACGGGATAAATCGAGATTCATGTATGTACGCACGCACCATCCGGACACAAACCCATGTAGATTTATTTTTGTGTAAAATCGTGTGTGCACCGAGCCTCTAGCTTTATGGACCAGAAGTGATTGCTACATTTGTTCGTTATTTCAATGCATGTTGTTCTTTTCAGTCCTCTACTTTTATTTATCGCTGATGAATACCGCAGTCACAAATATGTTACGAGATCGGTCAACCCATGCCGTTCGCGTTCTCGCACGTTTATCTCTTCGTCTCTCTTGGGCAACAACAATATATTTCAGAGATCATCTGATGGCGAACGGGTGTATATTAATAATACGAATTTGAAATTGAGATATAATTATGAGTTGATAAATATATGAACGTTATCTTAATCCCCTGATGAGTAATTAATTATTGACACAAACCAGGCAAAATATTACAGCAGTTAAAAAAAAACCGCTTATAGAATTAGATACGGGATTATTCTAATCAATTTCGGCCTTCGGATTAGAGATAGAATTTTACAAATATTTTGATAAGAATGAGTATAAATAAAATAATAGTAATAATGATTAATTATTTTATTCTTAATTAATTCTTTTTACGAAGATTTTTTTTTTGAGAAAACTGCGGTTGACTGGAAATGGACTGTTTCTACATAAGGCTCAAATTTCGACGCCATTTCGAGGCAATGAAAAAAATCTGCACTTGTTAGACCAAAAAAATGGTCACGGTTTAAAAAAATGATAGATACTGAGGGGTTTCATGGAATAGATAGAAAAATAAAATGGTGCCGTTGGTACATTGACCATGCGCTGTACCTCGAAGTATAGCGAGGGTTCGAATCCCTTTTTCGTTGGAGGTTGTCGAGGAAGAAGAAAGCGATGGGAATAAGATGTTCTCGCAAGGGTATGTGGGATGAGAAAAGGAAGAGAGAGAGAGAGAGGGGGGGGGAGGGAGAGCGAGAGAGAGAGAGGTGGGAGGGAGGGAGACAGAGACAGAGACAGTGACAGAGAGAAATGGAAAACGGCCAAGACAGTGGACTGCGTAATATAATTCAGTAAGTTTATGACCGACCTGGGGGAATGATGGTGGTTTGCATATAACCGAGGGTAAGTTTACCGCTCTGGATTGCTCGCCGCAGTGGCGCGAGAACAGAGAAAGCCAAATGTACAGAGAAAAAGACAAAGAAAGAGACAGAGAGAAAAGTGCACCCCGATGGCGAACGTATCTCAACGAACGATAGAAAAGACAGAGAAAGCGTTAAGATAAAAAGAAAAAAGAGTAGGTTGGCCGTATTTCTTGTCTGGTGAGCTTCACGGTGGCCGCATTCTGCGTTATGACCGCCGAATGGATTATCGTTTCTCCCTCTATCTTCAGGATTTCTCGCTTATATGAGAAAAATCCATTTTCCTTTTGCTCCGTGCCTCACGTTCAACAAAAACACTGTACCATTTTCTTCCCTCTTATATAAGCTTATTTCCCTAAATATTTCTTTACAATAAAGAGCGATGAGATTTATTTATGATTTTGCTACTTATTTGTTTTCTTCTTGTACATGGAATCAAGTTTGAAATGATTTCATTATATTATGAAGAAATCACACAAAATTGAATCTGTCTCGATTTTTTTCTCTATAGCTCTAATGGCGTTTTCGACGAGATCTTTGTACAGGGACATTTCGGATAACTGACTGTACGTATCGTGATCCCGTTTTACATCGTGCACAACATTGGCCGCCATCATCGGACTCACTGAATCGGAATTAATGTAAATGTTCTTTTGAACCACAATGCCCTGAGGCTTACGTATGCCATTGGTTTTCGTTTGCAAAGAGATGACTCAAAATTGAACTCACCCTTTCCTGTTTTCATTAACCGCCAAACTTTCCTATTCAGAATCTTACTTACGGCGAGATACGCTGTAAAATGATCGTAAAATTGTATATTGTTTCATACACAATTGGTAAATATAAGAAAAGTGGTTTTAAAGCTAATTTTATTTTTTTCACAAATGAATGAGATCCAAAAAAGCTCATTTTATAATTTGGTTCCCATTTTCCTTTTCAGAAATTAACATTGAAAAATTTCGCTGAAAAATTTTACGTTCAATTTTACATCAAAAAAAATTAATTTATACTACGCGAATTATTGGATGGATAGGATCATTTTGACTTGAATTTGAAGTATTCAATTTTGTGACCTTGAATTCGGAAGGGAAGTCATTGGGAAAATCACAAACAGGTACATATTTGTAAGTTTTTCGCGTTATCTCCGAGACTATCACAAAATCCGATATAATCATAAAGACTTTTTATTCTCTATAAAATTAAGATGAAAACAAAAAAAAGTTGATTTTCTATCTTCATTTGATCCGGAAATATGATGAATCAAAGATTTTCCTAAAATGCTGGAAAAATACCACTTTATAACATTTTATACGATACCTCCGAAACTATCAGAAAATCCAATAAGACCATCTATTACTTTTTTATTTCCTATGAAATTTTGAAGAAAATTAAAGAAAAATTACGTCCCTACGCTAATTTTTTTCAGGGATATGGGGAATCGAAGTAAGACCAAAAATGATTTTTTTCATATTTCATGCTGTAATTTTGTTGAACGAATAGGATGGGTAGAATTAATAAAATTTCAGAACAACTAATAAAATATTAATAATTTCGAAAGCGGGGATTTTTGCAGAGAAGCGTATCATTTATTTTTTTTTATTATCCTATCATGTGTGTTTAAGTGTGCAGTGAAACAAAATTTAAACAGAATCCGCTGATTTCATTTATGAATATTCACATACTCACCTGAACTTAAGGGGCCAGTCTACTTTGGAGCCACGAAAAAAAGGCTATTTTCGCGATTTTTTTTGAGGATTTTATAAAAGATATGAATATAAAAGTTGTTGGGCTTGATAAATAAAGTCTTGAAACACATAAAAAAAAAATTTTAATTCATTTTTATTCATTTTTAAGTACAAAAACTATAGTTTAACGTAACGCCTCAAAAATAGGTGGGCTAGGTAGCCCCATCACAACTCGGCAACAGCTTTTGTCTGAAACGAAAAAATCAAAGTCCATTAGATTCAGTATGACACCAGCTACAAAATGACTCTCGGATATAAAGTTTTATCAAAAAATAAAAAATGGCAGATGAAAAACGAAAAAAGTAAAAAAACGCGTTTTTTCCGCAGTTTTTCACAAAAAAAGAGTAAAAATCTAAATTTTAAATTCATCGAGGGTCATCTTGTTGCGAATCATGTTTACAATATGTGGTTCAAATTTTAAGAGAATCGGTTTATTAGTTTTTGAGATACGATGGAGCTAGATCTGGAAAACGTTGTTTCGAGAAAAACGCGTTTGAAGTTTATACGCTCAGGTAGACGAAATGAGGTCCTGACGTTCAGGTAAAAAAAAAATACTTAGAGAGCTCGAATTTTCATAAAATTTTGACACAATATTTCTGAATGTATGTACTTTCGAAAAGAGTTAAAAAAAAAATTGATTTTTTGAAATTTTCAAAGTGGACTGGCCCCTTAATACTAACAAAGACCAGCAATTCACGATTTTTAGATATAATTATATTACAAATTAAAAAAAATAGATGGTACTCTTCTATGCAAAAATCTCCGCTTTCGAATATACTACAGTTTTATTAGTCGTTCTGAAATTTTTATATTTTCACCCATCTTATTCGTTTAAAAAAATTACAATACGAAATATGAAAAAAAAAAAAATATATTTTTGGTCTAACTTTGATTCCCCATATCTCCAACAAAAAATTAGCGTAAGGACTTAATTTTTTTTCATTCTCTTCAAATATTTCATAGGAAACAAAAAAATAATCAATGGTCTTGTTGGATTTCCTGATAGTTTCGGAGATATCGCACAAAACATTAAAAGGTAGAAAATCAACTTTTTTTTGCTTTCGTTGCAATTTTATAGGAAATAATAAAGTCCTTATGATTATGGTGCATTTCGTGATAGTTTCGGAGATAACGCGCAAAACATACAAATATGTACCTATTCCTGACGTTTCCAATGCCTTCCGCTCCGAATCCAAGGTCACAAAATTGAATACTTTAAATTCAAATCTAAATGGTCATATTCACCCAATAATTCGCGTAGTATAAATTAATAGTTTATTCCGTTCATTTTTCGGCTCTGGAGACTGGCCTAATACATAATATAATTCTTAATATACTGGTCTATATATTTGGTTTTATAGGCTACGGGAAAAACCTCAAGTAAATTTCTTGTAAAGAGGGGGAATAGTTTCAAAAATGGTTTGAGGTCATTACGAAATGCAAATCTTGCGCACGAGGGATCAATGAGTTTGCCAGATAACCAACGTCCCACACAAGCAAAGCAAAGCAAATGACGTGCGTAACGCTCTTTACATGGTTAGAATCGTATATATATATATTAGGCGACTGGCAAGTACCGTGATATAGTACGGTTTATGGTACCCACGTGACGTTGACGGTGTGCGAGGATCGGTTGCCATCCAGTGACACGCGCCTCGTTACTCGTCGATCGGTTTCCTTTTTATTTTTTATTTTTTTTTTGTTCAAAGCTCTCTCAATTTCGTCACTTCCCTTCCACCGACCCTATTCTCTCGTCACATTATAATAACGAACCTCGATAGCAGTCGCTTTTCGCACCCTTTTTCGACCTCTTTCGTTCCCGAGTGCCCTTTCCTCTCTCGGCTCTTGATATTCACTCGGATTCAACCGAAAGAAGCTAATGCACACAACTCAAAAAAATGCCAAAGCTTTATAATCCTTTAAGGGTTTCGCGCAACCTATATCACTGTTGCTCCAAAGAGGGTGAATTTACGTCGACGAAATTTCTGTTTGCTTTTCTACTTTGCAAATGAAGGTGATTTTTTTTTGTTCTAAGTGATGTTTATCTTTTGAATTTCCGGTGGAATTTGAAGAATCATTTATTTGTTTCATTTTAATACAGAAAATGAATGAAAAATAAATTTTGTGATGAAACTTTTAGCGTAATTTTCCAAATTGAATTCTCGTAGTGTGTATCACATCACAGTTTTTTTTTACCCTCAGAAAATAAATCACAGAATATTTTTGTAACTTAGTATCACATCCAGCAAAAACATAAATCAATTTTTTTTCTATATATTTCAGAACTGATTTGACCAATCTGGATAATAAAATGTAAAGAAATAAAAGAGAATGAATGATACGACACGACTCGTTCATTTTAAATATTTTCCTTTTCGTGGGCTCCCTCAAAATTTCATAAAATAAAGTTATCATCCGGGTGGACAGGACGTCAAGGATGAGCGTTATTCAGAAGCAGTTTCATTCGCGAGAAATCACCGCGTCAAATCGGCCATCGTATATAATTGGCCTCGAGGCACACGCGATGTAAGGACACGTGCCGCAACTATAGGACCACTGTTGCTGAATGAAAGCTCTGTGAAATGGACGCCCGTTTATCCGAGCACACAGTAAGACCTGCTCTCGTATTATTGCCGTTAGGGAATGGAATATCATAACTTTAATTCTCGATATCGAATCGAATTACATCACGGCGATTGTTGGTACGCGAGAGAGCTGAATTGAACAGCTAGTCTCTACCATTGAAGATGGATCGTTTACTCGGCTGACACACTCTTTCATATTCCAATCGTATGTTCATGCACCCTGGACGGATTGCGAATATCCTTGAGCGGCAATTGAACGAGGAAAAGAAAAAGGGGTCGGCAATGAAGTGGACAAAAATTTGAAGGACTGAAAGAAAAATTGCGATATGAAGAAAATTGTTAAGTGTAAGAAGAATTGTTTAATTAATATTCGATCAATTATAATTAATAATTGTAATAAATGATAGGGAAATAAGTTCCAGAAAAAAAACATGGGTGATTTAAGCTTAGGTTCATATTTATTTAAAAAATTACCTCGCTCGACCCTAATTGGATTATTTATATTTTCGAACTCTAATTTTTAATACAATTCGAAGTTTTTTATGACCATACAGAATTTTCAATGTTTCTCTACTTTTCGCGATCGCAAATATCTACGTCACCAAAATACCAATTACATCGATTAAGGCGGTTATTTCGAGATCGATCATTTATCTCGTTTAACCCTCAAGTTCTGAAGTTCCACATGAGTGAACACGTTGCACAACCAGACGATAATACGTCTTGTTCTACCGATCGTCCGTCAATCGATTCGAAGCCGTTTTTATATCTCTATCTAGCATGGTACGCATTTTTATGGCGCCCTTCTGGGTGACACGAGCGGTCACGTGCCAGGATAGCGGAGCAAGCCTTCGACGCTTTGGTCCACCCCCTTCATACGAGCCCCGGCACTGGGAGTCGCGACGGTCCGTCGCGTTGCTGAGCCAACCACTTTAGACGCCTTTCAGATGAAAGAGAGTTTCACTATATATATATAAGAGAGGTCAGGGCAATATGAGACGAAGAATCAGAATGAGATTCATCATTTGAAAAAATGCAAGATTTTTCGTCAGTTTTTTTCTCAGGTACACGTCCGACATACCTAAATGTTTTTAAACTGCACGAAACTTTTTGTCTTGTTTTTTGTGTCCCATTATTTATCAATGTCCCATTTTGCCATGATCTCCCGTACACATGTAAATGATCAGCGTACGAGAAGCCAAAGAAATTGTCTGAGTGAGATATTTTGTCTCGAAATCTAAAAACGTGGTTTCAGACACAGGAATTTCCCCTTTATAACCTCTACACAGAAAATTAGCGTGCCAGTGCTTTAGTCCCTTTCATCCTTCATAACTTCGCACATTTTTAAACTTTAATAAGAACATATTCAATTTCCAGTAATTGCAATATGAGATCTCATAAGAAGATCCTATCGAGGCGATGGTCCTGATGATCCAGGAATGCATGTGAATCCTTCAATGATGCTGGAGAATTCGTTTGAAAGTTCCAAGGTAGTGAAGAATGCGGGTGAAGTATTTTATCGAATGAATACGAGGGTTGAAGGTGCGAGAGGACTCGTTTGTTGCACCCCGGAGAAATAAGCATTAAAGAAGGAGCCTTGGTCGGTGAACCAGCGTGGGAACATTGGTTGAATGTATGATACACTTCGGTGAATTTAAAACTTTTACAAAGTTTCGTATTAATTATTGGGATTCATAGAATCAAATGATAATAAATTTGCATAAATACTGGACCATTGAGGGGTTCAGACACTCTAGAATTTTGGAAAAATCAAATTTTTTTTTGCTCAAAAGGTGCATGCCGATGCAATTGCATCAGTTTTATTATAATATTGTAATAGTAATTGATTGATTTTCATGACAAGTGATGATAAAGTATATGGTGATAAGAAAGGACGAACATATGACAGTGGATTCAGCGAGATCGAGAGCATCATGAAGACAAGCGTTAAATTCTATACTGAAAACTTTAAACGCGTTTTTCTCGAAACCACGTTTTTTGAACTGACCGGAAACTTAACTCAAACAAATCTTCACTAATCGATATGAAAATTTTACTTAACATTCAAAACTAGATTCTCTACAAAAGTACATAAGATTTTTGTGTTACATTGCATAGTTTTTTCGTTATAAAATATTGGTTTTTTGTTCCAAGTCGAAAATTGCATGAACTACGTTTCCGGTGGTTGACCCTTCCGAAAAAAGGTGTCAACGAAGAAATGCTATGCAGCAGCCATTTTGTTATTAATCACTGCAGAAAAATTATTTTATATAGTTCATTAGTAGTATAATAAATAACTATGCACAGACTTTTTATTCATTTCATTATTTCACTAAAAAAGAATCCCAAAATATGCTCATTTTTTCTTGCTCCAGAGTCGCCTAACCCTTTAACATCATGCTATTACTATCTTCATATCAAAAATACTTTTAATGAATTACTTTGTTTCTACTATATGATGGTGCCAAACCAATCATGAATACTGATGTAAATTTAAAAACCTAATATTCATCGGTTATATTCAGGAAAAAGTTTTTTTGTAATTAAACTTTTTCTGTTAGGTGTTACAGATTTACATAATTTTTTAAAATGTTGTTCCGATCGAATACTCGAAGCTTTCAGAATTTAGATTAGAGTTAGAGAAAAAAAAGAGAGAAGGAAAGATTGATGAAACATCCGCATCAGGTTGGCGATGACCGGGTGTAGTTCGTTGCCCTGGGGATACCGTCAGCAGTGGTATACGAGTGAACCTAGTGAGTTGAACTTTAATATTACAAAAAGCTATAATCTGACGAGCGTGATAGCCGGAGCGTTAACTGGCACCCAATTTATAAAAATAACGATGAAATTACTGTTGCGTAAAGCGTGTATATGGTTATATGACCGTTACCGCGGACAGAGCGTTATCTCTTTGCTATGATATTGTATATCAGTGTGTGTATGTGTGTGCATATACAACGTGAACTGTCACAATGATGGTTGAAGGGATAGAACACGGAGAATGGGAGATAGAAATATAGAAGCATACGCGCAAACGTGGATGGTCATCAGAGAATACAGAGGCCATCTCGTACATAGTTTGTTAGGGTATGAGAGGAGCTGTCTCCAGTTATACATGAGAGAAGGGTAAAATCGGTGATGTGGTTGTACGTAACGTACATTTTGTCCATCATCAGCCACCCGACCGACGCGGGCAGTTGATGTTTCAGTCTTTCCTTCTATCTCTCTCTCTCTCTCCCGTTTTTCGTACTTTCATTGCTCGCTCAGGCTGGCGTTTTACGTTCGAAAAAATATGCTCGCTGGTACGTGAGCCAATCGTTGAGCGGGAGAATATTTATTTTGTGGGACAGAGGGGTGGATGTAATAACGAAATCTTGGATCCGATTAATTAAACAAATTTAAAAAAAAAAAAACAAAAACAAAAACGAGTACCGGACGATACACGGACCGATGAATTGCATTTACCAACAGTCGAAATTGGTACCGGGTTACGTCGATGGAATACACTTCAACAAGCAAATTTAAAAAAAAAAAAATTTAAGTCCACCTTCCACGATATGATATTACGGAGCATTTATTTCGTAATGGAAACATGGAAGCTCACCGTCGATCCTGTTCGCGAACGATGAGTAGCCGTTTGATCTGTTGAAAAACGGGTAGATATAAAAGAAAAAAAGGTAGATATGAAAGTCAACTGTTCAATGTATTAAAAACTAGTATAAATATTTTTTTTTGTATATATCCTTGTACAATTATAATTTTTCGTAGGAGAGTGATTCATATTGTTTGGAACACTATTTTGATAATGATATAAGCATGGATACTTTGTATTCACTCAATTATATACTAACTATTAAAGGCCACAAGCACATGGAACAAAAGGAATAAATGTCGTCAGGATGCCGGAAAATTACGTGCGATCCCAGAGGAACCATTTTATCACCGCGTAAGGGTATCTCAATCAAATTAAGATGAATCACTGATGAACGAGATCAATGACGATACAAATCACTCTGTGGGATCCTCCAATAAATATCCTTCATATATAAACTGCTACAGATTCCCCTGGCATATAGAATATACGCCAGGGGAATCCGTATATATATATATATATATATATATATATATATATATATATACACCTACCAATAAAAAAAATATGAAATATCCTCCACGTCACCACTTTCCTCGGCAATCCTCATCGAGGCCGCCGATGCTAACCATGTTTGCGGATATATTGTATCTCACGCATCACTTGGTCTACAAATTGTTTTATAAACAGATTATGGGAACTGGTGGTGTCCCCCAGAACTTGCGCTCGTTGTACAGACTCTCGGATGGAGTTGGGGCTCCACACAAGGCTGACAAAATCGCGGCAGTGATACGGAGGCAAGCTGGAACTACCGCAACTACCCTTGTTGCTACATACACAGAACACAGGACTTCATACTACGACGCCGGTAATACGACGAACGTTGACATTGCCGGCTGATATCATCCAAGCTTGCTCCATTGGAGTACAACCCTCCTCTTCCCCTTACTTCCTACTTCTTGCTCTTCTTCTTCTTCTTCTTCTTCTTCTTCTTCTTCTTCTTCTTCTTCTTCTTCTTCTTCTTCTTGGCGTCCTTCATCAAAATCCCTTCGATGCAATAAAATGAAATACATGCAATCTGCAGTTCATACCTATCAGGAACGTGGGTGTTTTCATTGAGTAATATGCTTGATCGGAAAACCAGATAATCGTTGACCCGGAACCTCATTGTGTTCCGCATGCTTGATTCTCTTTCTATCTGCAACCGTTTTTGCAATTTTCGACATCATTCATTTTTTCAATAAAAATAATTATTACACCGATGGGAAATTTTTCAGGTCATTATGAAACTTTTTTATCAACACTGTCAAAAGTTGAAATTGTTAAGAGAAAAACTTGGACCAACTTCAATGTTTGAAGATTGTTGAATGAGGTCATGTTTTGATCAATAGAAAACTACGGTTTTATTTCCATATTTTATCTGAATAAGATGCCCATATTGAAAGGATCTTTGAAACGGTGAATCCAAAAGGGCAACAGAAAAAGAACTGCAGGGATTTGATGGTGAGCTTAAGTTACTCTATGTATGTACATCTTGACAGAGCAGACATAAAAGCAACGGGATATCGATATCCGGTTCTAACTGAGAAACTGGTAAAACGTGGCTCATTGGTCCGGTAATGGTGCGGTTACCCGCTGTCCGGCAGTCATGCATATCCTTATTGCCGTGTGTGGAAAACTCGGTGACTTAATGGCCTGTGACCTGAGACATTTTCGCCTCAATGTAACGGAACACTGGAGTTGGTGGATCACAGTTTTAGGGTAGACCTAGATGTCACTTTATACATAACAACAATCTCTTTAATGGGCTACGTACACCTAGTCAGTGAAAGCAAAGCAAAGTTTATCCTTTTTCTTTCATTGAAGAAAATTTATATTCAAAAATGGATGAATGTCTTTGAAAGTTAATAGTTTCAAGTGGTAAAACTGCTGCTGCGGTAACCATAGTAGCGTCGACATTTTTTACCTGAAAAACTACAAGACAAATCTTCTGAAAGTGTCATGGCCGATTTAAAGAACAATGAATTTTTTTAAAAATGGTAATCATTTGAATGTAACAATGAGTTATGTCTTCCTTTTCTCATGTACTTTCAGAAGATTTTTCTCGTTTCTTTTTCAGGTAAAAAATATCGGAGATACGATGGTTACCGCAAAAGTAGTTTTACCAACCATCTTCTACGGGATCACGCGTCTTCACGGCTCACTGATCAATATTTATTTATTAACATTGGATTGAATGCAATTGTTGAATTTGAAAAACTTTTATCAATTTTTCATTTAAAAAAACTCGTTTGATGAAAAAAAAAGTTGTCGAACATTGCTCTGCTTTCACTGCCCCTTTAGGTATATGAAGCCCCTTATCATGCACGCGAATCTAGCTTTGCAGATTTCCATGGTACACCATAATAAATGTGTCACATACTAATATAAGCACTGTGGCTTCCTAAATGGGAACCTCAGTTATTCCAGCATGAAGAATCTACGAAGGAATAGATTGGCGAGAACAAAACTTTAGAGAAGAGAAACGAGCGTCTCGACGTCACGACGCCTGCCGGGCGTCTCCGGTCACGTGACTTTATAGCCTCTACACTGTCACTCCTTAGTCTTGCTCCCTCGCCCTCTTTCTTTCTCCCTCTCTCTTCAACATCCTCCATTTTTCTACTGAGAAAAATTCGCAATAAGGGAATGGAGTGTGCATCTAGATTTTCCTCTCACTCCTTCATATTTGGGGGTACAAAAATCTGTTCTCAGTTTCTTCCAGCGTTGAATATTCCGCGGAGCCGTCATAAACCTCCCCCGCGACTAGGATATCTTCCCTGCGGCGATGTGACTTCCGCTCGAACATATACCTTCGACGAAATCGTTCCGAATCTCTTGCGATACCCATCCTCTATATAACATCTGCTTCCTGTCTGATACATAGATGCAAAAGTCTGAACCAGTCATCAATCCACCAACCCGTAACAATGCGGATATGCAAAATCGTTTCGCATGCAAAATGAGCTTGTAAAATATCTTTCAGTGAATCTGTATTCTGTAGTGTATGTAAACTTGTATAGGGGAGATCCGACAACTTTCGTTGACTTTATAATATTGGATTAAAGTCAAACTGAGCTCGCATCAACTCACAACGATCTCTTTTTCTTTCATCTGGGCCTAGGAGACAAATTGATTGAGCATATAATGAAAAATACTTTCGTTAGAGCTCAGATCTAAATTTCTTTCTATTCACCCAATGACATTTGATCCAGAGCGAAGTGTCTGTGTGGAAAATCAACATCAATTCAAGAAGAAATTTTGTTGAGGTAGAAATTAAAATGGGCAAAAGTCGAAGATTAAAGAAACTTTGAGAGGGTCAATCGGATTAATTGCGAGCCTGTTTCACGTATTTTGAAGTCTGGACTAGGGTAATAAGATTTCTTGACTTGAGGTCATTTCTCTCTCACCTACTCCTAGATTTGTAAGTGAAGAGCCCGTGATAAAAGCGGAGAATTTGCTTGTCCTACGTACGATCTTCACTGTACCTTTTGTGCCCTTATTTTCGTTCACTCCTCGTCGTGACGTGTACACAGGCTAAGCTATTTTCTTTGTTCTGTACAATTTGTGATCGTTTCTATTAAGTGCTGAATATAAAAGATAACATAGAATATCTCATCTCTGAGTGAATGAATATAAAAATAACAAAATAATCAAAAAGACTCCCAGAGTTGATGTCACATTCCATCAGTACGTGAAACGTTTTTATAATTTGTGTTTACTCGAATTGCTATCAAATCAAAGCTCAGCTCTACGCTAAAGTACCTGACCCGAATTTTCACGCGATCCTAATCGAAGATACAGGTACAGATCGTACCGTTTCTATGGGGTCTAAAATGCCAAAATTGGCAAACCTTCGTGTTCTAACGAACCGCAACGTCGCAAGGTGTCTTGAGTTCGTTTCGACGATTGTCAACGATCAGTGAAGCGAATATTATATAAATTTCAGAAACATACGTGCGAATATTACAAACGAAAGTAAAGTGAAAAAAAGCGAAACCATGTTCGACCGTCCTATTATAAGGGATAAAAGGTCTATGACAATAAACTTGTATCGCTGATGTCAGTCGTTTGTCTCTATGGATAGGAAATAATAATTCAACCTTGATGTAATTAATAATCGAAAGCACAACTATTAAAGTTATTGAAATTCAATAGGCCAAAATTAAAGTGTATTCGAATCTTTGCAAATAAGTATAGTTGATCCAAAAAACAGTTTCATCTTGAAACGAATTGGTTGCTACATTGAAGTAAATAGTAATCGCAGTAATGATGAATAGGTCATGCGGCATAGATATAGATGCTACGAGGAAACAATGGAAAATTCATAGCGTAACTAATTCTCGCAACATTCGGAAAAGAGCGGTAAAACTCTCGGTTCGGTGCGAATGAGTTCACAGAAAGGTACAGTCCACCTAGTTCTTTGGGTTGCAAATGTCGCTTGCTCCCGGCTGAATCCCCGCCCCTCCACATCAACCCCTGCGCAGTCATGTTTAACTTTTGTCCTTGGATTCATATAGCCATATAGTAAAAACGTATAAAGAGTATACAGAGTCCGTTGAGGGAAGGACCAGCAAGAGAGCGGAGAATCCGGGCATAGCAGCGTGATTCGTCGACCCGTAATATAATTTCTCATTTTTGCTCAAGACAAAAGCGCGCTGAATCTTATTGTTCTTTTGCCGGTAATTAAGGAAACCGAATTAGTTCGCGATTGTTCCCGAGTCTCTCTCTTTCTGTCAAGATAATAAATAAGATTCTTGAGAAAATTCCACGCTTCTCTCCGCTCTTTCTACCCTCTTCGGCTCTTGCTCTCTTCCCATCTTTATGTCTCCCTCCGCGATTCACTCCCGCTATTCCCATCTTTCTTCAGAATTTACTCTTCGGTAGAACAACTACGCGGACTTTCATAATACACGGTATATTTCAGAATCGCACTAACGCCCGAACACTGACGTATACTCAGTGAAGGTTCGCTTCAAGTACTATAAAAAAATCTTTTTTGCACTTGATAAATACTGGATTAAATCTAACAATTTTCAAATCATTCTCTAATCGAGAATATCGGCATGTATAACTTTAGAACATCATATAATAGAACTAAATAAAATATACATTGAAAAAAAAAATTAAAGTATTGTCAACTACGCGATGAGGTTGGACGAATTTCGTTGCGCCAATAGTCATATTACGTTTAGTTAATCACCCGGTAGTTGATTCATTGAAAGTCATGTCGTTGAGACAACTACGCCACGATTTTACCGCTAAATTTTAATTTATTTGAGTTGAGTGTATTTCATGTGATACAACGGCAATAAATGGTTACATTAAAAAAATATAAAACTTGAGACACAGAAACCATTGAATTTGAAATAATCACACGGAGGTTGGATTATATACAGTTTGTCCGTGACTCGATAAAATAATAGCATCGAATAAACTTCTTTGCGAGAATTGAATTCAAGGACACCATAGATCAGCGGAATATAATTTGTGATTAAGCTAATTACCTAGTAGTAATTTGGATAAAATCTTTTGTTACTATTCAAACAAATAAACCTTTTGCTAAAGCTACTAAAATTTCGTTGCGCAAACAATAAGTTTTGTTTAACACGAATTATATATATTGTAACCGGATAGCCTTATTCCCTGACTGGATTTCTAGTGTGGCAGAAATCCGCTAGAGGGCCACGGGCGGAGCGCTCTCGCGTAAGCGTCGCACCGTCCGTGTGCCCATAAAGCTCCGACATTGAATCGTTAAATATCGATCACTCCGACCGACGGTCATCGAGAAAAACCTAACCCATGTTTTATGAGGTAAAAAGGTCTAAGGCCTTTTATTGTACAATTAAAGTACGCTGATATAGAAAGTTTTGCCACCTAATTATGTCAGGATAGGCGCTCTTACTAGAGTAAAAAATCGATCAATCGTATTTACTATTGAAAGTCGCAAAGTACAAAATCAAAAATATCAAATAAAAAATATTCCAAAAAAATGTATATAAAAAAAATTTCAAATATTTCTTACAGTCATTTCAAAATCATAATTGTTCGGTACAATCACTATATGTTTTAATTACACAATGCAATTCATTCAATCCAAACATGATTGATACAATTGACTGAAATACTTTTCCACATTTCCCGACTAATGCGATGATACTATTTCAAATATTTATTGAATTTTATTTAAAAAATGTTTTGGTTCTATTGAATATTTAAAGTTTTACTTCAAATTGCGGGCATAGTTGGCTCAACAAAATACCTTCAACTACGCGCGGAGGTTGCGTCAACTACGCCATTAGTTTCGCCGTATCCAACCTCAGGGCGTAGTTGAGCCAACTACGCCTCCGTTCTCAATACTATGCCTTTTTTCAATGTAGAAAATTATTTTTAATACTAAAATGTCAATTGTTAGTTTTACAAGTAGTATTTTCACCAAACTCCAAACGTGCCGCACCATATAATAATAATGAATAATCAGAATGGGCATCCCAAAATAGTACACAGAGGCTATTGAGCTTACGGTGGAGTGTCTATTATTAAAGAATTAGATTTTTTTTAATGTTGGCTCTAAATTCAAGATAATGCAAAAAGATTATATTCTGCTTGATCGATTTGTAATTAAGCTCAAGAATTTTTTTCCCATTCAACTTTACAAAATATTAATATTTTTAATTTTAACATAAAGTATTAAATAATGTAAGAGTCGAAATTCTCGTATGTTCTTGTGAAATCGAATCATTTGGATTTTGGTAAAGCTGGTAGAAATTGTAAGGGGGCAATGATGGCAAAGTAGGGTCGTAGGGATGGAGTAACGCTGATTGCAGCGGGTAATGACAGCGAGGGTGAGCAGTAGCCTGGAAGTAAGTAAAAATTTTAAATTTAGTTACAGCTTGCGTGCAAACTGCTGCCAGGCGTGTTTGTGATGTGGCCGTGGATGCGGAAAGGACTGTTGGCATGAGCATGAGTCAGCATGTAACACATAGCTTAGAGAGTAGACCGCTCACTTTCTTGCTGTAACGCGTTGATGTACCCTGTCAGTCGCATTGGTATAAATTATGGAATTTACCGCATTAGTGGCGATGTGTGTTCAGGAACTGAACTGTGAAAACATCAGATTGAACGAAATATTGTTGCGATCGACTAATTTTTTTAGAGTGGAATTTAATATGACAAAATCTTCGTTTGCCCGTGCGTCAAATCGTCGGGGCAGTCCCAACGTAAATCGGGGCCTTGAAGGGCTTGCACATGGATACCCTATCAAACATTGCCACAACCCTGCCAGATTAGGTCTCGACAGGGCAATGTCAGGGATGCCAAGTTTATTTAAAACATGGCACTTTTCAGGCAACTCATTAGGGACCTAGTCGGGCTTCATTAGGGCAGTCTCCATTCCAAGGAATTGTCATTTTATGACAGAACCAAGTCGGGTTCCGATAAGGCGAAGGTTTCGCAGTCTTGATGATCCAAAACACGGCACTCTGAAGGCAGCCCATTGAAGACCTACTCAGGCTTCAGCAGGGTAGCCCCTATCCAGATAATGAGAAATATTATATCAAAAAAATAAGTCGGGTCCCGATAAGGCAAAAAAATCGGAGCCTTATTGATTTCGAAAATTGAAAAATTTGCATGAACGCATATATTTCGTAGGATATATTAAGGGGCCAGTCCACTTTGAAAATTTCAAAAAATCGATTTTTTTTACTGTTTTTGAAACTACATACATTCAGAAATATTGTGTCAAAATTTTATGAAAATTCGAGCTCTCTAAGTATTTTTTTTTATCTGAACGTCAGGACCTCATTTCGTCTACCTGAGCGTATAAACTTCAAACGCGTTTTTCTCGAAACAACGTTTTCAAAATCTAGCTCCATCGTATCTCTAAAACTAATAAATCGATTCTCTTGAAATTTGAACCACATATTGTAAACATGATTCGCAACAAGATGACCCTAGATGGTTTTAAAATTTTGATTTTTACTCTTTTTTTTGTGAAAAACTGCGAAAAAAACGCGTTTTTTTACTTTTTTCGTTTTTCATCTGCCATTTTTTTATTTTTCGATAAAACTTTATATCCGAGGGTCATTTTGTAGCTGGTGTCATACTGAATCTAATGAACTTTGATTTTTTTGTTTCAGACAAGCCGTTGCCGAGTTGTGATGGGGCTACCTAACCCACCTATTTTTGAGGCGTTACGTTAAACTATAGTTTTTGTACTTAAAAATGAATAAAAATGAATTAAATTTTTTTTTTGTATTTCAAGACTTTGTTTATCAAGCCCGACAACTTTTATATTCATATCTTTTATAAAATCCTCAAAAAAAATCGCGAAAATAGCCTTTTTTTCGTGGCTCCAAAGTAGACTAGCCCCTTAATAATTGGAATGTTCTTTTTTTGTGTTGATAATTATGAAGAATTATTTAATGGTAAAAAATGATTAATATTATTTATATTGAATTTACTTCATTTCGTTGTTTTTATTAACATGTTTTTTACTTTTTTTTTGCTTTGGGATATAGAGATGCTGAATCATTTGTTGAAAGATTCTGGAATGCTAGATATGTAACATTTTTAACCAATTTTTTTCAACGAGACTATAGTGTAATGGCAGTGTGCGTATGCGGTTGGGTCTACAGATATGTAAGTAAGTGGGATCGAATCCCGATGTAGGTAGGAAAATTGTTCTGCTTAAACTAATGTTAGGAGTAATGGAAATAATGAAATATGACCTAATATGATCGGAAATCGAACTCTAATTAAAAAATAAACATTTCTGTAAATGTTTAATTTTTAATAGGGCTTCGACAGGGGTACCGATAGATGCCCCGACTTATTTGCCTTTAAAGGCCCTTGTTTAAAAAGCGTGACCGTCCTTCCAGGGGCCAGTATGGGTTTTCACACAAAGGCCCTAACTAAGTTAGGGACTCCTAATCGGGGCATTTTCGCAGACTCAAATAAATTGACGCACGGGTGGATGATTATTAGCAAGAAATGAGACTGAAATTAGTGAAGTTCGCGAAATGGAAAAAATGAACGTTTTAACAGTTTCATTTCGGATCAATTTTTCATTTCATAGGTTTTAATAGGTTTAATATTTCATTTCATTTTAGGTTTTTTGTAGAAACCAAAGTCGAAAAAGTTCGCCTATTGAATGAATTCCTCAATAAAACCATGTAGCGGATTGCAGGGGAAAAAAGGCACAAGATGAAAATGCGGCTGTAATAAAATGAGCGATGACAGAGTTAGAAATAAGGGAGGCGTGTAGTTGATCGGCTTGAACTTAGTTTCCCTTGATAGCACGATTTTTATAGTCCTTTTTTCCTACGTTGATGTTAGTTCGCAATACACCAGTATCCAACATTATATAAGTTGGTCCATGGGGGTTCTCCAATATGTTGGATAAAGCGCGGGGTTCCGATCAACAGCCAGATTATTAGAGTATCAGAACTTGTCTCATAACTCAGAAGCCTAATGGTGTAAACGCCTTGGTGCCCTTAGTTCAGGTCGATGTGTAGTTATATCCTCTCTGTATCATAGTGTACCAAAACACACATTTTTTGCCCTCGATGTTTTGCTGTAGTGTGCTTGACACGAAAAAGAATAAGTGGATATTGTATATGTGTCCCTTCCGGAAATACAGCTTTGAGCCCCTCCTACGCTTGATCCGATCAATATGTTTGTGTTTAGATTTGTTTTTTCTTAAGGAAGTTGTATCGATATTTATATGACATCATATAAAAATACATTATATTTGATTATTCCAAGTTAATGTATTGAAATTTGGCGTGAATCTTCTTGAACAGTATTTAATTATGTGTGAAAAATTTGGATAGGTTTCACCGTCTAGTAATCGAGATATTCATTGTTGAAAATGACAAGTTTAACATGAGCTCTTATGGAAGCTTTCAAAATATTGCGAAATTCAGCAATAAATATCTCAATTTTGAGACGATGAATCATCGGCATATTCCGCCAGAAGTTTAATACCATATTAAGCTTTCAATTTACAAAATTTTATTGTGTAAAGTTGGAAAAAAATTTTTACATGAGAAACGCTATAACCTCCTTAAAGAAGAGACACTTCTCGTCTTCAAAAAAGTGGTCAAATACGAATTGGCTATGGCAAGAGTAGAATTCTTTAGTCATTTATATTCGGCGCAGGTGAGTGTATAAAAAAGGAATCTTATTTTTTTTAACCAACCCGGGCAAAAAAAATTCTTTTGTGTCTTTTTCATAATAATGAAGTCTGCACTTTACATTGATAAAGCTGCACTTTACCATTTTGAAGCTCCCTTGATGAAAAGCACCCTCACAGAAAATTAAGAGAATTGCTTAGTTAAAAAGCGCAATAAAGGTTGTATCCTGTGAGGGAACGTTTGGTAGATGCAAATACGACTAGAGATTAATGGAACGAAAGACTGGAGAGTAGTGCGAACTCTCACACATACCGGACGTGCCACGTTTCAAAAGTCACGTGCATCCCTCTCCACCCTCGGCTTTCCCCAGCCCTCTATGCTATTGCCAATGCTATCTTCCCTCTTTCGAAGGGTGATCCTTTCCCCCTGAAAATTCCTATCCCGGACTTTTCCAGTAGGGATCAAGGTCTGGAACATTCTACAATTGGCCATCTCCGTGAGTAGTCGACGAACCACGCGCTGCAGGCGAAATAAAGTATGGTTGGGGATGAAGCTTCGAAAAAAAAGAAGAAATCATTTCCTGGGGTACATCAAACTTTGTAAATATATCTGCTATAATAAAATTCAATAATAATAAAACCCTTGAAAATAAAAAAATTGAAAAGTAATTTTGCTTCTAAAAAGAGATCAATTTAAAATTTTTGTAATTCCTAAAAACTGTGTCCTCGAAACGAACTCAGACAGAAACTTAAAGAAGTTGAGTCTTTCGTCTGTCCCTTCATTCGAGTATCCCAATCAACAGAACCCCTCTACCAAAACAACAAAATACATTCCATTGTTAAGCTCTTATCTCAAACAAAGAGATGCTGAGACTTCGGATGAGGATCATAGAAAAGCGTGGAAAGTTTATACTTTTCTGCATCGAATAACTCTGCTGAATATACATGGCATAGGTGTGTGCACAACCAAACTATTTTAGATTACGATACATGCTTTTACGCTACCGGGTTATACATGGGGACGACTGAGGCGTATTCCGGGCGCAAAGATTCGCAACAGGATTGTTTTAATTCCATTTGACCTAATCGAATTAGCGATTGAAGCGATGTGCTGGCGATATATACGAAATCGTAAGCGTTACTTGCGCGATATAGAGAGTGAGGGGTGCCACGGCGCGAATACGGGGGTTGAACAGGAAAACGTCAGGAGGGGGCGCGTAAATGTGTAGCCCTCTGTCCCGCCAACGCGCGCGCCCCACAAAATCATCCCCTTTGCTATATATCCATCATCTATATAAGTATATATGTGTATGATTACACGTATATAGCATGTATGTATGTATGTTTATATATACGTGCTCCACCAGTTTCCCCCAGTCTTCCGCACAAATCCGCAGCTGCCAGGCGCAGCGAGATCGCTCGACCGGAAGTAACGCGACTACTGCCTAGTACATACGTATCTTCTCTCAGTTCTACAGCAGTACGCGTTCTCCCATACTTCTTCTCACTCTTCCACACCCAACAAAACTACCCTTCCTTATTTCACTCTATCTCCCGACTATATTCCTCCAGCTTCACAACTCATCCTCGCCTTTCATTTCGGACCCCAATGTCGCCCGTACCTCCTCTGCCAACCCTCCTATTAAAACTTCTTTGTCTCAAGTTTGCAAACTGTTTTACTGAGCCTAAATTTAAGCGCGTTTTATCATCGACCACTATGTCAGAGTGATCCTAACTTTGGAATCTCCTCGTCGTTAATTTTAGGCTCTCAATACTAGCGATGTAAACAAGTTTATTCTGTTCACAATCAAGAAAATTTGCATTGTTATATTTTAGGGTGGAATTGCAGCTTAGATTTTAGTACAAGATTTTTGATTCTGGTTTTTTTAGCTACAAGGTACTTACGTCATTTTAAAACGCGCGGAGTCAAGAACTTTGAAACATTGCTAATAATCTATGATGATTGGATACCCGGAGTGAAAAAGTTCCGATCAATACTAAATTAGTATTCAATCGAGCTCAATTTCGAAAGTAAACTAGATTGATTCAAAAATGTTATGTTCTCATTTCTAGAAACATATACATATTGAAAAAAGATATTTCCGACATCCAACATGGATTGAAATTCCTTATCACCATTCTCCATTTTTTTGCAACTGTCTAATACGGATTGCAAAAAATTGCGTATTTTATTTTGATGCACAACATTGCTCTTTAAATGATAATCGAATAGAAGATAACTACATTTATTTTAGAGATGAGAAAAGAATAAAATGAAGAAAAACCTGTTCAGTTAATATTATGAATTTAGTATCTACAAGCAAGTTTAGAATTTTCGATTTTTTACATTTAGTTATAAATATTAATTAGGTATAATATTGAATATAATGATGAGTAACAAATTTTTGGGGTAGAGTTGAGTTAGAATTTTGACATCATGATCTCAGTTTTTAAATTACGCGAAGAAATTCCAGGACGTATGTAGGCATACCTACATCATGTACTAATGTCCGTTCGCGTATAGAGGAACATTATACGACGATACTATAGGGGGATGAAGAGCCAACGCGCACAACTCGGCGCGCTGAAGACAGAGAGACCCACCCTCCGAAAACAACCCCTGTACGAGAGTTGTAACCCTCCTATCGAGATCGCTCCGCCCCATGCCACCACTCTCCTCTCCGTGTAACCCTACATCTTCCTGGCACACATATCTACAAGCGCATTCTTTCCTCCCGTAATATCCACGTGTACGTGAGCGCATGCATATTTTTTTTCCTCTTGTATCACTCCGTAAATATCTGCATAGTCCGAAGCGACGTGCACCCATTTTTTTTCACCTTGTAGTGGAAGATCATAAAAAAATGTCCCATGATGAGAAAATACAGAAAAAGCCCCGTTAATTCGTACACGGGTCGTGCACACGAAGAATAGGTTGTCTTTTAATACCTTCCTGATTAAAATGCTTCTTCGAACTTTCATTGAAAATGACATGTATTTTTTTAGTTGACTTATTTCAGGTTTTAATATTTATATATCCTCACCAGAATTTAGCAATTTATGTCGAAGATACGAAAAATTTATTTGGGAATGATTTTGTCATTGAAACAAAAATCTTTGAACTGGCTATGCCAATGGAAATAGCACCGGTTTTCTTCAGTCCCTTTTTCTCGTGAGTTGGATGTTTCCAAAAAAAATCATCACCTTCCATACCATCCATAGAAACTAATGAGACAATTTTAAGCACTCCTAATTTTTATAGATATATCTTCAACAATTCTAAATCAGTGAACCATTTTCCTTCATTAATTCATATAATAATAATTATCAGATGACGTTGAATAAAATTGATTTATTTTTTAATGAATATGAAACACAGAAGATTTATCATTCGGTATAATAATGGAATGCTATCCGATACATTATATAAATTGCAACTGTTGGAGATTCGCTCGGAACGATCAAGATTGAGCAAATGTACATAGGATGAAGTTGGAATTCCTTTCGTCAGAAGCCGAGCACTCATATATACCCCGATGTAAATGCCATCATATGAGTCTGGGACCTTACACCCCGAATGCAGGATATTAGGAAACTTTGATACTGCATTTGATACGCACACGTAGGTATGTTCATGTATATATGAAACTTTGAATTCCCTGTTAATATGACGTTTGCTTTTTTGCTCGCTGATGGCAGATATTGAGATATACTCGTGATTGATGTTACATGCAAACGATCTTTCATCCATGCTGAAAACCTTTCTTCATTGCCACCATTTCGCGAAAACCTTCGTATAACTGACTGGAAGTTTAAAAAATGTTTCGTCTCTGGATAACAAATTTATAACTCTAACTTTAAATTTCCTCAAAAAAAAAGATAAAATACTCAATTTTTCAAAAGGGAACTTGATAATTTAAAAATTTTTCTTCTACCATTTTCTCTGCAAATTTTTGAGGACAAAATTGATAGGTTTTATCGTATAAAAATTTTTGATCTCTTGATGAACGTAAATCGGATGATCAAAAAATTATATAGATTTGCGGAAGCCACGGAAAAACTCATTCAATGACTGGATTTAGTACAGACTAAATAACGAAATGTTTTTCTCGGTGTAAACATTTTTTTTGGTTTTTTGTATAAAGATGATGAAAATTTCATAAGCTTTTGATCTTGGTGCCATTTTCTAAAATGTCAAATTATTGAAAACGCGAATGTGTACTGATGTGACAAAGTTCAAAGATGGAAGCAGTTACATGAAAAGATGATTTTGAAAAGGTAGTAACTTTGTAAGGTGACGTCGAGATAATTTAAATGGACATGAAGTTCGGTCGACTGAACATTCATAGGATTTCTACCTAACAAATACTTGGGTACTATGCATTAAGTATCTCTAGCTTTATTCAAAAGTTTATAGGCGTTGACAGTTGTAAAGAAGAAAGAAAGAAAAAAAGTATCAATGGGTAGTGTATACGTTAGTAAATAGGAACGCTCTTCATAGCATGTTTCATAAGAGAACGTATAAAGGCTATTGAGGTTAGAGATAGAGAAAGAGAGACAGAAATAATAGAGATAAAGAAGGGATGAAAAGTCGTGCTATAACTATTGTTAAAATAGGAGAAGCGAAGAGAGAAGAAAAGTGAAACGAAAGGAATGAAAGGAAGCAAGAGGCAGAAGGGAGCTATAGGGATATTCGAAAAGAAAAAGGATACGTCGACTTTAAACCGAACAGAGAGGCAGTCCGGAAGCTTCGGGGTCGAGTTTCCTTTCATTAGTTGGAGTAGAGAGGAAGCAGAGTTGCCACCACCACGAACCAACCAACGAACCAACCTCTAACCACCATACCAGCCTAGGAATATCACAACCCCCCAACTAACGGACCAACCACCTCACCCATACCCAACCAACGATCCACATTCCTTCCTCTATTCCTCTCCTTCCATATTCCCTTAACCGACCCCTCCACTCCTTCATCCACCCCAAGCGTATACATACAGCCGCAGCATCCAGATCAGAGGAGCAGCATGATCTACTCTCGCGCACGCCGAGCAGTAGCTGCTCCTCATCTTGCGTGTGGTTGACTCGTTTTCAATGGATACAATGGCGAACCACCGCGGATCATATTGAATATGAAAACGGGAAATCAACGAGCTTCCGAGATCGAGCCGGATTTCCATCCTCTTCTTCTCTTCTTCCTCGTTCTTCTCATTGTCGATATTAAGAAGAATTTAAAACATCCCGCGTATTGGAATTGAGTACAAATGAAAATGTAACTTTCCACGTACGACTAATAAATATTGCGATTGTTAGATTAGAAAAGTTTAGGTTAACATTATTTAACTAACGAAAGCAATTAAAAAATTTGGAACATGTAGGAAGATGAATCAAAATCCTCCATCTATCTTACTGAAAAATCGAATAAACAACATTACGCCAAGATTGTAGCTGTCGGTCGAAAACTGGCATTATTTTGACCAAATTTTACGTTGTAAATATTAATATTTAAGGGAATGCTACTCTTGCGGTTCTATTACAACTTTCCTACAATTTGTGATCATTCTACAGGTATTAAGCGGCCAGTCCACTTTGGAGCCACGAAAAAAAGGCTATTTTCGCGATTTTTTTTGAGGATTTTATAAAAGATATATGAATATAAAAGTTGTTGGGCTTGATAAACGAAGTCTTGAGATACATAAAAAAAAAAAAATTAAATTCATTTTTATTCATTTTTAAGTACAAAAACTATAGTTTAACGTAACGCCTCAAAAATAGGTGGGCTAGGTAGCTCCATCACAACTCGGCAACGGCTTGTCTGAAACAAAAAAATCAAAGTCCATTAGATTCAGTATGATACCAGCTACAAAATGATCCTCGAATATAAAGTTTTATAAAAAAATAAAAAAATGGCAGATGAAAAACGAAAAAAGTAAAAAAAAACGCGTTTTTTTCGCAGTTTTTCACAAAAAAAAGAGTAAAAATCAAAATTTTAAAATCATCGAGGGTCATCTTGTTGCGAATCATGTTTACAATATGTGGTTCAAATTTCAAGAGAATCGGTTTATTAGTTTTAGAGATGCGGTGGAGCTAGATTTTGAAAACGTTGTTTCGAGAAAAACGCGTTTGAGCGCGCTATACGTAGACGAAATGAGGTCCTGACGTTCAGGTAAAAAAAAAAAATACTTAGAGAGCTCGGATTTTCATAAAATTTTGACACAATATTTCTGAATGTATGTACTTTCGAAAAGAGTAAAAAAAAATCGATTTTTTGACATTTTCAAAGTGGACTGGCCCCTTAATTAAGTGTCATTTGATATCTGACGAAATTTCTAATCACCTCGAAACGTGACTTTGTACTTAATCAATTGTTTTAACCTTTGTAAGTTCTTTCAATCATTATAAGGAGAAAAATATTATAAGAAAAATACACCCACGATTTACTCTTCAGATTCAAAAGCTTGAAGATCGCGGTAATATGTTTTTTTTTCAGGCTGAGTCAGCTGAACTGTGTTAATACTTTAACTTTGATCCCTCGGGACATGAAAAACACTGCAAGCCTAAAGGGAAGAAAAAGCGCGCTGGAACGAAGACTTCGTCAAGTGATGCACGTCCTTTGCCCAACTTGCCAGTGCATATCGCTCCTTTTGAAGTTCATCTTCATAATTTCCGTCTCTATACTCTCATCATCATTTTTGACCTTACGCTGTCGTAGTTTCCTCTTTGCGGGTGCATCTTGTACCACTAGAAAATGGCTGAGACAGCATCGTGCTTGCGAAAAGATACTTACCACACGTGTCGTTCAATGATGGAACATCACTAACGATTTTTTTTACCACTGGACTTGAAAAACGTTCTTTAGAGAATAAACCGTGCATTATAATGATGAAAGTTTTGACTTAGAAGATGTTCAAATCAAAAACATTGCAGAGCGTTAGGCCTAAAATAATGTATTCGTCTCATACCACGTAAAGTGTTGGTCTTTTACCATTTACCCTTTCATTTTTCATAGCGTAAAATGTATGTCGAAAAAGCTGCAATCTACTTCTGAATAATAACAATATTGATAAATCGAATTGAACATAACGAAAATAACGACAAATATAATAATATAATATGTAGATATATTAATTTATTACAATACAATAGTAATATAAATATTGATAATATTAGTAAGTAAAATGAGTAACAGTATTGGAATAATTAAAAAAAAAAACAAAATAAATTTTCAGTTATTTCAATTTTTTCCTCCCCACCACCGTCCGGTTTCCATCACTGTCTCTTTTTTCTCGCACTGAGATTCAATCGTGAATCTTAAGAATGCATAGGACTGAGTGTGTTCCCGATGAACATCCTGCTTGAAAACCAGTGCAGCAGTAGCTTTTCGACAACATTACTAAAAGAGTATGCACAAGCTACACACATCTCGAGTCTTCCAAAACTCGAGTCGATGGTGCTCAAAAAAATGTTCTTCGTATTATACGATCCTCAGAAAGCAGAAAGTAGGACATTAACTTTTCAGCTTGGCCTCTCAAAAACACTCCATATCGCGGAGTTTCTCAGTGCCCATTTACGCATCATGCTTTCAGAATTTCTTGTGGTGTTTTGATAACATACGGATTCTTTGAGCTTTTCCTATGTCAAGGAAGATTCTTTCGAAATACCTACCTTATGAGTCCCTACCATGAGAGTGAAATGATTTTTCCCTGGAAAATCTATATAAACATTAACAAAATTATTTTTTATAAACTATCTTATCAAATTCACTGAGTCAGAATATAGTGCTTGTTCAATATAAAAATGTGGGACCCAATTCAATTCTGAAATGGAGCACGCAATATAATTAATGAAGTAGGTATTTAATAATTGTTATGAAAGTATTATTTTATTCAATTAGTCGCTAAGAAGAAAGAAGAAAGAAGAAACACTCTTTTACAAAGAATTATATATTTATTGAGCAATCTTTTAAAAATTAATAAAATCGAAATTTGAAAAATCAATATTATCGTTGATTCTATTACAGTGGAATAATCATTCAATTGAGTAATTCAGTGGTGTTCTATTAAAGTACTCATTTAATCGTATTCAAAATTACTTTATTAAAAGCATAAATGTTGAAGAAAATATTATTTGCGGTTCATTGTTAAAACATGAAGTGGAAGATAAATTAATGTTAATATAATAAATAAAACAATTAATTATTGGTAAAAGTAGTAATAATAACAAAACACAAAAAAACAACGTAATTTTTAACAAAGTTTTGAAATTATCCTATACAAATATATGCATGTAACGAAGTGTTGTTTACAAAAAAGTGTATCCGTCCCAACTAAACATAGTTTAGTTTCAGTGGCTGATCCATCCCCTTGGGTCGTCATTCGATCGAAAACCCTGTCGAATTCGAGTGGCCTTTTGACAAAAGTGAGGATTGAAAGTGGCTCGCTTAAGCGACAAATCTAATCGTCTCGGTGCTCATTCATTCTCATTGGCACACCAGCTGTCGCAGGTTGAAGTACCAAAGTACCGGTCCGAGAAAAATAGTGCACGACAAAACCTGTTTCCTAAATCTATAATGACCAATTCAACGTTAAATTACTCTTAGTACCGGTGTACGATCGTAAATGTCAACAGTCTTGTATTGTTCGAACAAAAGAGATCGTTTTCCCCATCGCTTGACTTCTCTCCCCGTCACATGACGAGACTTACTCTCCCTCTCTCCCTCTCTTTCTTCATTATACGTATATAGATACACAATCGCTTCTCATGAGCTTTGAAATTGAACCATGCTAGTATTACACATAATTTCTCTTCGAATTTTCGTACAATTTCGAAAGATCCAGACGCTAAATTCAAGGCAATGGAAACAGTGAAAAGTAGATATCTATAGATAAATACAAGGAATTCAGAGGGGTGAAAAGTATGGATTTATGGCCAAGAGAGACTTAAAGGGACCGTAGAATGCTTTTCAGCAATATTCGCCCCACGATAGATCGTCGAACAAGAAATCCTGTGGCTGTAAGTTCATAGTCATTTGGAATGTAGCATAGTTTTTGTTTCAAGGAAAAAAATTGAGATTCAATTTATTTATTTTTTAAGGGGCTTCACCATGGTAACAGGTCGAAAAACATAGATATCTTTAAAAATGTTTGCAAAGTAAATAATATCATATATTAATTTTTTGTTTCATGATATATAAACTATAACTTTCGAACAACACAATAGGAAAATTTCAGTCGCTTTGGTGGTGTGTAAGAGTTGTGAGATATACGAGGTACAAAGAGACGCCTCCAAAAAACACCCCTATGCGTTTGACAGCAATTTGGAGATGCATATCATTTGAAATTGAAAAATCAAAGAAATTTAGAAACAACACGTAAGTAACTATCGGTATACGATTGGGAATTTGAAAATTTTGAAAAATAATAAAATGACGAGCATATGAAAAAAAAATTTTACTTCTCGTGTACAAAAATTTCAATAAAATTACGTCAGTTTAATGAATCAAAAAATGGCCCCGTAGGACAATAACAAAAGATATTTTTTTACAAAATGGATCTTAATGCAATCAGATCGTTAGATTTTTTGTTTTGCTATCAACATAATTGAAAAACGTAATTTGGATAAAAACGCTTTTTCAATTCTGTTTCCAGCTTACTTATGCTTAGGAATTAAAAATTGCATTCCATAAACCATGAAACATTTGGTCTTCATGCAATTTTCGTCTTATGCATAGAGAAAATCTTCACGAGCACGCGTCGACTTTTTACGCTGGTAAAACCCCTTAAATTGTTTAGACCATCAAAAAAATCTTTATTTTTTATTATTTATTTTTAGTTCAAGCATGCCTGATATCCTCATCAATGTCTATAAACGTTTTCGATTTTCTGTTACTTTCACCTCTCTTTATGTTTTTTATTAAAAAATTCTATTAGAGGGCTTCTTTCATATTATTCTGAAAATCATATTCACCGGTGATCGTTTCATATGCTGAAATGAAAAGTTCTATGCGAAATGACACGTGATGTTCGTACTTTCATCGTACGCACAAAAGTGGTGGAGAGTGAGAAAAGGGGCGAATTTCAGGAAGCAAAATGCCTGTTCCTCGCTTCGACGATCGCGAGCTTTTGATACGTGCGAAAAAGAACGGCTGTTCTAGATTCGTATATATCCGTGCTCTTTCCGCGAAAATTCATTCTTTGTCCAACGTGACGGGAGCCTTTCTTCCCTTCACGGATGATATTCATGTTTTTCCCGCATGAACAGGTCAATACTTCGAATGTTGTTTGCAGAAACGATATTACTGCTTACAATAGTTATACATTTAATTTGGTCAAATCAATATCTTTGGAATCAAACATTACGAAATGTAAATGGTGAAAACATTGATATTTTAGAATCAATTTTGACTAATACTTATTAAAATGGAACAAAGAGGTATTTTTTTTGTTCGATTAATTTCCTGTAGAATAGACTATGAAAAAAATCGTGAGCTGATCATGAGACAAATTTGGAAACGGAAAGCTTATCATCGTTTCTTCAAGTTTCTACTAAATCATATTAAGCTCAATTATTTCTCAACCGTTTCGATAAAGATCTTTTTTTCTTTCATGAATCACGTTTTGTCCCCTTGATTATTTTTTTGCCCGAACATATTATGATTTAAGAGTTCCATTATTTGCCCGTCAAATTTTTATCGATGAACAAGTGGGAAAGGCTATATTCGATTCCGATGAGGGCTAGGTACGAAGGGGTGATGTAGGGTGGTTGGGGGTGGCTGGAAAAGCACTCGGACACGCGGCAAGCTCTCTACTCTTTTCTCTCTCTCTCTCTCTCTCTCTCTCTCTCTCTCTCTCTCTCTCTGTTTCGCATATATACATGAATGTGGCATCGATTTCGGGACCCAACAATACATCTTTCGATCACCCTTTCTCTGCTATGCATTGTATGTGGCGTGTTGTATCGCCATGCCACGCGAACCACAGCTCTCACGCCACATCTAATACATACACAAATATATGTATTGGGTGTCCACAAACTGGGTTAAAAAATGTCTACGTACATTGGAATCAAACTTCTAGGTCGAAAAGTATTTGGGCTGACGAAATCTTCATGAATTATCGAGCCTTGGAACACAGTATTGACCCTTCTTCTTTGAGGTAGTGCGCATCCGATTTGGCTCAAGTTCAATCCTATATAACTTTTCAAATTTCTTTATACGACGAAATGCTCAAATACTTTCTGACTCAGACCTTTTGTCCTAATCATAGAATACCATTTGAGAGCCCGCTTCGGGACACCCTGTAAATATGAAAGCACGGTGAATGTATATACGGTACTAGTGCATGAAAATAATACCGTAACATGGTCCGCTCTCTTGCTTATGGGAATTCTGTCTGTTGGAGAAAGAGAGAAAGAAGCCGAAAGTATAGCTACAGGAGAGCCATTATACTACATATAGCACGTACGCCACGTCGAACAAGTCAAGCGTTTGGCACACAATGGAAGCGGCTTAAACGGCAGTAATTATATTTGCGGCTGAGTGTTGGGTGGAATCGCACCGAGTGGTGGTTGCCTCTGCTCTGCCGGATGACGCGCGGGCGAACAACGGAGAGAAAGAGGACATTAGTTGGAGAGAAAGAGAGATAGAGAGAGAGAGAAAGAGAGCAATCGAAAGAAAGGCAGAGAAGAGATGAAGGGAGGAAGAGAGGTGAGGCTAAAGGATTGAACAGAGAATCCAAATGGTACAAGCTGTGACTGAGTGAGAAGAGAGTTTCGGAGAGGAGCCTCCTTTATGAAAGAGAGAGGGAGAGCGAGGAGTATACAATGGATAAAGGGATGTTGGTAATGGTTTTGGGTTTTGGATTTCGAGGATTCGCAATTTCGCGAGTCCAGATGATATATACTATATTCCATTGGTGAGCATGAACGAATAATCAACGAGCAGTCAACAGAACAAGTCAATTCTGTATCTACATCAAAATTCTGGGCAAGTCGTCCCAATCATGAAGTAAACTCGGAACGCTTGTATTATCAACATTGACCAATAACTAGGATTGATCCATTTTACTACGGATGAAATTATGATGTTAGAACTACAGGTAAATACACACAATCGAATTCCATGGACATAATTCATAGCTGCAACTCAGATATGTTGTGCCATTTTACATGCTGAACCGAGTAATAATTACGGATTTGTTACTGCTCTCGGAACATCAAGATAATCACAAAATCGTCTATACTCATTTTTCGTCCCGTTAACAGTTATTAATCTACCAATTTCTACAACAAGAACAACGATCAACACTACAAAATAAGCTTTAGAATTGAAGCTCAAATAAATTGGAAATAATATTATAAATAATAATTAGATTAAAAATACGATGTTTATAAACACAAGTTTCAAATTTCGTTGGGTCTATGATGTTGTGATTCTTTACCCGTTTGTAAAGAGAAGGAATGTTTTGATCGGGGCGTGCGAGGACTCTTCCAGTACAGAAGTTTTTTTCAGTTCATACTCATATTTATGTTTATGTATGTAAACCTATATGAGAAAAAGATTGTATATGTATAAATTCTCTCCATACTCGTTGAATTACTGGGCTCTCCTTTCTTACCCTCCCACATATATATACATGTATATGTATATACTGAAGCAGTATAACTACTCCACACTCTCCTTATTAATGGCAATACAAATCTCGAGAGTCATCGAGCGTTCTTCAATCTGAATGCCTTCTGCCCGTGACGTTACGGGGTGAGGGAGTTAGCGAAAGTCTCATAGAGTCAAACGAGCTAAGTACTCAACACGTGTATATATATTACACAGAATCCATGGGGCAAGAGGAGGGAGGCAATGGTATCCCCGGTGTGTTTGTTGTGTTGTTATACCGATGAATGACTCAATCGTTTCGCGACTGCATGCTACGCGCTCTGAAAATGAGATGTGGGTGCAACCCCAATAAGGAGAACTTGTACTTGAGGATATCCCTTCCATCCTCTCTGATTTTCTCACCCTCTTTTTCTCTTTCTCTTCTTTCTTTCTCGTGCGATAACTTCCTTTAGAAATTGAATTTAAAGAGCAAATTGAGGCCAAAGAGGAATCGAACATAATAAAGCATTCTTTCAATCTCAAGGACACAATGATCCTGAGTAATGCGACACTTTTATTAATCGAAGGCTTTTGTGAATTGATGGAAAAGGACTCGACACTTTTACCAATGAGTTCCTAAATATTCTGCTTTTATTCCTGGAAGTCATTCGTGTATCGATAAAAGGTGGTTTAACATTTTTATTAAACGGTTTCATATAAAATGATAGTTTTGTTTCGTGGTTGTGAATATTTCAATATGGAATTCGATTACCACATTTATCTATAGCTTCCTGTATGTGATACTTTTATCTCTAAAAGCCATTCAAGTTTCGATGAAAAAGGACTCGACACTTTTTTATGAATGGGTATTTTTAATATTTGAATAAATTGTGAATTTATTGAATGAAACTTTTATTGAGGTACAACTAAACAGATCGTAGTTAAGAGACGATCCGATAACAACTGGCATGTGCTAATAATATATGAAGTGTGACGATTTAATAAAAGTAATGAAGTAGGCATTGAAAAAAAAATCTTCATAACATTTTCTCATTAAACAAAATAACGATCAAGCCCATATATCACGACAGGTATAACACAAAATGTTACATTTTTGATTACGGGATTATATTTATTTGAATATGGAATTCGATGACCACTTCTATCAATAAGTTCCTGAATGTGCTACATTGCTTCTTGGAAGTCATTCGAGTATCGATGAAAAGGCACTTTTATCAATAGGTACAATAGAAAACGTTAGTATTTTGTTTTAAGATTATGTTAATTTGAATGTAGAATTCGATGGACAAGCTTAGAAATGGTGGGTAGTGTGACTATTAAGGATTGAGAGAAAAGAGGATCGTCTCGCGTTAACTCCAGGCCAACGCTTAATACTCAGGTGCATCCGAGCAGCAGCGACCATAGCAGAACACACACTGGGCAGAGATACGAGCTTCACACACATATACACCCATTCACATCCTATCCTAGAGCTTATGAGCATACATCTCTCCCTCTCTCTATCTGCTCTCTCTCTCTCCCTCTCTCTCTCTCTCTCTCTCTCTCTCTCTCTCTCTCTCTCTCTCTCTCTCTCTCTCTCTCTCTCTCTCTCTCTCTCTCTCTCTCTCTCTCTCTCTCTCTCTCTCTCTCTCTCTCTCTTTCTGCCTCCACACTAACCCGTTTTGTTGCTGCAGTGCTGTGAAATCGCCGGTCTATTATCGTGAATCGAATGATAATGAGGTTGTTTGGTGCTGCTGCTGGTACTCGCCAGGATCTCGTTCATGGTTTGAACCTCCTCACCCTTCTTCTCTTCCCCTTTTCCCCATATCTATGGATCGAGAAAAGCCATAGCCATAGAATCCTCCGGCTATCCACATGTATGAACAGAACACTTGTATATAGGTGTACGAAATATCTAGGTAGATGTTCGCAGTCTCTAACGATACAAGCGCTTTTCTAATACCTCAACGTTTACACCATAGGTGTTAACAATTTCAATTCATGCGTGCATTTAACTATAGACTTTATACACTATATCGGAACTGTTTGACCAAGTTCACATTTTCAACAAAATATTACTAAAGTTACAATAATTTATGGCTTCCGTATGGATGCCGTGTAGAGTTTTAGCATATTGCCGACGTTTCGCAAATTCTGCTTATGCGATTCGTTGTGCTTTGAAGATATGGAAGAATGGTTGTGCGTACGGTTTCTTTGTCTGTTGTTTCTTCTATGCTGCCTTCAACTGCGATTTTCTTCTTTAGGCGTTCAATGGTCCGGTTGATTTTTCATCAATTTCAATCAAACTCTTTTTGCCGCACAAGTATCAGTTCTTGCCAAAGGACACAATTTCGCCATCACCCCATCAAGAATACCAACCGAAGGAATAATCAGCCAAATTGAAACAGCCTTTTATCGCCTTCCCACCGAAGCAAGCAACGATACCAGAAATAGGACAACAAACATCCTTCATACAGCCAAACCTCCACAACAAAACATCAACAAGGAGGACCGCAGTGCACTACTGAGTCTGCAACAGAATAAGAATATTCTTATTCTGCCGGCAGTCAAAGAGAAATATTGTAATAAAATGAACATCCTCCTTGCTGACAAGAATACCTACAAACAACGATCTCGCAATCCTACACCTAGCATCAAGAAAAAAACAACTACTCTCCTAAAAAAAACTCCAAGCTAGCGCAAGAAGTAATTAAAATCCTAACTCCAAAAGAATCTTCAGCTCCCAGACTTTATGGCCTGTTCAAAATCCATAAAGCGTCATCATATTGCGACCAATTGTTAGTAATATTGGTGGTTTCACTTACTACCTAGCTCAATTTCTAACCAAACCTCTCCAAACAATTACCGGCCTCAATAAATCCCACATCAAGAACTCCTTAGACTTTGTGAATAAAATCACGTAGATCAAAACAAAGCCAGACGATATCCTCGTAAGCTTCGACGTTGTATCATTATTTACAAACGTCCCTGTCCACGATACCTTGGACATCATAAAAAAATCTGGCAAGATCTCCCGAAACTTCTGGCCACTCATTGAACATTGCCTCACCTCCACATGTTTCCAATTCCAAGACCAGTTTTATGAACAAACCTCCGGTGCAGCCATGGGCTCTCTCATCTTGCCAATCATCGCTAATATATTCATGCGGAATTTTGAAAACAAAATCCTGGAAAAGCTCCACTTAAACCTTCGACGTGGTTCCGGTACGTTGATGATACTATTATCATCTGGAGCTATGGCAAAGAGACCCTTACCCAGTTCCTGAATTTCCTCAAATCCCAAGAGGCAACATAAAATTCACCATGGAGATTGAACAAAACCAACAAATCCCCTTCCTAGATGTATTGGTCCAACGGTAAGGCGATGATTCCCTAGGCCATCAAGCCAACCGAAACCCACCCACACGGATAGGTATTAAGAGTCGCGGTAGCGACTCGAGACAAGTACATTTATAGCTATTCAAAGATAAGCAAGTCGTTACAAGACACTTATACCGGAGACAGCGGCGTTAGCAACTGTTTTTAAAATTCTTTCTTTAATATTTAATAAATTATTGCATTTTGAAAGATGATTCACGTGCACGTATTTTTTATTTATTTTTTTCTTTCCATCGTGACTAATACGAACCCTGTAGCTGTAGGCATACTCAAGATATATTTTTTTCATTTTTCGACGAAGCTAAAAAGTGTACAAAATTTTCGCACACTTTTTTTGGCGAATCATTTTTTTCGTCATTTCCATCATCTAGTGACACTAGTAATGTTGGTATAATCTGGTAATATTTGCAAATATCTCGTGGTATATGACAGCTGACCAATATTTTTCTTAAAACAGTCGTGAGGTTATAAAGATCGCGGTCAATTTGAATTTTTGGTTAGAGTGGCGTTTATAGATAGATAGACGAGTAAAGAGTAACTTTTATTATTATAGACAGAAGAGTGATAGTGGGAAATTAAAGTGTAATAATAAACTATTGAACAGTGCCTAAATAAATAATTTTTTTATTAAACCTATCCCCTACAATTTTATTCCGAACGTAAACTCTACAACGGAATCGAAAACGATCCCTTTTCTCTTTTACCATAAAATATTCCGTCAATGCAATAAATAAGGTTTATTTAGAGACCATTCTCTTCGTTTTTTTGATAACTAAGAGAATGGTGTATGATAAACTCGTATTCGGTGAATATTTAATATCTTTGTCGTGAGGTTGTAAAGATCGCGGTTAGTTTCAACTTTTGGTTAACGTGACTTTTATATATATATATATATATATATATATAGAAGAGTGACAGTGCAAAAATTAAGTTTAATTCAATAAATAAACTTTTGAACAGTGTCTAAATAAATAATTCTTTTTATTAACCCTAGCCCCAACAATCCATTTTTCCGAATGTAAACTCTAGAACGGAGTCGAAAACGGTGCCCCTTCTCTTTTACCATAAAATGTTCCTCGAATGCAATGATAAGGTTTATTTAGAAACCATTCTCTTTGTTTTTTTTTTATAATTAAGAGAATGGTGTATGATACCACCCCACGTTTGAACCTCCTGAGGTTTGAATTATATATGCTTTTAAACAATCCTAGAGTGGCAGAGACCTTAAATACATGAAAATACTATTTGCAACTGCAACTCAAAATGGAATCAAGTGATGCGAAATAATTTTGAGCGAAAAAATATTTGATTTGAGAAAAAAAAATCATAAGTACTTCACCAATTTTTTTTTTACCTATTGCTCATAAGATATAATTCGTGATCAATAAACGTTATAAGAGAAAAAATCGCTTAGTACTTCGGCCAAAATTTTTTTTTCCAATCAAACTTTTGCCCTCGAAATTTAATGCGCATACTTTTTTTGTTTCAAAATCTCGTTTCGTTATGATTATTTTTATGTAAAAACTTTCGGTGCATTCTGATGCTATTGGAGTATTTCTTCGGCATCATTTTTTATGGAATATTTTCCGATCCGTTGATCTGTTGGCACGGATGTTTCAGTGTAATATTTAAAAAATTTTTTTTTTACAAAATTAAAAAAAAATCAAGTTTTTACTTGATGGTTGCTCTTTTATGTGTCGTATCTTCTCAGAACTACTGTACGTTTTAAGTAATCTAATAATTTTATAAGTATTAACAGTTAATTACGAAGATTGAATTCATTTGAACACTTCTTAGATCAATATTTCGTATTGCATTTTTAGTCTGACTGTAGTCATGATACACCAGCTCGAAATTCGTATATCCATTTTTAGCCAAAATCATTAAAAAATCGCTTGAGCGACCTTCAAAATTTTTATTCAGGATCCAATTCTTAAGAAAATCACTTTTTGATAAAATATTACCATATTTTGCTGCAATACCGAAAAAAATGTTAATTCTTTTGCATTATTCATATACGTACGAAATACAGACATGTTTAATTGGCAAGCTATGAATTTCATACAAAAAGTCGACAAATCCCCGCAAAAAAAATAGCATGTATTCTGTAAAAAAGTTGAGATAAGTACATTTACTCCTCCCAAATAGTTGTTCCGGTCAAAAATCTCCTTTTGAACGCGAACACTAACAAAAAGTTATAAAAGGATTTCCTCCCAAAAAAACCAACCTTGCAAAAATTCTCTCATTCACATCAATACTCTCAAAAAATTATAGGAAAATCCCATAAAAATTTACCAATCAAATCATAATCTCACAAAAGATGCCAATTCAAATCCGACCAAAAATTAAGTTTAAACTTTACATAAATAAATGAAAACTATAAAAGCATTAATAGTAAAATACATTAAAGCCTATTAACCTCTAATAAAAAATTTTCCAATTCATTAAAAATACGGATGTGCTACAGTACAGTTGTTCTACACAAAAAGAACAAGAATAAAAATAAGAATGAAAAAAGTTTCGGATATAAAAAAAATTTCTAAAGAAAATATTAGATTAAAAAAAAAATTTCGGCCGAAGTACTTGGCGAGTTTGTAACCATGAGTGAATTAAGCAAATTGAATTCAATTAAGCATATTGTATGAACTAATAAAAAAAAACTCGCCAAGTACTTCGGCCGAAATTTTTTTTTCAGTCTAATTTTTTTCTTTTGACATTTTTTTTATATCCAATTTTTTTATTCTTATTTTTTATTCTTGTTATTTTTATGTAGAACAATTGTACTGTAGCACATCCATATTTTTAATGAATTGGAAGATTTTGTATTAGAGGTTAATAGGCTTTAATGTATTTTACTATTAATGCTTTTATAGTTTTCATTTATTTTTGTAAAGTTTAGACTTAACTTTTGGTCGGATTTGAATTGGTATCTTTTGTGAGATTATGATTCGATTGGTAAATTTTTGTGGGATTTTCCTATAATATTTTGAGAGAATTGATGTGAATGAGAGAATTTTTTTACGATTGGTTGTTTTGGGAGGAAATCCTTTTATAACTTTTTATTAGTGTTCGCGTTCAGAAGATTTTTTACCGGAACAACTATTTGGAGGGAGTAAATATACTTGTCTCAACTTTTTTACAGCATATATGCTGCTTTTTTTTGCGGAGATTTACATACTACCTCCCACCACCCATCCCAAAAATCATCAGTCATCAGCTCCTTAGCATACTGATAGTTCTGTATGCTAAGCTCTGTATGTATGGGAAATGGCCACAAGTGGCCATGTGACTCTTTGGACAGTGAATTCGATCACCTCAAGCAGGCTCTAACAAATAATGGATGCAATAGAGGAGAAATTAACAGGACTAGCAAACGCCTAATGAAGAAAATCGCAGGTGAAGGCAGCAGAGAAGAAACAATAGATAAAGATGCCATACCTACAACCGTCCTTCCATATCTTCAAGGCACAACGGACCGCATAAGCAGAGTTCTCAGGAAATACAGCATCGAGGTCATCTTCAAATTACAAAAGAAGATAGCACAAGTGCTCCCAAATCCAAAGGACCAAATACTTTCTTTGAACACACCGGGGGTATATAAGATACCATGCTCATGCGGAAAAGTATACATAAAAGAAACCGGGAGGAAGATGAGTACACGAATCAAGGAACACTAACGGTGTGTCAGATATGGCCGTATTCTTCAGTCAGCACTAACCGAACACAAGATGGAAATGGGGCACTCCATCCTTTTCGACAAAGCTCAAATGCTAGCCAACCGACTGAGTTATTTCTCTAGGAAATAGAGAAGGCCTAGAAATCCGAAAACACCCGGACAACCTTAACAGAGACGGAGGTTATCGGGTTCACCTAATCTGGCACACCGTTCTCGCGGTTTTTTAATTTACTAACTGATCAATCAAAAACTCTGATTGGCTGGTGCAGTCATCCGGAGCCATGACCATGCGTATATAAGGACTACCTGAGATCAGGGAGCTTCAGTATCGGAGCTCTCAGCCCTGATGATGCAAACTGTAACGTTTGCGAAACGTCGGCAATACGCTGAAACTCTATACGGAATCCATCCGGAAGCCACAGACTATTGTATAATAATGGCCGTGACAACCTAAAGTTATCAATTCATTGCGCACAATTACATGCATAAATAAAAATAAACTAAATTATACAATTCTTTCATTCGTTGAGATTCTTCAATTGAAATTAATTTTATAAAAACACTTCTATAAGTCGAAAGTGCAAGGTTTCGTATTTCGTATTGATTAAATAACTAATGAATTCACGTGTTATCATTTCCCAAAAGGGGGTGATCATTTTTCAAAGGTTGCTATTTAAATAAAATTGAGATATCGAGATGAAGTTTGCGCGATTCTTTTCGTTTTCTTATGCATTTTTTTGGGAAACATAATAGGAATTTCAACTTTCAACCGACAATATAAGAAAAGCCCGTAAAAAATTACTGCGGAATTTGTTCACGAAATTTCAAGAAAAAAAAATTAGCCATGATTTTGTGGTTTTTCGATCGAAATACATTAAAATGGGTTGCTTCATTTTCAAAAATTTTTAGGATTTTTGACACTTCACAAAAATTGACGTAGCGTTTTTTCCATGAAGAGTTTAGACTCCAGCACGTATTCATTTGATTAATTTTTAGGTTCTTCTCAAAATGGCGACTGATTTTTTCAACTTTCTTCGTTTCTCGATTTCTGGCGAACTTATAACGATAATTCTTTTTTTTTCGATTTTTGAGGGCCCATTCCTCTCTAAAAAACCTTGATATTAAATTCCTGTATCATAATTTGCTACCGAGTTGTGAAGAATTGCAATTTCCGGATTGTTGAGTTTTTATTTGTCTAGTCCAGATGAGACTCGGCGAGGGATGACCATTCTTTTCAACTTTCACTTTAAAATGCTGCAATGTTCCTAAAAATTATAATGTTAAAGTAAATTAAAAAATCGTTTTTTTCGTGAACTATTCGAGGGTTTTTTAAAATTTTGTTTTCCCTTTCATTTGGTTTTACTCAATGAGAAAAAGAATAAAAAGTAAATAAAAACAGCTTTAGGGCTTTTTCCACAAAAATTGGAGTTTTAAAAGAGTGGTAATTTTGATGTTTTTGCACCAAATTATAGCACAAAAAGCCGACAAAAAATAATAAAAAAAAACAACATAATTTCGACGTATATATGAATGTAGATGCAACAGAATATGTGCAGCCATGTACATACAAGGTGTCCCAAAAACCAACGATAATATTGCAGGTACTGACAGGCCATGATGATATAGAATAACCAAAGATGACCTCAGTAAAAGTGTCATAGTTTTCAAGATATTCGCACTTTTTCAAAATTTGTGAAAATCTTCAACTTAAAGCGATATTTCACATATCACAGCTGCAAATACACTACAACCTCGATTTATCATATCTTGATTCATGCCATATTTCCCACTATGCCATCCGTATCGATCCGCATTTGGCGGTCTGCATTTGATAGCAGAAGCGCCTAGTCCATTCCGATCTTTCGTCTGGTGCGCAGAAACAGGAAGACGAAATGTGCGCAACGTTCTATATTTATAAGTGCGATGCGGAATCGGTCCCACCGCTGTTCGAAGAATCAAGGTTGTAGTGTACCCATATTTTTCGGTTCGGTATTTTTTCTAAATATTACTACAAGATCCTGCTATCAATAGCAACCATGAATATTTTCAATATTGTTACGGTTTTTACAAAAAAGTCTTTATTTTTGCTACTATCAGTTGTTTCGAATTTATATTTCTCAGTTTGACTCATAATACTGTAAAAAATGCAAGACTGAACTGGCACTTTAAAGGCATAATCGAAATTTCAATTTGTGATACCGAGTCGTATAGGGGAGATTGGGAGTCATTTCCCTTCCATAAAAATTCTAGGTAATCTATTGGAAACTCTAGCAGATACATTGAAAACTAAGCCTGATTCTTTTCCAATTTGTTGAAAGCTCAAAACGCGTGATACAACAAGGTTAAACCTCAAATCCTCAGTGTGATGACGGAAGGTCTGAAAACCGTGATTGCTAGCGGAGGGTTAAACAATAGCTCATTTAGTTTAGGCTCAGAAAAAAGTGTTACCACTTAGGACTTTTTTTTCTGCTGTATAAACAATATTACCATTTTCTTACAAAAGACGATTGTTTTAAAATTATTCCATTAATTAGTATTTCTGTGGAATCTTTTTTTTTCAGGTATTCAAAACGGGAACAGCAATTTATGGTTTATTCACTCGTAAATATCAAAAATTGGACATAACGATGATCGCAGTGGTTTCCAAGTTTATTAGAATTCAGTTGTGAAATAAAAATAGATATTTAAATGAATCACTTAACGTTTATCAACAAACTGAGCAATGAAAATTCGAAAGAACCAAAAATAAGAAAAAGAAAGATTTTTTTACCGTATGCCTAATAATAATGAAAATATTCATGATTTCTATTGACAGCACGATCTTTTAGTAATATTTAGAAAAAAGACCAAATCGGAAAATACCCGTATTTGCAGCTGTGATATGTGAAATATTGTTTTAAGTCGGCAATTTTTGCGAATTTCAAAAAAGTGCGAATATCTCGAAAATTTTAACACCTTTACTGAGGTCATATTCGGTTATTCTGGATCATTATGAGCTGGCCTGTCAGCACCTGCAATATTATCGTTGGTTATTGGGACACCCTGTATATGTACATGGGAGTAGAGCTGGAGTGTATGAACGCTATGGAGTAGAAGGTACATAGGTGCGTGCTACTGGCCAGCATATACATAATAACATACGTGGTTGGGCTGATTCTCGAGGTAGGTAAAGCTTGCATGGCAAGGCTACTGTACGTACTATAATGCCCGAGCCAACAGTGCATTGGGCGTCAATAACAAGATGCAGGAAGTGCGGGCAACGGCGTCCGGAGGGACGCTCAAGCATCAGCTTCGAAGGTAGAGTAACATCAGCACGAGAGAGCATATATGTATATAGAAAGTGGCTGATGCTTTCAGCAACGCTTTCACCATCTCCTCTGCCGCTTCCAGCTTCCATCGTTGAAACGAGACAGAGGGGGTTGTTCTCCTGCAAGCCGCCGTAGCGATAATGGAGAACGCTGAGGCAATGGAACTTTACCTCTCTCTCTCTCTCTCTCTCTCTCTCTCTCTCTCTCTCTCGTTCCTATTATCTCATTCTCCCTCAGTATACTTGTAGGAAAGACCGAAAGAGAGGGAGAGAGAGAGAGAGAGAGAGAGGGATACAGAGTCGAGAAAAGGGATAAAGCAAGTAGAGAAGTGAGACGAGCGACGGCCGAGGGCGAGCTGATATCCGCTCGAATGATTGCCACGTAATCACCGGCTAATTATCTGATAGATACCCCCGAGCAGTGGCAACGGAACGCTGGAGATCTGGAGTAACAACAGCATCGTATGCATCAGAGAGGCTACTGCAGCAGGGAATTGCTTCTCTCCTCTTTGAATAGCGTCTCTGTTTCCATGCTTTCTCTCCGGTACCATAAATTTAAACGTTTCGATATATTTCATTAACGGATTTATGTGAGATTCATTCTGATACCGAATTCTATTTTTTTATATTTTTTATTACCATCCGTGAAAACAAAAAGAACATAGTGGTACAATAACATAGTATAAAAAGAACAGTAGAAGTGAGCCTTATGAGGTAATAATTAATTTCGTAATGAAAATAGGTTGAATTAATCGAATACTAGTCGTAAAAATAAAAATTAATGACAACAAATGATGAAGTATAATAATTGAGACTTAAATTAAGGAATTTTTCATAATTGCGTTTATTGCATTGCATCTATTAACGAATGTAAGATGGCCGCAGATGGGTAACGTGGGTTTGACTACTTTAATTTATTTCCCATCATAGCCATTCCCGACAGACGACAATGGTGTAAATAGTAAACGAAATACATAATACAATAAAGCATTTCATGGTTAAAGTCGAACACACGTGTAACACGCTTCGACGGGCGTCACCCCATATGTATAAAATAGTAGGATTTTTATATCTATAGATAGAAAGCCCTATTGAGCAACGATCCAGGCAATCGTGTACGGAATAATTAGGTAACGGTGTATAAAAGAGAAGAGCACATCATCATCTCTGGAGTTGGCTTTCCAGGTTTTTTCCTCTCTTTCGATAACGATCTAAATCCCGCGATCATTCGCTCCTTCTTTCTCTTGAACCACGTTCGCGCACTCTCTTTCAATTTGATGCTCTTTCGCCCTCCCTTCCGACACGTAAGCCTGATTGACGTTTTTGTCCAGACCTTCTCATCGTTCTTGTACTATCCTCTGACGTTACGGAGCCACGACTCTTGCCCGAATGATTCCGCAATCCCAGCACCAAACATAAGCATGGGGCTTTTTTTCTAACAATCGAATAACTCAATGAATAACCATCGACACTACATTTCATATTTACGATTTTTTTAACGCTATGTGTACGAAATATTTTTTTCACTGCAAGAAATTTTTATTTTTTGAAAATTTGATGGGATTTCATGGATTAACATTTCAAGTCTTCTTTCGAAACAAAAACGAGAATATTGTCAACCTCAATTTTTCTAAAATCTAAAAAAATGAAATAAATACTGTGAGTGTTTTTTTTTTTTTATTGGTAACGAAGTTTGAATGGATATAAAATGGTGTTAAATATTTCGTTAATATAGAATAAACGAAAAACAAGTAAGGAAAATGTAGTAGAAAAAAGATGCATCGAAGAGCGTGCGTGAGTAAAGAGCCTATGAGTAAAAATGAACGAAACATGCTTGGGGGCGCAGCAGGGTTATTTCGTTGCATATGTATAGTTTGCACCCCCAAACCTGGAGGCCCCGATTTACGCGCCCTGGTGAGCCCCAACGAGCCGGCTCCGGGGTGTACAACATTTATATATATATACATCCGGAACGCTCCAGCGATCATGAAATAAAACACGATTCGGGCGTTTTAGGGACACGTGCCCACCGCATGATCTTCTCCCCTTTCCGTCCTTGTGTGATGACAACGTTACTTTTTCTTATTGTGTATGCAACAGTTCGCTAAGAGAGAGAGAGAGAGAGAGAGAGAGAGAGAGAGAGAGAGAGAGAGAGAGAGAGAGAAGGAGAAAGACCAAATAGACTTTTTGGGTTGGGGCTGCATTTTCGCTCTCTTTTTGTTTGTCAAAGAATTTGTCACGCTCGAGAACGTCTATGATCCGAGACTTACTGAAGGAGGATCCAGACTCCACTTCTGAGGACACAAGAATCCAGGTTAAACCCTATAAAATATAACGTGTCTTTGATGATCCATAGATGAAATTCTTAGACGTTTATAGTCACGAATTGGGGATGTAGCCCCTGAAGGTGAAATTCGTGAAGTTCATAATGATTGTTTTTTAACGCTTCGGGGGTTGCATCCAAAGGACACCAAACACCTTATTTTCCCTTCAATCATACAGCAACTGGAATAACATTTTTTTTATAAACTTTCATTCTTTTGCAAGCTGAACTAATGATTCTTAGTGCAAAATTTTTCATTCGTGTTCAATCACTGGAATCTCATAGAAGTGAAATTAAAAATGGTTCTCTGGAATATTCGCAGTCCAAACGATGATTTGCTTCGACCCTTTAGGTTCGTTCTGACGCAGTTTTTTTTCTTCTTTTAATCTTCTTCTTTTTTGCGACTTTCGTGCCGAATCAATTAACGGATGAGGAGGCTCGGTGAGGCAAACAGAGAGGGCATTTTTCCAGTGCGATGGAGCGTAAAGGTCTCTCCCGTTAATAATGGGTCATATATATGAATCTTTCGCGGCGTCGCGACCAAACAAAAGCATAAGAGAGAGAGAGAGAGAGAGAAGGGATCGTTTCGTGTATGCTGAATACATACATACGTTTGGTATGTGTGTGTGTGTGTGTGTGTTTGCTACATCTAATATACCCGTACGAGGATAAAACGAATGGCGTGGTCTCATCGAGGGCGCGAGTCGCGATAGGTTATCTGAAACGTATAGGCTACCACATATTTATATATATACACTTTTCCATGGTCTCATATAGGAATCGACGCCAGCTAAAAACTTCTCACTCTTACCGCAGCAACTGAGCGCAACCCTCGCTTCTAATTCTCTCGGTTTATATATTTATATATGTATATAGAAGAGACCGGGGCAAAATGAGACACCTAAAAAAAACGACTGGGACAGCAAAATACGACACCACAGGGAAATAAGAAAAAAATACTATTTGTTTATTAAAAACATTCATTTGACACATCTGATGTTTGTTTGTGATTTCAAATTACTGGGACTGTGAAAAATATTAATTATTTGTCTAGTAATCTTAGTTGAAACGATCATATTTGGACGATGGTTGAAACACTTTAAAAATAACAAAATATAATAAATAGTTTTCGTCACGTTGCAAGTGCATATTTTCATTTTTATTTTTCAATGCTACCTCGTTTTGCCCCTTGTCCATTTTTCCTCAATTTTCATTATGGATATACGTATACTCATAAATGAATATATGTATGTGTATAATGGAGAGGTCAAATAAATTTGCCCCGGATTACGGCCCGTCACTTTCATATTCATCGCGATACCTCACTCGAATAGCCCGTCGTATTTCTCCGCACCGCCTACAAACGTCACTATCCACTTTTCTTTTTATTCCTCTTCCTTTCTTTGTTTTTTCTTCTTTATTTATTTGTCCATTCTTCGCTATTTTTCCACTCCTCGCTCAACCGCTCACTCAGCCGGAGAATAAGTGATGAAAAGTGGGATTTTTTCGTGCCAGAAAATAGTACAAATCGAGCAGATTTCGATCTTCGTACAGGTCCGTAGAGTTACAATATTTTTTTTATTTCATTGAGAAATGATATTTTGGAGAAAAGGATGTTCTAAAATTCATCAATTTGTCTTTTTTTTTAACTTTGTTTTTTTTTTATTGTTAAAAAAACGTTCACAATTATTGTTATCTTTTTTTAAAATAAAAACGTTCCTTTATATTTATTTGTTTTTGTAATTTTTTCAAGAAAAGTCTACTGGTAATGGATTGCGAAATTTTTAATGAAAAAGTAATGCATTAACCATTACTTTTTGAATTTTTAATGGAAACAATTTCCATTAAAAATAAAAATTAAATGGTTAATGGAAATTATTTCCATTAGAAATTAAAATTAAATGGTTAATGGAAATTATTTCCATTAGAAATTAAAATGTAATGGTCAATGGAAATTCAATGGTTAATGGAAATAATTTCCATTAAAAATTAAAGTTCAATGGCTAATGGATATTATTTCCATTAAAAATGTAAATTAAATGGTTAATGGAAATAATGTCCATTCAATTTCCATTTAATCGTAGTAACCGTGGTTTTCTTGGATACTAGTTGCGGGAGTGGTTTTGTTTTGAGTCAAAATGGCACAATCGTAGTAGCCGAGGTTTTCTCGGTTATTAGTAGCGGGAGCGGTTTTGTTCTGGAGCAAAATGACCTAATGGTAGTAACCGAGGTTTTCTCGGTAAGAAGAAAAAAAAAGTCTGTATTCTTTCGGTCTCGATGAACATCAAGTAAAATGTCAACAAGCAACGACAGTGGTTTTTATTCCATTGTCTTGCAATATTTTTCTTAGGTCATAAAAATGTTCTTGGTGCGATAATAAAATTACAAAATGTAAATTAAATTGAAAAACGAATTTTAACTATTTTTTCTCGATAGTGTTAAACTTGTTCGCCCCAGTTATATTTCTTTTCGTATCGATGAGCTTCAGAAACAGGAATATTGACCTCTAGAGGACCGGAAAACCGATATATCGGCTCGCCCTGTGCTACGAACTTTGTATATAGTTGATACGTGATACCATACACTAATCTAGGAATTTTTCAAGGGCGATTTTAACTCTCAAATCCCGGCCGTCTAAAGGTTAACGGCTGCCCTAACTTTGGGATACGAACGGAAAAAACCATAACTAATTTTGAAAAAATTGAAAAATTGTATAAAAATAAAAACGAATGCGTACATGCAATGCTCGACAAAGTTAAGACTTGGTTAGATAACGAGGATTTCGCGATTTTCGCGATGTATAATGATCCTGGGAAAATATGGTTCACTCGCTCTCTCTTTTTCCTTGGGGCTTCGCTGAAAAATTGGTTTTACTTTCGTGTTGATGACCCTCGTAACATTAGATCACTTGGTTGGTGATTGAAATGATGGATTCGGAAAGACTTCCCGCATTTGCTTTAGTCTCACGATCTCTTCTGATTCAAGATAGACAAAAATATACAGGCCTTCCAAGACTCCATGTTTAGTTACAAGAATTTATTACATTGAAGATTTGATTCATCAGTTTGAAACGGCTCACATTGTTTTCAATTGAAGTTACTATTTTTAAATTATGACTGCCGTAAACTCAATTGAAAGTAAATTTGAATTTTGGGAAGAATTTCGAGTCGAAGTATATCATGTCATTTTTTAATCGGAACCACCTTTGAAGTTACTAGTTATTAAAGTTAAAATCATTTCAATCCTAGATTTCCAACAAGTTGTTGAATTATTATAATTATAATTATTCATGAATTGTTAAAGTCAGAATAAGTTCAAGTTTACATGAAGTTTTAATTAAAATTATTAGGATTGTTAACCATAAGTTACTACAGTTTATGATTCAGACAACGGTGTGCCCTCGTAATGTTTGAAGCCATTGATATTTTTCGATGATTCTTCTTTTTAACCATACAAAAACTTATTGAGTCCTGCAAAATTCACATCCCAATGAAGTGGAAAGTAGCGCAGTAGAATTGGGTCAGCAGCACTACAGCTACTAACCGAGTAGGCCACGGTTATTATTATTAGGCTATTTTGACCCAGACCAAAACCGCTACCACTACTGATAATCGAGTAAACCTCGGTTACGACCATTGGGTCATTTTGACCCAGACCCAAATCGCTCCCGCTACTAGTAATCGGGAAAACCTCTGTTACTATCATTGGGTCATTGTGATCCAGAATAAAACTGCTCCTTCTACTAGTAACTAAAAAAACCACGGTTACTACCATTGCGTCGTTTTGACCCAGACCGAAACCGCTCCAACTACCAGTGACCGAGAAAACGTCGGTTACTACCATTGGGTCATATTGACCCAGAACAAAATCATTTCCGCTATTAGTGACCGAGGAAACCTTGGTTACTACCATTGGGTCATTTTGACCCGGACTAAAACCGCTACCGCTACTGGTGACCGAGAAAACCTCGGTTACTACCATTGGGTCATTTTGACCCAGACCAAAACCGCTCCTACTACTAGTAACCGAGAAAACCTCTATTATTATCATTGGGTCATTATGACCTAGAACAAAACTGCTCCCTCTACTAGTAACTAAGAAAACGTCGGTTACTACCGTTGGGTCGTTTTGACCCAGACCGAAACCGCTCCAGCTACCAGTGACCGAGAAAACGTCGGTTACTACCATTGGGTCATATTGACCCAGAACAAAATCACTTCCGCTATTAGTGACCGAGGAAACCTTGGTTACTACCATTGGGTCATTTTGACCCGGACTAAAACCGCTACCGCTACTGGTGACCGAGAAAACCTCGGTTACTACCATTGGGTCATTTTGACCCAGACCAAAACCGCTCCCACTACTAGTAACCGAGAAAACCTCTATTATTATCATTGGGTCATTATGACCTAGAACAAAACTGCTCCCTCTACTAGTAACTAAGAAAACGTCGGTTACTACCGTTGGGTTGTTTTGACCCAGACCGACACCGCTCCAGCTACCAGTGACCGAGAAAACCTCGGTTACTATCATTGGGTCATTTTGACTCAGAACAAAATCACTCCTGCTACTAGTGACCGAAAAAACCTTGGTTACTGCCATTGGGTCATTTTGACCCAGACTAAAACCGCTACCGCTACTGATGACCGAGAGAACCTCGGTTACTACCATTGGGTCATTTTGACCCAGACCGTAACCGCTCCCACTACTAGTAACCGAGAAAATCTCTTTTACTCTCATTGGGTCATTGTGACCTAGAACAAAACTGCTCCCTCTACTAGTAACTAAGAAAACCTCGGTTACTACCATTGAGTCGTTTTGACCCAGACCGAAACCGCTCCAGCTATCAATGACCGAGAAATCCTCGGTTACTACCATTGGGTCATTTTGACTTAGAAGAAAATCGTTACCACTACTGGTGGCCGAGAAAACCTTTGTTACTACCATTGGGTCATTTTGACCCAGACTAAAACCGCTACCGCTACTGGTGACCGAGAAAACCTCGGCTACTACCACTGGGTCATTTTTACCCAGACCGAAACCGCTCCCGCTAGTAGTAACCGAGAAAACCTCTGTTACTATCATTGCGTCATTGTGACCCAGAATAAAACTGCTCCCTCTACTAATAACTAAGAAAACCTCGGTTACTACCATTGCGTCGTTTTGACTCAGACCGAAACCGCTCCAAATACCAGTGACCGAAAAAACCTCGGTTACTACCATTGGGTCATTTTGACCCAGAAGAAAATCGTTACCACTACTGGTGACCGAGAAAACCTTGGTTACTACCATTGGGTCATTTTGACCCAGACTAAAACCGCTACCGCTACTGGTGACCGAGAAAACCTCGGTTACTACTATTGGGTCATTTTGACCCACGCTGAAACTTCTAATGCTACCAGTAACCGAGTAAACTTCAGTTACTACCATTAAATAGAAATTAAATGGATATTTTTTCATTAAAAATGAAAATTAAATGGTTACTTGATATTTGTTCCATTAAAAATGAAAACTCAATGGTTAAGAATGTGAAAGCGGGTCGTACAAGTCAATAGACAGTCTTTCACTACAATTTTGGCAATAAGCTACTACGAGTGACCATGTACAGGACAATATCAATCCAAAATATAATGATATTTTTTTAGATAAGTAAAATTTTTGAAGTCAATTTCGTTACCGAAGCTTCTGAGGTAGTTAACATGACTCGGTGGTACATAGCGAAAAGATTACTGTTGATAACGTCGCTCGTATATAATAAATAGACAGTTGGGTTTCGAGGGAAACAACCCCCAAAAACATCATCCCCCTTGACAGTAAGAATAGGTTATATCTATATATATACATATACAGTGGCGTGCAAAAGTTTCGGGCCACCCTATTTTTTCCAGTTAATTGATAAAATATTTTATTTCTCCATTCGTTCATTGTTCAAAATATTCAAGAGAGTTAGAATGAAGGTAACAACGTCGTATATTATATTTAATTATGGCATATTTTTCGAGAACTACGTGGAATGACTTTGGTCGGTGCGCAAAAGCATCGGGCCACTATATCGCCGCGGCTTCGTACGCACGGTTTGTTTACATTTTTTTCCTCATTAGTTTCAAAACATGTCCTACAATGGAAAATCACTCTCCTTTTTGCCACAATGCCGAAACAAACGAATATCCAGCTTCATGAAATCGTGTTAAAACTTTCGTCAGAAGGAAAAAGTTCTCGTGATGTTGCGGAGACTTTATCTATAGGCAAAAGTACCATTAATCGTATTATTACTAAATATAAATTAACAAACTCACTGTGTGACAAAAATCGTAGCGGTAGACCGCGAAAAACTTTGAATCTCGTCGACAAAATTATAAAAAGGAAGTGTATTGTAGGTCCACGAAAAAGTGCTGCAGATGTTTCCCGGGAATTGCGAAGTGAAAATCTAGCTGACGTTAGTCGGAGTACGGTATCTCGACGTCTCAAAGCTTGCGGGGCTGATTGGACGTGTTGATGTAAAAAAACCATTGATTAGCAAAAAGAAAAAAGAAGGCTAGATTAGACTTTGCGAAAAAATATCAGCGCTGGACGGTATCAGATTGGCGGAAAGTACTTTGTTCCGATAAATCGAAATTTCAATTATTCGGAAGTGATGGTCGGAAGTATGTAAGACGTCCAGCAGGTACCAGATATAGTGTAAGATACCAAATTCCTACCGTAAAACACGGTGGCCGAAACATTAAAGTTTGGGGAGCACTTTCTGATGATGGCGTTGGTCCGCTGGTGGAAATTCATGGCAATATGGACGCTGCAATGTACAGGGACATACTATAAGATCATATGCTCCCATTTGCAATGAACAATTTGCCACGTGGTTGGGTTTTTCAACACGATAATGATCCGAAACACGCTTCGCGTCTTGTTAAAAATTTTCTTCAAAGCCGGAAAGTCCGCCTTCTTGCCTGGCCATCGCAGTCACCGGATTTAAATCCTATTGGACACCTGTGGCAAGACCTCAAACATCGTGTTGGAACGAAAAATTACTCCAACAAAACGGAATTGTGGAACCATTTGCGAAGTGAATGGGAAAAATTGCCACAAGAACAAATCAAACAACTAATTGGGTTTATGCCTCGTCGGTGCGCTGCAGTCATCGCTGCTAAGGGCATGGCAATAAAGTATTGAGTCGAGTGGAGAAGACCAAGACATGCTTCCTTATTTTTCAAGTTTTTTGTTATTTTTTTCATACCCAAAAGTACGCGGCCCAATACATTTGCACAGCCAGTCATAAAAAATTGTTGAACAATTAATGATTTAAAATCGATATCAATGTATACAACCTATTGTTTCTAAATATAAGTGATTACGTGTTACCATTACTCGTTTGTTTTTCTCCCACCACCATATTTCTGTTCAGTGTGCATAAAAAATAGGGTGGCCCGAAACTTTTGCACGCCACTGTATATGTTGTGTGTTACGATATGCGATGTTGTCACAATTCTACGAGGTTATAAAATCATGAAGCGTCGTGACAATTTGTGGTCTTCAACTCGATATTTCTAATTCGGATGTTCGTTGACCCCCCTTTTTTAATGTACCATCAGAATCAGAATCCATATTTAATGAATATGATTAACGTTTTGTGTCTAGATCATCTGATACCGAAATATATTAACTTTTTAGTTGCAGTGGCCAGAAAGTCGGTACTGCATCAAAATAACAACTGTTAAAACAACACGGTTTGAACAAGGTTTGAACCACCTTAGGTTTGAATTGTATATGGTTTTACAATAATAATCACAACACCAATGTGTTACGATTACAATATTTTGTGTCATTTTGTAGCGTGTTATTCTTGTTCTGTGTTATTTTTGCATGTTATTTTGTCGTGAGTTATTTTGACTTGATGTTATTTTGACGTGTTACTAGAAAGTCATTGTCGCCATATGCGATGTGTAAAATTTTCTATTATTCAATTAATAATATCTCGATCAGATAGTCGTTAAGGTGCTTTGAAATTTCACAGACATCAAGTATCAAGCTACAACATATTAAAAAAATCAGAATTTTATCTGAAATCAAGTCTAGCGCTCATACATCCTTAATGGAAATAATTTCCATTGAAAATTAAAATTCAATGGTTAACAGTTAATGAAAATGTAAATGCATTAAAAAAAAGTAAAGCATTATTTGCAACCCTGACCGATAGTATAGGGTTTTTCCCAAATCCCTATACATTCTTCTTTTTTTGGCAAAGTTTTGTTCTATTGTTTTCTATATGATAATTTATGCTCGGAATTATTCATTCTGTTTTGAGGGAAAAAAACAAAGGTCAGATATGACAAGAATATACAGCAACTGAGATGTGACCTTTGAAAAATGATGCTTAATAATTTATGTCAAGCACCTAACGACAAAGGTTTCGTACATAAAAGAGCCCAAGTTTTCATCCTAACGATTCGGCTCTATGACGTTGTAAAAAAAAAATCACCAAACATCTCGTTTCTGTCGTAACTTACGTTGACATTGATATGATTGATACGAGGGTGCTAAGAGTAGCTGGCATTTTGTTGTCGCCGTTATACCCTCGAGCGAACAATGCTATTCTCGTATCTGAAAAAAATGGGATTTCTTTTCGACAATGGAGAAAAATGCCCGAAACAGAGGAGTTTTGGGTGTGAAAGAAAAAAAGGCGATAGTGATTCGCTCGGTTGGATGTTGTACGACTTTCGAGGGCATTTTTGCGCGTCAACATATAGGCTGGAAAAAGATGGGGGAGGAGAGGTAGATTTGAAGCCTTCGTCATGCCGATTTCCCCGTCTAATACCGGTATACAGAACATGTTGGTTTTCACCACCATCTTGTGGTTTCAACGTCTACGACAACTACGTATCGCAACGACGAAAAGCTCTTCAGCTGTCTTTCAACATCAACAAAACCTCCTGAGCTTCTTCCTTCATCCATATTCGACCCTTGTATACACTAACAAACATATATTCGTCTTGCATATACGTAGAGAAAACTAACCAGTGTTTCTAAACGTTGTTTGCACGCGTTTATATATAACAACGTCATGCACATACTGAGCCCTCATTTATTTCTTTTGTTCCGCCCCGCAGTCAGGGGTGCTTCGCCTAGCCTCGCGAATCCATGCGAAGGCCGAAACTCTTCCTTCGATGCCTTCAAGACTGTTTATGAAATTGTCAGATCACGAAATCGTCGATACACATCAATAATATTAGTACATTTTTTCATCTTCAATTAATTTTGTTTTTTGTTTTGTTTATTTGTTTGAAAAATGATTTATTCGGTAGCGTAAACTTTTGATCAGCAGCAGTATTTTTAAAATAAAATAAGAATTAATTTAACGTTATGTGGAATTAAATTTTTAATAAAAAAAAAACTATCTCATCAATATCAACTTGCGATAAATTTCGAGTTTAAGGTATTCCTTACACGAAGGTCCGTATTTTTTGGACGCATAAGCAAGGCTCTCTACAATCGTTCAAAAAATAGACTGGATCTTGAAAAAAAATATCAAAACCAATTACTGGTCCCCACAGTGAAGAAAAATCGAAAATTTTGGCTTAATTAGGTAAATTCTAAATGTTTTTGATATTTTTCGATTATCTACAAAGACGACAACTGCACTATCAAAACTATCAAGGGGAAAACTGAAATGATTGTATTTGGATTTTAAAAAAGTGAAGCATGGATGAAAATGCGCACGAAGTGCAGCGTAACTTTAGTAAAAATATGGGCCGATATGTAATGGGCAAAAAGAAGCATTGCGTTAAAAATGACATTAAAACTGACAAAGAAAACATAACCTCTTGGAAATCACGGTTATGAAAAATGGTCTACTAATCACATTTTTCCAAGTTTTGTCATAAATATTTTTGTTAAACATTCGGCGACTTCCTATTTTTATTGTTACTACGAAACCTTTGCAATTTTTTGTATACATTGGGCCGTTTATATCCAACATCTATAATTATTTGGTATATGAATTTTTAAATAGAAACGTGGGTCAGCAAGTCATTTCCATAACGAGTCATATGATTTAGACGATTTTCAAAGTTAAAATTCTTTGCTAAAAATTCGGTAACTCGACTTGATATTTTTCCAGTAAAATGGGATATATTTTTACTCCATCGTCCAAAATGATCTGTTAATTGTAAAATATTCAAGATCATGCAAGGAATAAGTTGAATACTCACATTTTAGTGAAAAACCTCCATCAGTTGCAAATGAAGATTTTGATACACGAAGAGGATTGGAAAGTAAATTTTACCGTAAAATTTGCGGTAAAAATTACTCAAGTACATTTGAATCTGGTGACAAGGCGGAAGAACGTTTTTTTTTCGTAGGTAATCAATCTTTTTTTTTAATTTACCGAATGTAAAATTTCAAATACTAAGCGTCCTGACGTGAAACACTTGTAGGAAAATTTTTACTGTGCGGGAAGGTAAAATTTATCATAGCGCTCATTGAATACTACAAAATAAATATTGAAATAATTTTTGAAGACATATATAAAGTACTGAAATGCATGATAAAATTTCACTTGTATCACACAGTTTTTAAATGAACATTCTGCAAATTTTATTAGAATAAACTGAAAAATTGCAGATTGTCACCGAGTTATTAGTACTGCCAGCTAATTTTTACCTTGCCTTACTTTTTATTTATGGAATGATGCAAAGTAAGGAATTTGGTAAAGTTTATTCCCGAAATGATGGGAGATAAATCGTAAAAATCATTTGAACGTTATGAAATCATAATTTTTATGTTGAAAAAAATAAATAAAAAATAGCGTACCTGGTTATTGGAAAATAGTTTTAATAACAGAACTGTGCAGGGCATCGTTAATTTGGTATGTAAGTTCGAGGAAGCGATGGTTTTGGGAAGCCCTCTTCGTCTTGGTTGCCTTGACTCACGGTTTCGTTGAGATGATATAACAAGCTTGTAATACGTTCTATATATGTGTGTGTATATATATATATATATAGTACATAAAACTCGAGCATTGCTTGCCCGCATCTCGTAACAATCAACCGGCTAATGGAAAAACTTTGTTAAGACGGAAACTTGGATAATTAGCATCTTTACCGAATGTTTGCAGCCTCACGTTAAACCCACGGTCCACTTCCCCGTTGTTCCGCCACGTTAGGAACCAGATCGAAATTATTCAAAATACAAACAGGGCGTAACTTTGCATTCAGCCACCTTGAAAACAACGCGGTGAGTTTGGTTTTCATCTCCTCGACAAAAGAAGCGGAGAAAGCGTTGCAATTTTTTATTTCCCCACAAGTTTGCTCATTGATTATTTAAATGTAAAACAGGATTGATCGTAAAAGTTGAAGAACAACGCTGGAGATGGGAAAACTTGGTGGAACAAAGAGGTGATGAAAAATGAAAGACACAAGAAGTCCCATAAAGTACTCGTTTTTATTATCGCAAGATATTGGAGATATTCAGGGAATATTCTCTGATATATATATTTTATATATATATATATATATATATATGATTCTAATAAACATGAACAATAATAAATATAGTGTATACAAGAACGTAGGAAGTTTGGGTTATATAATCAGGCTGCGTTGCTTCAATTAACGCGTCTATATATGGCATCGTTCGCAATTGAACATTCTTATTTTTTCTCGCCTTAGTTCGCCATTTTTTTTTTTTTGATTTTTGTTCAGGGATGCCCGTTGATAATACGTCACGGATGAAACTGATTTTCGTAGTGATCGATGGGAGATGAGATTTCGTAAAGACTCAAAGTGAAAAAGACCAGAGTGACGTATACAGCTTATTGAATTAATAATGGGGAAGTAAAAAGATGTTGAAATTTTTAATTGGTTAAGAGATGCTTACAGTACATTCACCAGATCATCCCTAATAATACTATTAATGTTGAAAATCGTTTTAAAATCCATAAAATATTCAGACGCAAATTATTTTTTCAACTGCACTTGTAGAATTATTTTGCAGATTACAATATTAGTCGAGGAGATAAGATATTAGTTCGACGAGAAATCGTCAAGCAAAGCCGATTACCGATTACATATGAGAAACAAATGAAAAAGAAGAAAAAAAATTAATTAACAAATAAGAGTATTACAATAATTCCCTGACGCGCATTCCTTAAAATAAACAAAATATCACATCCGTATAAATTCGCGTCGCAACGAGTACGATACTGAACGAAATAATTATTGATTTTTTCATGTTCATTTTTTTTCTTCGCTTCCATCCATCCCTTTTTTAATTACCGGCTCTCATTTCGTGCCAACAGTCAGCATTAAAAGCTTGCTCGTATGATTGATTGCCCCGAGCTGGCAATTTACCAGTCGACCTGGCACATTTTGTTTTTTTTTTTGCTTTCCGCACTAACTCATTCGTTATGTCTTGCCTATAAATATCGATAATAATTACAACATTGCACATCAACGAAATGAATTTATGCCTATCTTACAATTGCGGACAATCCTGCTATTTACACGACCGCAAGCACGTATATAATATATAGTATCGATACTCTATACGCGTTTGAGGAAAAAAAATCATTTTTCTCACTACTTTTCTCATAAACATTTCTCCGTCTTTCTGCCCCCGTCATACGAGTATTATTTCTCGCCAAATATTATACATACAAGTTACACAGTACATACGAAAACCTAGTGCAAAAAAAACACACAAAATAAAATAAACTTCGAAAAATTCTCGATCGTAGGATCCTCAAAAAATAACCACAATGCAAACACTTTTTTCGTAATTGGTTGCGATCATTGTTTGTAAATCACCGTCAGAGAGAGAGAGAGAGAGAAGTGTAAAAATCTGCATCTTTCTACAAAAAAATGTCATTATTTATACGATCGAATAATTTACGATAATGTGCGACCAAAATTTTTTGATCGAGATTTATCTATCCCACACTGTGGATAATTATGCACGTTTAATCCTTTGAATATACTCAGGATAATAAGATATTGTCGCGATTTGAATTAGTGAGAGAATAGATGTGTGACGAGCTTTGTTTCCGCCTCTAATTCGCTAAATGAGTGACATCGATAAGTGGTACGATTACGTGTGATTTTGTATTATCACGCATGGATAATAATAATATTGCTCTAATAGCGACATCGATTGAGAGAATAGAGGTTTAATATTTATATTACTGATATATCGAGTGTTTTAAGCGAGAGAGAGAGAGAGAGAGAGAGAGAGGGGGCTCAATGTGCACCCCAATATTTTATAATCACTATGTATATATTTATACTATATAGTTCACGAGCTTAAGCTCGATACCCCCAACATGCCACTCGACTTCAGCGTATACAACACCCTCGCACACTCCCTTGAGCTGACTTTTTGACAATCATAATAATAACCGTCGATATTGAGCGAAAGTTTGTTGATCTTATCGCTTCTTTTATATCAACTTCAATTATATATGAGGCATTCCACGCCAAATCGGCCACTTTTGAAATTCGCATTTTTTATTGTTTTGATTTTTTTTTCTCTAATAGAGCTCATTGAAAGGAACTCATCTGTTTTTTTTTTTTTTTTTTTTTTTTTCAAATTTTGATCTCAACACGTTCATCAGAAACGAATTTTTGAAAAATTTTCCAATTTTTTTTCTTCGAATTGCAATAACTCTCTCAAAAATGCAGTAAACCGAATGGATGAGGGGTCAAAATTTTGGTTTTAAAACGTACTTTCGTTTAAAGACATGCAGAAAATTATAAAATCATTACATGAATTAATTTTTATAATTCTAAGCATGAAATGTTTTTTCTCACATTGTTAGCCCCCTTCGATTTTGCTGTTAATTTTGTATAGAAAACTGTTATTTTTTTGAGGAATTTTAAGCCTAGTGTGATCGTTGGGAAATCGTCCATTGTATACTTTTATAATTAAAATACAGATTTGTTTTACAATCAATTATCTATAATTCCCTGAAAAATCGAACAAAGCGAATCGTCTAAATAAATAAAAAATTTTTTCTGAAATGTACTTTTGTTTAAAAATATGTGAAAAATTCTTTGACGTTTACGTCACCTAGTTTTTACAATTCTAAGATAAAATAACCTTTTTTCATAGCGCTTGTACTAATTAATTTGTTTCTTTTATGTTTGTACGGAAGCATGATTCATTTAATGAATTTGAAGCTAAGTACGAACGTGAAAAAATAGCTAGTTTTATTTTTTTAATTGTTAATTTTATTAAAGATTTTTTTATTTTTGTTGTTGATTAAAGATTTTTGTTGTTGATTAAATTAATATTTCTCCTCGATCATACTAGTCTTAAAATTCATTAAATGAATAATAGTTTCCTACAAAAATTGTACAGCAAAATCAAAAGGGTCTAACACTACGGGAAAAAACACATCTTGCTTATAATTAGAAAATTGATTTATGTAATCTTTAAATAATTGTTGACATATTTTTAAACGAAAGCACTTGTCAAAATGAAAAATTTGATCCTCTCATCCATTCGGTTTTTATGATTTTTCAGGGATTTGTGCATGATTAATAGTTTAAAAAATCCAGAATTTAATTAATATCTTGCTTATAATTAAAAAATTGATTTATGTAATCTTTAAATAATTGTTAACATATTTTTAAACGAAAGCGCCTGTTAAAACGAAAAATTTGACCCCCCATCCATTCGGTTTTTATGATTTTTCAGGGATTTGCGAATGATTAATAATAATAAAAAAATCCAGAATTGAATTATAAAAAATACAACGAACGATTTCCCCATCATCAAACTAGGCTTAAAAGTCATAAAAAAATGATAGTTTTTTATAAAAATTTAAGAGTAAAATCGAAGGGGGCTAACACTGTGGAAAAAAAACATTTGTCGTTTAGAATTCGAAAAATTGTTGTATGTAATATTTTGATAAATTCCTACATATTCTCATACGAAAGTACGTTTTAAAACTAAAATTTTGACCTCTGATCCATTCGGTTTACTGCATTTTTGAGAGAGTTATTGATATTTGAAAAAAAAATCGGAAAATTTTTCTAAAATTCGTTTCCGATGAATGTATTGAGATAAATATTTGAAAAGAATTAGACGATTGGGCGTAGAATGCCCCATATATATATATATATATATTTAAGGATTGCCCGAATAAATCTTTCGAACTATCTCCATCTTCGCTACATTTAGACGAATCGATTTTTATTTTTTCACTAAACGTAACTCCGAAATTGGCTTGATGCTCTCTCATCTTCTCTTTGTTATCGCTGCTCTCCTTTATAAAACGTAGCATAAAAACAATACTTTATGTCCATAAAAATTTTCAAGTGTGCCGTTTACTCGGTCTTTGACGAATACGTCATTAAAATTTTTATTTTTTTTTTTGCGAAAAAATCATAGCGTCTAGAAACGTTCATATGCACATGTACAAAGATGATTCAGAACTTAAATTGTTTCTGACTACAATACATGCAGGTTGGAAACAAGGACTATATTTTTTTTAAATTATTTTGATTTATCCTTTAATAAGCATGACAACTTTGATTAGAATCCAAATGGACTACGAGTTTTATGCTGAAATTGGTATCCAATGAAAAAACGGATTGATGACAGTTGAAAAGTTATGTTAAATACAAATTGTGATTGAAGTTAAATAAGTTGCACTAGATCAAAGCCTTTTTAAAATGAACTTGAACTTTAATCATGTTTAATAAAAAATTAATTGTAACACTTTCTTTTTAATTAGTCCTTATGAAGTACAAATGATTGGCCAATTAGCTGACCCCAATCATCAATAATTATTCAGCCCCAAGTTATCCACTATGCAGATAATCGCAATCAACGTCAGAAAATCATCTTCAGATTTGAATCCACTTATTAACATACCTATTTATTTTTATATATTTATGTATAAATGCATCGCGAAAGTTTAAAGTTTTATCAGTCGATCTGAATAGAATTCATTTGGTCGATGAAGCAGGGAGCACCGTTTGACGTTAATGACCTTTTCGTACTTTATCTACTGAATGAATAAATCTATTGAACAACGTCAAGCTAAGGAGAACAATCTCAATTTTTCAATCAAGATTCATAATTACGTAAAAATACTAGTTGGTACGACGTAGGATGCGAATTAACGCTGCACTGTGACTAAAAACTTTATCGATGATTAGCTCAATTGTGTAATGGCAAAATTACACCTGTCACTAATTTTTTTGGATTATTGACAAATGATTAATGTTTTTGCTTAAATCGCAGCCCCTGTCATTTGTGAAAAAATCAAGTTATACTTTTTTTTTGTATTTTCGTAAATTGTCTATAATTTTTAGAAAGTTGAATAAACGTTTTTGGAAAAATCGGTTGAAAATAAATTTGTATACTTGTCAGTCATATTGAAGCTAAAATATCGTATAAGAAGTGAAAGAGAAATCGAGTGGATTCAATTTCAGGATTCCTGGGGAATGAATTCTCATGCAAAGGAGTTGTTACCCTATTACGCGGCAGTTGAACAATGTCTCAGTATTTTCTCTTCAATGTCCTTTCCCCTTTTTTTATAACGAGAAAATCACTGATTCTTTGGTATCGTTTGAGCGATCTGATTCCGGATGATTTCAGTTTGTTTCTTTTTTTCGTCTATCAACCGTAGTATCGATAAATTCGGCTATTATATCGTATATTTACGATTGCTAAAAATTTATTAGATACTTTGGATGGTATGTCAAAATATCCCACATTTATGAATTCCAAATGACGCAAAAATTGCACATATGTGGCATGCATTTTTTCTTTTTATTGGCACCGAATTGAAAAACGTTCTAAACTACTCAATTATGGCTATGAATGAGAAATGAGCGAGAACGTTTCCTAATCAAATTATTTATAATTAGTTAATTGAATTTTTGTCTGACTTGCATCTGATTGTCTGATTTTTAAGTTTTTTATAATTGGACAAAAATCATGTTAAGTTTAAGGGTAATGAGAATGAAAATGTATTATTATTTGCTTGCAAATAATGATGTGAGATATTTTGACACTTGACCACGTTACTGTGTATTTTTCATAAATATTCATTAGTTCATAAAGTTTAATGTGACATACCGAAATATTAGTACCGAAGGTAAAATTGGAATAATAATATTATCAATCGTGTAAAGTATCGAATAAACGGTAATTTATTGTTCCCAAGCAATATTGATCGGGATCGGTAGACCGTAAATGAGCCGCGCAACTTCGTATCGTACGCTTTTGGTCCGATTTTGGAGATACCTTTTGAAAATTGTGTGGGTCTCTATAATTAAATTGTGCAAATGGTGATTTCGATCTTTCCTAAAGAAGGAAGCGTTGAAATAAACTTATCACTATTATCGGCTGGAAAAGAAAATCCAAGAGACATTTCTCAGTAATTTAACGAGAAATGTGAAATGACGTGGGAAAAGGAGAAACATCGTAGTCAGTGGAATTATTATGAGGAAACACCGCAGCTACGTCGTGAGTTGAGAGCAATTTAACAAAGCGAAAAATAATAAATGCAGTTTGTAAATATTCGGAAGATTCAATGATCGAATATCTTATCGTATTGCAACGCGCAAATAAGATGTTCTTTACATTACTTTAAAGCCTACGTTTAATTTTTCGGATATTTTTCTTATATGATAAAACGACATCTACATTGTCGTTATATATATATATATATATATGTATGCATGTATGTATGTATGTATATATTTATATTTTTGGAGACTACGAACTTTGATTTTCTACAGAATCGATTAAATTCGAAGTTCTTTGATGTCGTGTAACCCTATTTTCGTATATCTATTTTTTTTTTTAACTACACGTGTCAAAGTGTTCCTCTAACATCGTTGTATGTAAATTTTTATAACAATCTGTGCGTATGCCCATTTACCTTGTGGGATTTATCTTTTGGCAGTTTACAGATTATTTTTCTTTCTTTTTTTCAAATCTTTTTATCGATTTTACAAATAAACGTTCTTTTCAGTCGAAAAATTTTTCCATTGCCATATCGAATACTGATTTACAATCTCGTCGTAGATTCGTGGATTTTTGCGTTCCTCTTTTTTCTTATCATGTTCACTTTTTCATTGCTCATTTGTTTCATATTTTTATATATATATTTTTTTAATTTACATACGTATGCATACGAGTTATAAATATACCTCTTTGGTTTACTGAAAAACGGCATTTATTATCTGCACGTCGTTGTGCCAACTAATCGAGTCGAGAATAACCGTTCGATTAAAATGGATGCTCTCGGAAAAACCGCATTAAATCGGTCACGATGATTTACGTTTTTTCATCGCTTAAAAACCATCACAAAAAAATGTTCATGCTTCAAAATGCTCGCATATGTAATATATGGACCAAAAATGTGTTACAAACTTTCTATTCCATTTTTCTCCATAGTCGTCTTTCGAAAATCCATCGAATTATTTCTTTTTTATTTTCCGGAAATATTACACGTTTTTCTCTTATTTTCATTAACCATAAAATTTTCCAAAACATCCATTTTTTCTTCTCCAATTCATATCCTTTCAGGGCCCAAGTGTCTGAGCAACTCGTTACCACAATGGCGGGCATCGCGCGTTTGTTTTATATCAGTCTCCATAAAATACTATTAGTTCCGATGAATAAATGGACATTATTTCGATGAAACCTCTCAGTCTTCGATGATTAGATCTCGAGGAATTCATCGCATTATCAAAAGAATATTTTTGGATCTCAAATTTTATGGGAAAGTGAAATATAATTTGAGCATCATGTGTTATTTTAGTTTTTGTCGGACTTTTTATATAATAAATTATTAGAAAACCAAAAAATGTCAAAACCACCCGAGTTGGTTGAATATTCCCGAAAAATGGCCGCAACTTGCATAACCATTAATCAACATCAAAAATCATTGTTCGAAAAAAAAAAAAAATTCAAACTTCCAATATGACTGCTATTATTTTTTTGGAAATATCGAACACCTGAATTTTAATGACGAGTTTACGACGCTGATACAAGGTCATAAAGGGTATTTGTGGCACAGGTGAGTATTCATTGTTATTCGAGCGATAAAAAAAATTTGGACGTTTTTCCACATTGTTGATTGTATAAAGGGCGAATAGAAAGATTAAAATACGCGTAAAAAAATCTGACATTGTGTAACTTACCTGGAGCTGAAAATCGGCTCCCGTTACGCTTTGGAATCGTCAAATGAAAATTATGTACCGTTCGAAGAACAATTTTGTGCGGTTACTTTGTCCTTTTGTTTTCGAAGGGCATGAATTGTTCGAATGTAAAACAATTTTTTTTTTTTCATCTATCAAATAGCATATCAAATGTTTTTTTAACCCTGAATTCGAAAAAAACGAGTCGTTGTGCATTTTCACACGATTTCGTATGATTTTTACTATCTCGACGTTCGATCATTTGGCGTTTTTTAATTAGACCGTGAATTCACTAATGAAAAAGAGTTTCCATTGATCGAGCAATATTTTACTGAAAACGTTTTAGCTGCAAAAAAATGTAGTTGAATCAGTTTCATTGCGACTACTTAAAGATTTTCTAATATCAAACTGATTAATCTGTGCTCGTTGAAACGTGATTTTCTGAAATCGTTACGCAATAATCGTTGGGCTGCACAATGAGTAATTTCGTTCAATCGCGAAATAATATATTTTCAAAAAGGCTCCAAGGTTTTCACCTTTGAACTAATCACAGCTTCGTAAAATGTCAAAATAAAAATAATTTTATCAACAAATATATTATAAAGCTAACTGAATCGTTTGCTCATATCCGGAAATGTTAATAGTCGTTATCTTCAAAATCCCAGAATGAATTTCGTCGAGCTAAACGGAGTTTTTTGTATGAAATTCATGAAGGAACTTATAATTCTTCGGACAGTGCGATTGGCGCTCTTGATCCAGCTTTCATGTCCTTGACACCGATTCCAATATCGTCGACCGGAGTTGGCGCTAATTTCAACTGATTACCATTGATCTTGATGTCATTGACCGAATGTGAACGACCGTGAGAAACCAATGGTTTAGTGACACTCGCATTGTTCGAATTTCCGGTTGGATTGTTACAATTCAAGACCGAAACGGAGGAGGCCGCGATCCCGTGTGAATTTGAATTCGAGCTTGTATTCGTATTCGCGTTGGAATGAGAATTGTGATTGGTTGGATTAGCGTTAACGTTCGTAGCTTGGTATTGCTGAGGATTCGATTTTACTTTCGATTTTTTGAGAGTATTTGAGTTCTGGGTGGAATTTTGATTTGAATTGTTCATGCACGTGATTGTCGTCGTAATCGTAGACATACTTGAATCCGATAGAATCCTCGAATTCGTATCCGGGCTCTGCTCGGAGGATGGAACAGTTTTGGTTGCATTCCCGTTACCCGAAGTCGTTAGAGAAGCCAGTTGATTCGCCGACTGAGAACGCACTGTTTGACCCCCGAGCTTATCCCGTAATGCCATTTGATAAGCAACTTCGAAAGCTTGGCCCAAGGTCAGTATCACCTCGGTTGCTTGATCCTGAAATAAATCGAGAAATTTTTTTTCTCTACAACTCCACACGGGCAACTTCAATGACACCGACTTTGTTGTTGGATCCTAAAATTTATTTTGTTGTACGACCGAAACGTTGTCAATGTCAAAATGATTTAAGAGCAACAGAAATTTTGCACAAACTTTGATGATCTAATTAATGACTAAATTTGGATGACTAAATTTCGAATGGTAGTCTTTCCAGGATTCCACAATGAAAACAAAGAGAAACGTAATACGAAACATAACATATACATTTAACTATACCCCCTTAATGTTTTACGGGGTTTCAACAGGCCCCTGCCCTATGATGTTATTTATCATTTCTTTTGTTCTTTAGGTAGCTTGTTATAGCCGTTATTATTGTCTATTAAAAATCATCTTGACGCCTTATTTAATCTTCATCGAAGTCATGTCAGAATTCGCCGAGATTTTTCCCACTGATAAAAAAAAAACGTTGAGAAACTAGTAGAGAATTTTAGAGCACTGAGAACTTTTACTCACCATTGTTGGTACACAGAAGACATGACAGAAGTGTGTCCGACTAGTGTGGTCTTTGGTGATGTAAGCGAAATGTGTCAAATCATCAGCGTCTTGACAGGCGCAATGAATGTTGCGAATCTCGTGTTCGCAAATCGGTTCCTGATCGACCATTAGCCAATGACAAAAAAAAAAGAAATGAATCGCCGTAGCTAATGTAATTCAGTAGAGGATCGCCCTGATCACTGTCGAAAGATACACTTAGATTTAAAGATTTCTTACATTAGTGACCGAGTTGAGGAATCTGACACCGCGATAAGATATGGCCAGGGTAATTCCCAGACTGACTCTTGGATCGCGACAGGTTTTCTTCAGCTTCTGGATAGATTTTTTTGTCGATTCGGTTCCCCGTAATTCTTTGACTACCGTCGATCCCAGATACTGAGTCATAAAGTCGACAGTAAGACAAATATTCAATGGTTATATAGAATTTTAATTCCTACAGCGAAAAAAAATATTCGAAAATTTTCGGAGAAATCATACGAACGGAGAAACACGGAAAAATTCTTAAAATTATGGTGATACTGTTAAATTTCTATTTTAATGGTGAAAAAAGAAAAATATCACTTTTATTATACGATATTTTGTGCGACTGGCTAATAAAGTTTCAAGTCTTTTATCGTTAATCGACCATAAAAAAATCGATCGACTTAAAGTTTTTTAATTGAAAATAGTAACCTTATTTCATATCTTATTGACATTAAGATGATTACTTACATTGGCGACGTAATTAACACAACCGGTGAGTAGAGTTTTCGGTTGATGCCTCCACTGAGTCTTAAGGGTGGATGGAACGCCGAACAAAAGCTCCGAAGGCGCACGAATTTCCAGCTGTTCTGGGGCGGAGATCGTACCGTTGTGAGAACTTGGCCGTTGTGGTGGTTGTGGTGCTGGCCTATTTTTTCGGTGTCTCAGAGTGCCCGAGGTCGCAGCATTTGGTCCAGTCACCAATGTTGCATTACCGTTTCCTTGAGGAGTCTCTGGCAACTTTTCACGAATCTCTTCCTTCAGCTGTTGTATATTCGTTTTCTATTAAAACACAAGTCAAACGACGTATAGAATTTTTCAAGACTTTTCTCTTTTTTCCAAATTCTTGTTGGAAAAACATAAAAATGAGAATTGAAGAATTCACGAGATGTTTTTGTAAAGAAATACGTAATTACACTTAGGAAATTCATGAATCATTAAACTAACACTTTATAAAATATGTGCGAACGGACACAACTGAAACTTAATGTAATCAAACTTTTTTCTACATTTAATATAACAAATATTGACTACTCCAAAAACGCTTTATTGATAATTCAAAGTTTCATTCGATACAAAACTCGGTTCTTGAATACTTTCAAGTTATTGAGAACAAAACGACACAATAATAAATGTGACAATGGGTACTGGAAGATCTTTATGTTGATGCTGCCAGGCCCATTCACCGGATTATCGTTATAGCTCTGATGTTTATTGAAATTGGCTCGAGGCTAATTAAAGGTGAGAGGAATTGGTAAAGCAAAAAGAAAAAACACGAAAAAATGAGAGAAAAATGTGCGAGAAGCGCGAATCCTTCATTCAGTATGGAGTGGTGAAAAGGGAGTTCGAGAGGAACGCAGTGAATCAGGTATCGGTGACGGGGGTTGAACGAGAGAGTCTCTACGAGTTCTATACTGTTGGAACAAAAACACTCTGTTGCTAGAAGGGTAGAGTTTGCCGCTCGAACGGCGTGACTGAAAGACCTTCGTGAAGTGTCGAGCTCTCGGGGACAATGTAGATTCTCCAATTAGCCACGTTATTTACATTATAACGCGACGCAAGAGAGCCGATCGAATGAAACATTATATAGATCGGTGATTGTTGTATATTCTCTGGATATATACGAGGCGAACAAAATCTCGGGGAATTCCCTCGGTTCATACAAGCTCCAGCTTGTATGAAAATCACTGAGTCATTGTTACTGTCGAATTCCCGGAAACGTTAAATAATTCATTTGTAACGAACAATATCATTTTTAATCAATAGAATGTTAAAAAATAGTTTTTTCGTACCAAAAGTTATCAAAGTTGAATGTAGAATGGAAAGATTACTGAGTAGATAGATGACAAAATTTTGGAGAGAAAAGTTCTCAAACAATAACAATCATTACAAAATTAAAGGAAAACTGTTATGTATTATAGAAAACAATAAAAATTCTGAAGAGGACTCTGACCATGAGCCGAAACGTATCCACAATGTCAAAAACACCATTTTATTGACCGACTAATTCTACCTCATGAGGTAAAAGACCGAGCTGAAGCTGCCACTTTTCTCATCATTCAACTCTCCGGCCACAACACCAACAAATTATCTCAAACAATTGTTTTTACGATGCACCGTCCATCAGATCAGAGATAGGCAAAAATAATATTTTTCTTGGTTACTAATAGTGACAACCGAGTAACCCTCGGTGACCATGAGCCGAAACGTATCCACAATGTCAAAAACACCATTTTATTGACCGACTAATTCTACCTCATGAGGTAAAAGACCGAGCTGAAGCTGCCACTTTTCTCATCATTCAACTCTCCGGCCACAACACCAATAAATTATCTCAATCAATTGTTTCTACGATGCACCGTTAATCAGATCAGAGACAGACAAAAATAATATTTTTCTTGGTTACTATTAGTGACAACCGAGTAACCCTCGGTTATTGCCTATGGGTTATTTTGACCCAGCCTAAAACCGCTGCGGTATTTAATAACGAAGGTTATTTAATAACGCTCGGTTGTTACCATTGGGTCACTTTGACCCAACCATTAACGACCAAAATTTAATGGTAAATGGAAATAATTTTCACTAAAAATTCGATTCCAATAATTAAAGAAAATTCTTTCCATTAATCGTTTCATGTAATTAGCATTATTTTGATATATACAATAATTTTATTTTTCGGTCATTGAGCAACGTACTTTTAGTTTTAATGTTCCTTCGTATACCTTTGCGGGTTTTTACGAGCCCTCCCCAACACATTAACCCCAACTCACTAATGTCCACGTTCCTGTGAGACCCCCCGAAGAATGTTGTCCATCGTCACTTTTTCCGAATGCACTACTTTACCGCATTTGCATGAGGGCTAAGGGAAACTGTTGGAAACTCTGCCGATGCTGTATTTTTATTGAGTTCAAGTTGGGTTGCACCATCAGGTATTCAGAAAAATGGCCTTCCGCTCAATCTGTAATATTTTCTTGATTTTTTTTCTTCGTTTCCTATCATCACTTATTATTTATTTTGCATTTCTTTTCTAGGGCATTTTGTAATGTTCTTGGGCATATTTTTAATTTTTTCGATAATGCTAGTCAACATGGAATTTGCGACTGGGAAGTAACTATAAATGTTTTCCATAGATTTGTTCGTGCTGAACTCGAATTCGGTCTTTCTATTTGCCTACTACGTTATTCGACTTTTTTTGCATACGGCAGTTTTTGCTTTTCAGATGGCAAAAATAAAAATTTATTTTGAAGGCAGATGGGATGCAGCTATAATGGAAGCCTGTTGGTGGTGCCTTCTCAAAGAAAGTCAAACAGAATACAAAAGAAAACTGGCGTACGCAAAAAAAGCAGTCGAATAAAGATTTTAATTAATTAGCTTCTGAAATATCTTGAAACTGTAATATTTCTTTATCAAATAAATGTTTCGATTTTAAACTTTTTTTATACTTATTGTTTTCATTTTTTCGTTAATCATTTTAATTTTACAGATTTTGATTTGAAAAAAAGGAAATTACAGCGAACCAGAAACCTCATATCAGTCACAATATTTCATATAAATTGGTATAATTGTTTAAACAATTGAAAACAGATGTTCTTTCTGCAATAATTTATCCTTTGAAATCACACATCAATAACATTTTCAAAGCTATAATCAATGTACCTTGTGATTTTCAATATTATGGCCAAGCCCGTGCAGCCCGTACATACGCAAGCATGCGCACCACTATAAAGAAACGTTGACAATTCTCGAACGGATTTTGTGACGGCATTCATAATAACTGCAGTTGAAACTACAAGGTTTAAGCTTTATTTTAAGACTTGTTAAACGGTCGCATGTCGGGTTCATAAGCTATAAGTTCTCGAAAATGGCCTAAAACACGGTTTTTCGACACTTTGACCTCGATTAAAAAAAAAAAAATCTGGCATGATAGGCAATTGTAACGACCGGCTTTGTGTTCAGCATGATAAAATCTACGGAAAATACCTATTTACTTCTCAATGACGAAAAAAAGTATAAGAATGTTGCCTAGTGTAATTAGTATTGAGAATTTTTTTTATTGCTATTTTTAATTCAATTTGTAAACGAGAAATGATCAGTTTTATGTTGCCAATCCCTGCATGAAATATCAACGAATTAGTGATACCCAATCCGGAACGTCTGAACTCTTTAAATCTCTCGATTATTAACCCTTACGGTATCAACCTTTTTTGGCACCCTTACGGCACCAACGTGGGTCATTCGTGTCCAGCGTCGTTTTTGGCCAGATAGCATGATAGGAAAATTCTTAAAATATTCACGAAGCTAGTTTGATCCATATATTAAAGCGTTACACTTAGATATTTCCCAAATAAATCGCCTAAATATGTTTAATATGTATGAATACGAATAATTATACGTATGATGCATGTAGCGGTGAAAAAAATTCTAGCTCCCGAGCCAGAGGTCGGAAAAAAATTTAAAAAAAGCATATTGAAACTAAAGAATGCAGGAATACAATAAAAAATAAGTCATATCAGTCAAATATTACCGGACACATTATTTTCTATGATGAAAAATTGAAATTTTACGAAATAAAAAAACCGGCTTTTTCGGAATTAAAAATTCGTACATTGCACCGGCATCGTCGTCCCATATTCGCAGAAAAATAAGAAAACACAAGCGGGGCCATAGAGGAGGGGGGACGCTGGCCAAGCGTGGAGTCAATTCCGCGAAATTTATAGCGCGGCCCTTGGTCAAACGGTGCGAGAGAGAAGTCGATCATTCGGAGAAAAAACAACGAACGTTGAGCTTACCAAGAATATCTAAATTGTTTAGTTTTTTTTCCATTTTTTCCAGTTTTTTATTCATTTCGGACGAAATTCATTCATCATTTATTCATTATCGGACGAAAAATATGTGTTGACCAACGGAAATATTCGCTAGTCATTTAATAAATTCATCATAACAATTATTGAAACTTTGTTCAAATTATCGCTCGATGAAAGACGTACGACCCCAACGTGGGTAATTTGTGTCCTTCCGCGATTTCAGTTGCTCGATACTCGGAGGAAAATGTACGCTGGAACGAGACCTTTCGCGAAAAGTTTCCTTTTGAATCAAACTTTTTTTACGGTAGGTATCGTTTAAGGTGGGGTGACAAGTTTAACGCGAGAAACCAGTTTAGACGGGTCAAAAAATCGACTATTTTATTTCATAAATTGTTAGTAAAACTTTTCAAGATTATGTTGCCAAAATTTCAAAGCAAAATTCCGATTAGTTCCGATGCTATGAGCACTTAAGGGCGGATCCTCCTTTAGAAAGCTCAAAAAATCGATTTTTTTTATTGCTTAAATCTATTCCTAATATATCTAAGAATATGTATCTAAAGTTATAGAGGCTAATTCGCAATATTTTCAAAGATACAGCACTAAACGTAGTAAGGTGTCGAGCAGGTATACGAGCGTTCGGGCAGCTGGAAAGCGCGTTTTCTCGAGTTTCCGTTTTTATGATTTTTCTAAACTGGCGGGCGTGATTGCAAGAAAACTAAACGACCAATCAAAACGAACCAAAGCTTGTTAGCTTCAGTTTTGTATTCTCTTCTATTTGAACTAAAAAGATTCATAAAAAAATTTCTAAACAACTTTTTTAGCAAGTTGAAATTATTTTTTTTTTTGCAGATTTTTTTCAAATCTGAGAAAAACTTTAGATTTCACAATTTTTTGGGATTTTCTTAGTTCACCTAGGCGAAAAATATATGAAAATGAAATTTTTTTTTGGGTTTTTTGTTTCAGGCAGAAATTACGAGCTTCATCTTTCCCGCCGATTGGAAACTGGTGTTGCACAAATGTGCATAAAAATCGGCTGCGTTTGAATATTTTTCTTTCAAAAAATTTTTTTTTTAATGTTCAAATATGCAATTAAATAATCTGAAAAGTTTACTGGACCTGCTTTTTTTTCTGTCCTAAAAAAATTTCCCCAAAAACGCTTTTTTTCGACCTTCTAAAGGAGGATCCGCCCTTAAGTGACCGCCTGTCGGTTCGGCGCCGAAGCGCGCGGTAGTTAAAACGGAGCGGTCGCTCAGGTAGTCTCTTATTCAGTTAGTCCCTTATTCAGAAGCAATTCTTCTAATATACAAAGATTTATCGAGAGACGATTTGCTGACGAGATGTTTAGGCCGTCATACGCAGAAAAAGTTTCACTTCGACCGTTTGGCGATTGGCTCCAAAGCACCTACATGCTGGCCTGAAAATAGTCGAGGTTGCAGCATTCTTGGCTACTGCGTTATTTAATGAAGGCAATTCAGCCCTTCTAATGCTGATGAACGAATTAAAACACATAGTTGGCTCGCAGAGCTTCAATTTTGCCGGGAACATGGATGAGCAGTGCGTGAAAAGACAGAATAGGCGCAGCTCGTTGGATACCAAGGAAGCTCGGGAAGCTTATCAAGAGGAGATGCAAGCCCGAAATGATGCGTGTGAAGAAGAAGAGGGGTTGCTATGTGGTGCTGGAATAGCTGATTAACCGGTGAGCAGTTTATGTAATTAATTACTGCCTTGAATTTCTCGTTTTCGCTACATTTTTTTTCAAACGCGTTTTTCTCGAAACGACTTTTTTTCAAATGGTGGGCATTCTATCTCAAAAAATGATTGACAAATCGTTCTGGAAATTTGTGTGAATATTTTTTGTCCAATTACAATCTATATGAACCTAACTCTGGGATGATTTTATTATTAAAAATATTTTTTTTAATGCAAGAAAGGTGAAGAAACATGGTATAAAAACCAGAATTATTAACCAGAAGTTTGAACAGCATTATGTTCAAACACCTCAAAAACATGCAATTTTCAACTTTTTTTATCACAATTAGGTTCATATTCTTAGGAAATATGTTGTTAGCGAAAAAAAAAATTGTAATGATTACAGATAAAAATTGTGACTTCAGGAATGCCCACCAGCAAAAAACTCGGATGGCGATCGTCCATGGACAGCAGCTTCTAACTCCACTATTTCCGGCGGAAATGACTTGAAAAAATTACAAAGTGTACTTCAAAACATGAATAAAATATTCTCCAAGTTTAAACAAATTCTGATTATTCGTGCCCTGTTAAAAAAATTCACGAAAAACACCAAAATTTTGGCCTCCTAAACGGGTTCCTCTCGTTAACAGGACTCGCAGAATGTCAAATGGGCCTGGACACAAATGACCCACGTTGGTTCTGTAAGGGTTAACATAATATTTGAATAATACGTTGAAATAAACTGAAGTTGGTATAACGTAAGAATTTGAAGATCGGTCTGGTTCACTCGAAACACTATTTGAATTGTGCACGGAACGAATATGGTTTCATAAATACAAGAAATTTCAAACAGTTTTTTCGAAAAATTGTCTATTTTCAAGTCATTTTTTTCTAAATACTCCTTAAACCGAACGAAATTGCGAAATTTTCAAATTGTTTTGAAATACGGTCCATTTTTCAATTCCCATCGAAAGTGCGCAGCTATTTTGTCGTTTAGAAATTATAATTAGAAAAATAGTAAAATTGCCATGAAAGGGTACTCTCTAGATATTTTTGCACAAGATAAATTTTCATATGATCTTCAGATATGGACCTAACAGTGTGTGACTCCCGGAAACCGCTTATCGAATATGTCGTTTTGTTATAAACAAATAAAGCATAAAAAATGCTGTTTTCGGAAAAAATCGTTCCTGGTGAAATTTGGTTGTAAACATATCGACATTTTCATGTACGAGGGTGAATCAAAAAGTTTTCAGGATCACTACAAAAAATCAAACAATCCCTCAATTTTTTTTCTATTTTTCAACGTACTCTTCTTCTCGTTTTATACTTCTAGTATAGGGCTTTTCTAACTTTCTTATTGTCTCTGAGAAAAAATTTTGTTCGCGAGCCTCAAAAAACTCCTCTACGGCGGCCATAATCGTGTCGTCATCGTCAAATCTTGTTCCACGAATGTGCTCCTTTAATTTAGGAAACAAGTGAAAATCACAAGGGGCCAAGTCCGGTGAATATGGTGGATGATCAAAAATTTCCAAACCAGCATCACGGATTGCTATGAGGGCAACTTCGGATCGGTAAACTGGTGCGTTATCGTGGTGAAACAAAACGTGGGCCGCCAATTTACCGTGACGTTTTTTTTTGATTGCATTTCGCAATTTGGGAATCAAATCTGTATAGTAGGGCCCAGTGATCGATTTTCCTACTGGCAAGTAGTTAATATAAAGAATTTCTTCAAAATCCCAGAATATGGAAGCCATCACTTTGCCTGCACTAGGAGTAACGCGGTATTTCTTCATGGGAGGAGAAGATTGATCAAAATGGTGAATCGATATTTCGTCCATTGTTACAAATATCCATAAAAAAAATATCAGGATCTTGCTGAATGATTCCGAAATTCCGGTAAGTAACTTCAAGACGTTGTTTGTTGTTTTCATCCATCAGCATTCGCGGAACCCATCTGGCAGAAACCTTTTTGAAGTTTAAAATGTCCGTTAAAATTGATTGAAATCTCGAGGGTCTCCGCAGGATGTTTTATTGTCACTTTCCTGTCTTCTAAAACCATTTTTTCCACTTTTTGAATGTTTTCGTCGGTGCAGGAGGTTGAAGATCGGCCAGAACGGGGATTATCCTCACAGCTCGATCTTCTTCTTTTAAAATCAGCAACTCAGTAAGCAACAGTATAATGTGATGGGGCATCGGTCCCTAATGTCTGTTGGATGTCTGGAAAAATATCCTTGGCGGACATTTTTTATCAGGCAGAGATACTTGATCACCGCACGAATCTCGTTTTTATTCATAATCGCAACTTTTCAACGAATTATAGTACAAAAAAAATTAATATCTGCAACGGTGTTCAATCGAATTAAGAGATATTGTACACCAATATAGTGTGATAATGACTCGTCAAATTGACAATAAACTGCAACCAAAATAAGCTTTAAAACTAGGTTTTTCTAAAAACTTTTTGATCCACCCTCGTACACTTATGTTTTAAGGGTCGCTGAACACGAATCAGAAATCCGTTTTTCAAAATTCAAAATGGCGGATCCAATATGGCCGACCAAAAAATAAAAAATATCACTCTGGCTGTGAAATTTTGTATATCGGGGTGTTTGGGGTCGATGATTACGAATCCAATATACAATTTTCAAAATTCAAGATGGCGGATCCAATATGGCGGAGCAAAAAATTGAAAATATCGCTATAGCTGATAAATTTGGAATGTAGAGGTTTTTGGGTTCATTTATTACGAATCCAATATCTAATTTTCAAAATTAAAGATGATAGATCCAATATGAAGGATCAAAGAATTGAAAATATCGCTCTGGCTGAGAAATTTTGTACGTAAAGGTTTTTGGGTTCGCTGATTACGAATCCAATATGCAATTTTCAAAATTAAAGATGGCAGATCCAATATGGAGGACCAAAAAATTGAAAATATCGCTCTGGCTGAGAAATTTGTATGTAGGGGTTTCTGAGTTTGTTGATTACGAATTCGATATCTAAAAATTAAAATTAATCCTTTTGTCGTTGAAAGTTTGTATTCAAGGGCTTCTGGTCGCTGATTGCGAATTCGAAATGGATTTTACAGAACTGAATATAGTGGATCCAAATGTTTAATCAAAAAAAAATGTAAATTGATTGTGATTTTTGTGTGGCTACTGATCACCAATCAGAAATTCAATTCTCAATCCGCCATCTGGAATTTTGAGAATTGAATATCGGGTTCGCAATCAGTGACCCCAAAAACCCCCATATACAAAATTTCAAAACTAGAGCGATATTTTTAATTTTTTGGTTCGCTATATTGGATTCGCCATCTTAAATTTCGAAAATCTGATTTCAGATTCGTTATCAGCGACCCCAAAAACAACATATCCAAATATTATTAGAACAATCGGTTGCATAGAAAAATTCGTGCATGAAAGGGTTAACTTATGTCCGATGCATACAATAATAAAGGATTTTTTTCATTCCATCAAATAATACGAGAACCAGACTCGTTATTTCCTCCGAGTGAGATCACTTGTTTCACTTCCTATTTTTTCTTAGCTTCTGATATTTTCCAAGACGTTGACTACTAAAAGCTCCAAGCTAAACAACTCCTCTCCCCCTCCTTTTCACCAATTGCTGTCGCAGTGGATGGGCTATCTCCAATTCGATGATACCTCAACAACCGTACATCGTAGAGAAAACTTGATAAAGCGTTTGTTCAGATTTTGCCTTAAAAGGAATTTGTAATTCAACGTAATATTTCGAACGTAATACTCCGATTCAAGCAACCTAAAATCTCGACATCCGTTCGGAATGATCGAAAATTAGTCCAGGAAGCGGACTTTTGCAGAACAAAAAATTCTGATAATGAATTTTTCAATTGGAATAGGTTAATGGGTGACCCCCAAGTATAAATCCAAGTTTTCGTCTCGGGGGGGGGGAGGTAAGCGTTACCCGCCATCTTGAAAACCGTGTTTTTGCAAATATCTCGTGAACAGTGCATCGTACGATAAAAATGATAAGAACCTTTTTTGTAGAAAATTATATTTCCTATAACTTTTATTGAAAACTTTTTTCTCTATAGTTAATATCTTTCGAGATATAGTCAGTTAAACAATTCCAATTATTGTTTTTATTAAATATCTTAATAATCGTTGGAGATACAAAAAAATAATAGCAATCAAACTTGTAGAGCATGAAATTCTCTACAAAATTTATTGGAAACTTTTTTCCGTAAAATGAATGATTAATGAGATATAGCGTGCTGAGTTCTAAACTGAGGTATTGGAGAGCTGAGGTATTGGAAAAAGGTAAATGTACATCGACACTTGCACCACAACAAACGTGAATATGCATATACCTATAAATAGCCTTTTTATAACCATGTATTGTCAAATCCAACCACCTAGATCTGGTACCGTTTTTATTATTTGAATAGAATACAGCTATACAAAAGGCTAAGCAGCTGCTGGGTCTCTCCCATCTTCTATGTGCTTTTCGGTCATTTTGGTCAATGAATCATTTCGGTCTTAATACCGTGGTAGCTTTCGATGGATAATCTGACGATATTAGTCTCTTGGGTACAAAGTTCTCCGAACGCCTTCGTCGGTCGAAAAAAGCACTTTTCTGGGAATATTATCATCACCGAGACAGTGATTGCAACAACTCATCAAGAAAAGTTCTTAGCCAATGACAGCAACAAATCTCGCATGATAGCAATGTTATCAAAGGAAATCGTAAAATCTGGAATTCGCGTGGAACAAGCTGTGGAAGATGCTGATACACTGATAGTACAAACAGCTATGGAGTTTTCTTCGAATCTCGATGCAGTCGTTATCGTAGGCGAGGACGTTCATTTAATCATTTTATTGACCGCATTGGCGTATAAAGAAAAAAATATTTATTTTCGCAAGCCGAGAAAAGGACGCACTCCAGAATCACTATACAGCCCACGTTGTCTGAAGCCTGAGTATGGTGAGAATGTTAGAGAAAACATATTGTTTCTCCATGCATTCAGTGGTTGTGACATAACGTCAGCTCCGTATAAAATTGGCAAGAGTAAAGTTCTGAGAATATTAAAGAACCACGACGAACTGCTGATAGCTGTGGCATTATTGAAAGACAAAAGGAGTGATTCAAATATGATTGTTCAAGCTGACGAGCGCTTTTTCATTGTTCTATACGAAGGTAAAAAACCGAACTGTCTATCGACTCCCTCCGATATAAACGCTTTGGAAAATTAGCTCGTAACACAAAGCTTAATTTGAGGTTTCTACCACCAACGCAGCATACAGCACGGTACCATTCTTTCCGAACCTACTATCAGGTTCAAAGTTGGCTGGGATTTCACCATGATCCGGAAGAATGGGTTTGGAAGGGGGCTGCGAATTGCTTATCCCCTGTCACAACAAAAAAGCTCCCGCACCACCAAATTTGCTACAAGTTATATCTTGCAAATGCAAGAAGAATTGCGGGGCTACCTGTGGATGTCGAAAGAGTGGTTTCAACTGTTCAATTATTTGTTCAAATTGCAGCGGTCAAACGTGTGAGAACGCGCCACCTATATTAGACGACATCGATGACGACGAATTGCAAGATGAATTTTTCGGAGATTCTTTTGCTTTGAATGACACGGAGACAGAAGGAAGGAGCTTTCAAAGCTTTGAAAACCGTCCTTCCGGTTCAAAACAAATGAAAATTGTATAAGGTCATCCTTGATCTTTCAAATTAATTTATTATTCTTTTTTTATTCTGTTTTCATTTAAATTTATAAAAGACGGCTGAAATAGCGCGAAGAATGTATGTTTAATGTATGAATAAATGTTCATTTCAATTTCAAATAATTTCTCAAAATGTTTCCATTATCCAGACTTTTCTCCTATCTCCCATATTCCTTTTTAACATAATAATTTGTATTGTTAATTTATTATTGTTGTTTTATTTGTTATCAATAACAACTATCGCGATCAGCATTATACGTCATTCTCATGAATTAACTAAGTACCGCTATCATTTCATAATAAAATTCTTCGGTTCTACTTTTTTTTACATGCACCAAGCAACATTTTCACTCATCGCTGATTTCGCATACGTGACGGCAACTTTTATTACACTATATCTCATTAACTATTAATTTTACGGAAAAAAGATTCCAATACAATTTGTAGAGAATTTCATACTCTACAAGTTTGATTATTACTATTTTTTTTATATCTCCAACCATTATCAAGATATTTAACAAAAACAGCAATTGGAATTGTTTAACTGACTATATCTCGAATAATATTAAATATAGAGAAGAAAATTTCAAATAACAGTTATAGGAAATATAATTTTCTACAAAAAAGGTTCTTATCATTTTTATCGTACATTACACCGTTCATGAGATATTTGCAAAAACGCGTTTTTCGAGATGGCGGCTAACGCTCACTCCCCCCCCCCCCCCTCCCAAATTTCGGCTGAAGTACTTGGCGAGGTTTTTTAACTTAATTCACATAATGTATCGGTCATGGTCACGAACTCGACAAGTACTTTAGCCAAATTTTTTTTTTCGATCAAACTTTTTTTCGTTTGTAATCTTTTTTTGGGTCGGACTTTTTTTCATACAGAGTTTTTATTCTTGTTCTGGTTAGTAGAACAACTGTACTTCCGAACTTAATTCTTTTTTCCATCACCATTCAACATTATTTGTAGTTTTTATAAAATACAATAATGCCTCCCGTACTTGACCACATATATTTTAATAGAGCTCAATTTATTTTATAACTTTTAAAATTCAACTTTAGCTTTTTGCGAGGATTAACTCATTTTTGTTTTGTGTGATTTGACTTTATTTGATAATTTTTTGGAGAGGGTTACTCTTTTTACTTTTTGACAGGTTTTGATTTTTTCAGGGATTTTTGTGAGGGGAAATTTCTGGAGTGTATGTATATTTGTGAAGAAATATGGAAACGGGGGTCAACAAATGTACTTGTCCAGGTTTTTTCCCCTGGGGGTGATTTTTATACTTTTCCAATTACCCGAAAAATGGAAAATAAAAAAAAAAATTTCTAATTACTCGAAAAATTTGAAATCTTAGGAAAATTATTTTTAATCACCTAAAAATAAAAAAATAGAAAAATATATGGTAAATATTTACAATCACAACTTCTGCAAAAAACGACTTAAAATTTTTTTTTCAAGCATTCTTATGCATAAAAAATGATTTCACAAATAATTTTAGAGAGGGGGAAGGTAGAAGCGATGATTTTTTTATAATTTTTTTTTTCGATTTTATATCTTTTTTGATGGTACAAATTTTTTGATTTGTTTGATGATAAAAAACGTAAAAAAAAATTTGGAGCAGTTTTTTGCAAAAGTTGTGATTGTAAATATTTACCAAATGTATTTTTCTAATTACGCAAAAAATAAAAAAATTAGAGAAAAATATTTTTTTAATTACTCTGAACTTGCACTCAAAAATTGAATAAACTCACCTAGTTTTAGAAAAAAAATTCAATAAAAAAACGAAAAATTCCCTCGTCACAAAAAATCCGTTTTTTTGACAAAATTTTAGAAAAAAGAATTTTATTTGAGACTACACGGAGAGAATTTTATACGAAAAATGACTATGTTCACATTGCAGTGTGGTATCGTGTCGATCATTGTGAAGAAATTTACTATGTTTTTCTACTCAAAACATAGTCAATTTTGTTCAGAAGTGGCGACATGGTTCCACACCGCAATGTAAGCATAATAATTTTTCGCGTAAAATTCTCTCCGTGTAATTGTATCGTTTGCCTACAAGTATAAAATGCGTAATCGCAGCCTGAACGCAAGTGAAAATCGGAAAACTTGTCATATTGAAAAAATACACGGAGGTGTGTGTGTACCCAAAAACATTCGCATTGCAGACTCCCATCCATCTATCCGTCTGTCTATCTAAAATTCTTCATTTATGGATCACCCGATTCTGTTATCTACCTATCGATGTATTTGTCGGTTTGCTCTCCCATTAGAATATAATAAATTTTCATGATTTGTATAAAATGAAAAAGTGATAATAGAAATTTGAATAATTAGAAATAATATTTGGTTTATTGAAAATTGGAAAAATATTTCTCTCATTTTTTGATAATAAGAAAAATGTATTACTCTATATTTTCTTTTTTCAGGTAATTATAAAAATATTGTTTTCTAATTTTTCGTTTTTTCGGTCAATTAGAAAAATATTTTTACTGAGTTTCAGCTGGTTGGCGCCATCAGAAACTCAGAAAAACTACCTCCCGCTTAGCGATTGATGATCAAGCCGATGCATGACTAAGGGATCACCCAACCAAGTATTGGCCTCGCCTAAAGGTGCTTAACTTGGGTGATCGTCAAAGCCACACACCGAACGTGCACCCATCACTGTCGGTTAATTTGGAAAATATTTTTTTCTCATTTTTTATTTTACGAATAATTAGAAAAATATTTTCCTCCAATTTATATTTCTGAGATAATGAGAGAAATATTTTCTCCTAATTTTTTATTTTTCAAATAATTAGAAAAAAAAATGTGTTTAATTTTTTGTTATCTAGATATTTAGAAAATTATTATTTTCTAATTTTTATTTTTCGGGTAATTAGAAAATTATTTTCCTATAATTTTTTATTTTTCAAGTAATTAGAAAAATATTTTTTTTTTCTATTTTTTTATTTTTGGTTTATTAAAAATAATCTGCCCACAATTTATAATTCTTCAAGTAATTAGTAATATTTCTTTTTTATTTTCTTTTCTTTGGGTAATTAGAAATAATTTTTCTAACGTTTGTAATTTTTCGTGTAATTTGAAATATATTGTAAAATCATTTCTTTGTTCTTTTAATTTGTAATCGTACGTGAGTATTATCCATTTCTTGAGTCATTAACAATATTTTCTTATAAATTATCAATTTTTCGAGTAATGGATATTTTCTAAAAGAAAATAGTTATTTTTTGAAAAATTAGTAATATTACCGAAGAATAAACTCAAAAATATTATTTTTGCCGATCTCTGCTACAAGCATCGCAGCGACGTTGAGAAAAATAAAATGAAATAAAAAATGGTCCCATTACTTGCATTTGACTGTAACAGATTTCAAATCACCGCGCTGTTTCTTTGACTGCTTGTGCTATAGCTGTAGTTGCGACGTTACCACATTTCAATAGAGATATCTCAATTAGCCTCACTTTTTCGGATAATTATTATTTATTTTCGATGATTTCTCATTAATTAATTCGGTTATCTATCTGTTTTTTTTTTTTTTCGGTAACATTGTTCTATATACTGTACTCGATACGGTACTCGTTTTTTCAGTAGTTTTCTTTATTTTTACAGACGATATGCGCAAAAAAGTTTTCTTAAACTTTTCCAAACATTTATCTAAATATTTTCTAAACATCAGTTCTAAACTGAAATGTGAAATTAACTAAAAATTGTTCTAAAACATTTTTCTTAAACTTCAACAATTAATTTCTCTAAAATGAATGCGGTAATCTGCGTTCTCCTTTCGCCAGTATATTCGGGAAATATACGCTAACAAATAGGAAAATTTTTACGAAAATCTAATCACCCCGACATTTTTTAGCAACAACTTTAAGGTATTCTTTTCACGAACTTGGATATTTTATAATTTGCAGATCTTTTTTCACGATAAATTAAAAATATTTCACTGGGAAAACATCGAACATCAAGTTACCGAACTTTTGGAAAAGAATTATAACTTTAGAAAAACGTCTAATACATCTGGCACTTCATGAAGATGACCTGTCGCCTACATTTCTAGTTAATAATTCACGTATCAAGGAATACTAGATGTTTGATATAAACTGTCCGGTGCATACCAAAAATACGAAAGATTCCATACTGACGATAAAAACAGGGAGCCACCGAACGTTTGAAGAAAATATTTACTACAGAATTTGGAAAAGTATCACCCAACCAAATATTGGTCTCGCCCGAGGCTGCTTAAAGAAGCTTTCCAGTGTGAAATTTTCAAAAAATCGATTTTTTTTTTTTTGCTTTATCGAATAGTATACACTCTTCCGAATATTCCCTGAAATTTTCATGCCGAAATTCAGATTATTTCGGTTACTGTACAGCATTTCTTGGAAGAAGGCAACGGAGCGCTACAGCTGCCGCGTCGGCCGTCGAACGCGTTTTTCTCGAAACAGCATTTTTCAAAACGGTGTCCAACTTGGAGGGCAGAGTTTTAAAGCTATCGAGTTGAATTTTTTACACAATATTCTTAACGTCATTTTTTATCGTGCTATGGAAGCTTTTTTTTTTTGACATCTTCCTATTTTTTTGTAAAAAAAACTGCCAAAAAAAAATGCTAAAATCGATACTTTTTGTTCAAACCGGCGCCATTTTTGCAAAAAAAAAAAAAAAAGCCTCCATAGCACGAAAGCCAATTATATACCGATCAATAATCTTTTTGTGTTTTTTGTTTCAGATCAAAATTGTGACCCCCAACGTGGACACCACATCCAAGTGCATTTTCTGCAACAATAGTTTCATCATTTTTATAGATATTAATTAATAAATAAATCGATCTTTAAAAAATTGTTTTGTATTCTTCAATACCCAATTAATATACAAAAAAAAACCAGACCGATTAGATTATTTTTTCTTTAAAAAAAAAAATCGCGAAAAACAGCGATTTTTCGGGCTGTCACACTGGAAAGCTTCCTTAATTTGGGAGATCGTCAGTCACACACCAACCGCGCACTCATCGCTGTCGGTGAATAAAAAATCATAATGAATTTGATGCCACGTTTCAACGAAGGACGTGCGCGTTGAATTTATTGCTTTCAAATTGTCGAATTTGGCTTCTCTGCACTTTTGGTGCCATTGAAAGGTCTCCTGTACAATGAATTCGCCAAAACAATCCAACTGATAAATTTCGTACAGACAAACTCGAAACAACTAATTATCTAATACACTGAGGGAAAAAGTTGTTGGATCGATCACATACCTCATTACGGGATCCCAATGAAATTATATAATCATTACGATATTATAAAGTATTGAACAAATATTCTAATTTTGTTTATTTATTCTGACCGCGATTGATTCAAACTGTGGTTGAATCAGCAAAGTCTTCTAATATCATCAAATGCTATTGAATCGACGATTTGTTTTCTCAGTGTGCACAGACGCTTTGTGAATTTAATAAAATATTACGCGAATGCGATTTATATAAACACGAACTTACCAAAGTGTTAAGATCCTTGTTAAGGTCTTCGAGATTCGGTCCTCCACGACCCTGCGATCTTGGATTCGGACCAGTAACCGAAGCAAGTATTCTCTTGCGATGCGCTGGCTTTTGAATTTCGAGTACAGCTGCTAGTTCGACCTCCCACACCCTTTTGACACGTTCCATGTCGGTGTACAGGTGCTTTCTGAACGTTTCCGTATAGTTGTCGAGGTGTATGCTGTTGAGCCACTCCTCCACTGTTCGGGCTTGGGAACCTGCTCGTTTGTCTACTCGTTTCTTCAACGAAAGAACGGACTCCATTATAATCGCGCGCTCTTGATCACTCGTAATTCCCATGTCTTTTAGATCAGCCTCGTCTAACACGCCGTTCTGAAGTAGTTCAAAAAAAATTATATACATAGATATATAAATATGCACATGCGAATGACGGGGCTTTGAAAAATTCGTCAGGTAACGAAAATTAATTCATTAGAGACACTTCTCGCGATATTAGTTACTTATTATAAAATTCCTCGATCATTGCAAATCTTGTGAGGAAATATTTCGGATAATTTTAATATAAAAAAGTGGTGGCTGGAATTTTTCGGAATGAAATACATAGATGCAAATTTGTTATTAAATTATGTAGCAATTCCAATCTTAAGTTAATCTGTACGATACTCACTATAAATTCTATATCATCGAAACCGTAATTAATGAACAAAGACTCGTAGTCTGCCAGGCTAAGACTAGACAGCCACTGACCGACTGATGTGGAAACTATTGGACTGCTGCTTGTGTCTGAACTGAGGCCTGCAAAAAAAAAGGACAAAAAATGTTTCACGGTTACTATAACAGAGGCAATGGAATGATTTTTTTCAATTTTATTTACACTCTGGTATTGAATATCATTAGTCAATGACTTTAATATCAATTTCCGGATTAAATGTGGCTTTAATGTATTACCTAATCTCGTCTGGAATTCTTTTTCGAGTTCAGTAACAAAAACTGATTCACGAACGAGTCCAGTACCAAAAGAAGCCATTATCTCAGATATTTTAGCCCATTCCTCCTGCTCGTCAAATGGACTCATAATGCTCAGTGATTTTTCGTCACGCTCGCGTTCCGACAACCGGAAGGACGCGTCACCGTTGTCCTCATGGAGTTCTCCACCGCCATCCGCACCGGTGCCCATTCCGCATGCGCTCGGACCACCGTAAACGTTCCGTAACCGACGCAGAGTTCGCGGTCGCTCAACCGTAACCGAACCCTTGAGCAAACCTGTCAACCGAGCATTGGATATTTGCAATTGTTACGCACACAAAATAACACGTATACACAAATATTATTTGACATGATATCAAATTAAACGTTTTCACTCTTACAGTGTTATTTTATTCAATTAATTATTAATGTATGTTAATTATAGCCTTTTAGGATTCGAAACGGATTCAAAAACAATGTGAGTTACTCAGAGAAACCATTTCTATATAAAAAATAATTATCCAAATAAAGCCAGGATTATGAATACGATTTCAATTCGAATCAACAAAATATAGTCTGATTTGATATTCGTGCTGAGAACGTTATGAATTGATTTTCTTCTTTTTTTATTCCAAAAGAAAGAAAGAGTAGTATTCTTTAAATGTATGATAATGCTTCCTAGAATGGTCTAGGAAAATAAATAATATGTTCACACATAGAAACACACGCACACGTAAACACACCACATATATATTCAATATAACCGTTGAGGAAATGCACGGATGCGAGGAACCTTTTATTTTTCTCTCGGTAGCGAAAAACGCTTTCGCGACGGAGATCTTATTACCGCGAAGCGGAGTATTATTTCACAGGGCTTGGAGGACAATAATTCCCATTTGCGGATGCGGAAAGGAGTGAAGAGAGCGACGACATTGTACGATTCTTGACAAGGTGAGGAAAATTCTTTCATACCCATTCTGCAAATGAGAATTCTCTCTTGTTCAGTGTCCTGGCAAACATTGCAAAGTGAGGAAGAGGTAGAGAGATGGAAAGGTTCGCAATAAAAATAAAGAAAAATTAAAAGAATAAGAGAATGCGAGAACAAGAGATGAGAAGTTAGGAGGGTTGGTGAAAAATGAATGTGTAGAAGGTTCACGATGATACCGGTATAAATACTGTCCATGGACCTTTCAAACATGAGTTTTTCTCCCTTTGGTATATGCACCGTTATCTCATGTTGCACTGGATTGTACATCATCCAAAAGTAATGAAAAGCTCATAAAAAAAAAACATAATAAAAAGAGAAAGAGATCCATCCCTCTCCTGCTTTTCCGCAAGTTACGCAAGCAAACACACACGTAATTTTAATTAAACCACGAGACTAGAGTCTCTCACTTTTGCGAATGTCTCGTCATCAGCATTGCCTCTCTGTACTCTCCAGAGCTCTGCTTTCTCCATGTGTCTGTGTGTAAGTTTTTCCAACGACTATGGAGCGAGAGAGAGAGAGAGAGAGAGAGAGAGAGAAACGCCCACGCGTTATATATTATGCAGCTAGTTATTCACGTCCTGTACGTAAATTACACAAAATCCTCATTGCGAAATGCCAACCTCGCTTCCTTGTATATTCTGTTACAATTTCACTGTTTCGGTAGGCTAATGGGATTGGAATTTTTGGTATATGGAAAAACAACACTTATTTTAAGAAAATCAACAAGTGGCATTGTTCTTGAGTTTTTTAATTAATTGGCTTCATCAATTTATGGCAAATTGATTATCTGCAGGAATTATCAATGAGCCCCAAAATTAAAAATTTTTTTCATCAAATTTCTCGGATTAAACGTAGGTCAATATTTTTTATCGCTGATTCGTGCTACGATAATTGGTCTAACTTTGTTTGGGGTTTTTGTTACAGGATCATAGATAAAATTCGCCAAAAAACATTCATCAAAATGAAATCATCGAACAAAAAAAAATCATTTTTCTCAATCAATGTACAATTTTTTGGTAAAAATGGTACCATCGTTTCATCATTTCGCTTCAATATAGTATTAATTTCATTATTTAATACTAAAGTATTAAAAATATCAACATTGATAAAAACTTTTTCTGCTACCACTTCTGCAATTTTACCTGGTAGCAGAAACTGAAAAAGTGGTTCTAATAAAAGAATGATAATGAAAATCTGTCGATGTGTACAAGTTCCTGGTTGGCATAAAATACACTAACACTGCAAACTTTGCATGTCGTATTTACTGCGGGCAAATATAAACTGGTATAAATAATTACGAAACTGTGCGACCCGAGCGAGTGCATTGTCGACGTATGTATGTGTGCTTGTGAATGTATATGTGGGAAGATGTCGTTATAGAGAGAGACTAACATTGCGAACGTTCTGTTCTTGTATGCTCGAGCTTGGCCTGTGCACGGATGAGTTGTGAATTGGCAGAACAAGCTAGAAAACCAACGGAGCGAATGTTCTCTCGCATGTGATGCTGTATGTGCGCGTATGAAATTGTGGGTCTTCGTCGTGTTTGACATCGACACACACCTATACGATGAGGACGCGATGTCAACGATGCGACGATGACCAGCGAGCACTTGCAGCGTCGCAAATGCACCACACACTACATCGATATGCTGCATATTACGATGAGAGGGTCGTTAACCGACGGATCGTTAGCCGATATTGCACGCTCTCGACAAATGCAGTCCGGCGATCAAGAAACGACCTCGTGCTTCGACGCACGCGATTTTTCTTTCTTTTTTTTTTTTTCCTTAAACTAGCCATGTTTCTTACATAATGAGCCAATATACTCGTTTCCGATCAGTGTAAAATGAAGAGAGTTTATTTTTAGTTCTATTCGATTGGGGGAAAAATGCGGGCGATTAATATTCAGGCTTGATTGCAAGTCTATAACTATATATAATATAAGCAAGTTATAGAATTTGTACTCATAAATATGTTGAAATTTTTCTTTTTTTTTTTTTCAAGTCACGTTTTTATGTTATGAAAAGACAGACCCAATTTCGGTCAATGTCAAATAGATAAAAAAAAAAAAGGTTCCATTATCATAAACCTAAGGAAAAAAATAAGGCGCATGAATTTCACACTTGATTCAATATCGTTTGTAGAAACAATTGTGATGGGCGCGGCAGACCTGACCTACAAAAGATATCGTAGGTGCTGGAGGAGTTCACTCGTCCATAAATTATAGCTTCAGAACTATATTAGCAAATAATTTGTTTCGTAGCGCAGTCGGCCTAACAGCTCTTCTCGCCTCGATGACAACAAGGACGACGAGGGACAACCTGTTTCAACTATAAAATATTGGGTTTTTAACTTAATTCCCGCTGTTTTATATGGGATGGCGTAACTAGTATTATTTTCATATAAGTGACACTAAAACTATACTGTGTTGAAGTATTGAACATAACCTTTAATATTCAGTATTTAAGAGTGAATTCACTTGTGCACAATACTTTTTTTATAATATCGAAAATGTCCAATTTTGAACCAACGAAACAGCATATGAGGGAAGCTTTGCTTTTTGCTTTAATTTAAGAAAAAATGCTGCTGAAAGTCTTCGCTTGCTTCAAGAAGCTTATGGTGAACATGCTCTATCCGAGACAACGCGCAGAGATTGGTTTAGACGATTCAAAAGTGGTGATTTTGACCTTAAAGACAAAGAACGTCCAGGACAGCCGAATAAATTTGAAGATAAAGAATTGGAGGCCTTACTCAATGAAGATCGATGTCAGACCCTTAAAGAATTGTCTGATACATTAAACGTTACTGAAATGGCTGTTAGCAAACGTTTACATAATCTTGGACTGGTTCAAAAAGCGGAAAATTGGTTACCACATCAATTATATAAGACAACTCGAAAAGCGAAAAGCGATTTGTGAATTGCTGCTTGAACGATGCGAAAGGAAGTCATTTTTACATCGAATCGTGACTGGTGATGAGACATGGGTTTTTTATGAAAATCCCAAATGAAAAAAAGCATGGGTACTGCCAGGTGAACCAGGTCCATCAACGCCTAAACGTAATATTCATGCTCAAAAGGTGACGCTGTGTGTTTGGTGGGATCAAGAAGGTCCGGTGTATCACGAGTTGCTGAAACCGGGTAACACGATCACAGTTGTTCGCTATAAACAACAATTAATGAAACTAAACCAGGAGTTGAAAAAAAAGTGGCCTGAGTACGCCAAACGTCATAACAAACTAATTTTGCTCCATGACAATGCTGGGCTACATGTAGCAGAAACCGTAAAAAAGTATATAAAGGACATGAACTGGGAAGTCTTACCTCACCCTTCGTATTCATCGGACATAACTCCGTCTGATTATCATTTGTTTCGAGCGATTCGGAATGATTTGTCATCATAGCACTTCAAGTCTTTTAAAGATGTCAAAAAATGGATCGACCAATGGATCGCCTCAAAAAGCAACAATTTCTATTGGCGTGGAATCCATTTGTTGCGTTAAAGATGGGAAAAAGTCGTAGCTTCTGAAGGACAATACTTCGAATAAAATAGAATGTACCGTAAACTATATATAAATATTTTTTTTTATATTGAAAAACAGCGGGAATTAAGTTTAACACCCAATAAGTGCTCGAAAAATAAGTTTCCGGAAGTTGCCGTGTTACTATTCGATTCGTTTTTTTCTTTTCAATGAAACTTATGGACCGAATATTTTTGATTTTCACTTTATAGGCACGAATCAAATATAATCATTAGGGTGTGCGAAAAAAAATCGATATTTTTTTTTTCCTTTGCATTCAGCAGAAAAAGTTGAATTAAGGTGAACAGAAAAGAATCCCAGAAGCAGAACTCACCATAAAATTATTTCGAACGGCGCATCGCATTTGAAGATTTTCCATAAGAATAACCCAGGAAACTATTGAGATATCTGAATCTCGTATTGTAACTCTTCAGAAAAAAATCATACAGAAACGTTAATAATATTTTTTTATAGAGAATTGAATTCCCTACAAAAAACGTCCTTATGAATAATTAGCTCGGAGTAACCGCTTAAGTGGTATTACCGATTGAAATTGAATCGATAGAAAACAATTATTCAAAAGGCTGTCAAAATCAAAATTTTCGTTTTACGACAAAACTTCTTGATAGTTTTTCATAGAAAATTACATGCTCTATCAGAAAATTTTTATAATTATTATAATTTTATAATTTCATAATTTTTATAAAATTACTTATTTTTATAATTTTTATAAAATTATCGTAAAAATATTTCATGTTTGGTTTTCGTAGAATACCAATGTTTTTCACTAAGATACTGTCAAACATAAACTTTCCGTTATGAATTTGGTATAATTAGGTATGACAAGGAAGAATAAAAGAAACGACATTTATCAATAATCGTGTTTGGAAAGGCTTCACTCGTTGTATTGAATTTTTTTTCACCAGGTATGATAGTACATAAAATAACAAACGACGGTTATTAGTCGTTTTGCTTACACAGAGTAAAGTTTAAAACCACAAAAAAAAACAGCACACATGCGTGCTGTAAAAAAGTTGAGACAAGTACATTTTCGTAGGCCGCGAAAAAAATCATCCCATTATTTTATTCTTTCACAAAAGTGTTCAAATCCTAATAAAAATTTAAATGTATTCAATCCGCCGGGAAATGACCACACCCTAAAAAAATTTCAAATTCCCCAAAAAAATTTATCGCATACATTTATATCGCTCAAAAAGTTAACAATTCTGTTCCCGCAAAAAATTAAGTTGGAATTATGAAACTAATTCAAAGTGCCCAAAAGAATACGTTTCGATTCTTGCAAAACGTTGAGTTGAGACTTTACAAAAAGTTACTAAATAAATTGAGATCTACTAAAGCAAATATGGCCAAGTACGTAGAGCTCTTTATATTTGTATCTCACAAAAAAATCATATCATTTTCAATACTCACAAAATTGTTTAAGCCCCCATAAAAACATTACTTATTATCGGAATAACTTACTACATTACTTATTATTGAAAAATAAAAATGTAATTGACATCAGATCGAAATGAATAAAAGTTTTCCAATAAATGGTACCGATAAGAAGTTTACAATTTCACAAACAATGGAAAGTTTTATATTTCCATTAAACAAAAATTAACTTCTCGCGTATTAAAACAAAATTTAATGGTTCTTTTCTGATAGATAAGAAAATGCTATGGTTATGAGGGTCGAAGTTAGAATGAGTTAGAACAATAATCTTCGAAAATGATACACAAATACTCAGAAAAACTACGAAAAAATTTATATTTCTTTTCCAGCGATTTAATTCATCCTGGTTTTCTGGCTGTGTTAGTCAGAGAACACACGTTTTCTTAATTTGCTTATTTTTTTTAAATCTCAAGTAGTCGTTAATGAAAAATGGGTATATCTTGAAGATCAAACAAAAAGTACTCGAAATTATCAAGGAAATACTTTTCTGATGAATTCGTTGAGTTTTCCTGAGAAAGCAGAAAATTCTCTACGAAAAGCTACCAAGGAGTTTTTTCGTAAAACGAAAAATTCAATTTTGATAGCCTTTTGAGTAAAATTTTTCTTTCGATTCAACTTCAAACGGTGGTACCACTTAAACGTTTGCTCCGAGCTAATTGTTCATAAGGACGTTTTTTGTAGGGAATTCGATTCTCTATAAAAACATATTATTAACGTTTCTGTATGATATTGTTCTGAAGAGTTACAATACGAGATTCAGATATCTCAATAATTTCTTGGGTTATTCTTATGAAAAATCTTCAAATGAGATGCGCCGTTCGAAATAATTTTATGGTGAGCTCTGCTTCTGGGATTCTTTTTTTCACCTTAATTCAACTTTTTCTGCTGTATGCAAAGGAAAAAAAAAACATCGATTTTTTTTGCACACCCTAATAATCATTAAATTTAAGTGTAGTTTCTCAATAATTATTAGCTATTTTTTTATTTATTATTATTACGACGTAAAACTTCATTCAAATATTCTTACATATCTTCGGACCGAGAAAGCAGTTGCTGACAAACTTTACACAATGAGGTTGAAAGATTTAAAAAAATCAATATGAAAAAACATTAGGAGATTACTTGAAAAACCGTTGATAAAAAAAATATATGGGGCATTCCACGCCAAATCGACCTGGGTCGGACCCTTCCATTCTTTGATTTGGCTGAAAATGTTATATGTTATATGACCCATTGGAACAAGCTATCTTGATTTTTTTTAGATTTTTTAGTCCATACACTTGTGAGATATGACTTTTTTTCAAAATTCGATGTTTTTTTCTTCAAATCACTGTAACTCTCTCAAAATTCGACCAAATTGAACTTTTTTTTTAGAAAAGTTGGTTTTTCACCGTACTATTAGAAAAAATGAAACGCAAGAATAATTAATATTTGTATTCCGTATTTTTTCTCAATTTAAAGCAAAAAAATATAGGTTTTAAGATGTTTGCCCATTTTTATATTTTTTTTTGGGACTGGTCTCACAAATCATTTAATTGGCCAAGGTTTTTTTTTTGAATTTGTTGAAATAAATCAAAAGTGTTCAACATCTTAAATTTAGTGACTTGCTTAAACATTTAAAAAAATATAGGGGACGATTTTCAATCATTATTTCGTATTTTTTTCCAAAGGTCTGGTAAAAACCTACATTTCAAAAAAAAAGTTAATTTTGATCCAAATTGATTGGAAAAGAAAAATGAAACTGCTTTTCAAAATAAGAAAAAAAAACTATAAGGAAAAATCTGCTCACGATGAAACTAATCTCAAAAATCATTTAATTGGTCAAAGTTTTTTTATGAATTTTTTGCAAAAAAAAAATAGAAATGGGCAAACATCTTAAAACCAATATTTTTTGCTTTAAAATGAGAAAAAATACGGAATACAAATATTAATCATTCTTTCGTATTTTTTTTTTTCTAACAGTACGGTGAAAAACCAACCTTTAAAAAAAAAGTTCGACTTGGTCGATTTATGAGAGAATTACAGTCATTTGAAGAAAAAAACCATGAATATTGAAAAAAAATATATCTCACAAGTGTATGGACAAAAAATCGGAAAAAAAAACAAGAGAGCTTCTTGCAATGGGTCATGCAACATATAAAATTTTCAGCCAAATCAAAGAATGGAAGGGTCTGACGTAGATCGATTTGGCGTGGAATGCCCCATATATATATCTTGCCAACTTCGTTCCAAATGACATAACACATGGCGAAGTATATATTTCATGATGAGTGGATTTAAAGAGCGCGATAACAACGGTTATCGTGAAGAGGCGTTCTCGCTTATGGGCAACGAGTCTCGCATATACTCGAATATCGTGCTCGTGGAGTGGTGACCTTGTGATATTAACAGGCACTAATATTATTCAGTCTATGTTTGCGGTAATGCACCATACAGTAAATATAATACGCCTATACATATATAATAAATATATATGTGTATATATACACAAAAAGTATAAGTATGTACGGTGGCGAATAACACCGGAAGTTGCCAACTTGCGTCCGTTGCCTCGTCCGGTGGTGAAGAGCAATATGTACAGTGAAACGATGGTCCGAGCAAACGGTGGTTCGTGCTCGGTAAATTACTTCGTAGAAGACCTTCGGCCATCGTCAGCAAGGCAAATATATATAAGAACGATCACACAGCAGCATTAACCAGCAGCATAAAAGATCCACACCACTGCGGAATGTCAATAAAGAACGATTCAATGTACCATCTATCAGCGATTAATTTTAGAAATCAAAATTCTACTTGAGAATAATTTATAATAAATTGTCATTATTATTATTACATTTACATTCGTTTTTATTGACTATCGTTTTTTTAACAAAAGTATAAATTTTTACTCGTTTTATAGAAGCAGTGGATTGAATAGATTTTGTTTTTTGTTTTGCGTGTGTGGATTCCCACAACACTTGCGTTTACGGAACACAATGTAGATACGTAGAAAGAACAATGGATTTATGCTGAGATCAGATTGCACTTGATATAAGGACAAACGCATATTAATTGATGACCTTAAAGTAGAGCGGAAGGGAACAAAGAATATGATGCGACTCAAATGCAAATTGAGATTCCGTAAAATAGTCGTGAGTTGTGCGCACTGTTCTGAATTTCCTTGCTATCATCAACGTATGTATGATTCAACCTTATCAAGATAATTTTCCCACGCGATTTCAATCAGTCGTGTATTTTTCACGTGAGTCAGACAGATGCGTGATCTTTTATGTCTTGTTACTGAATAAGTTTTAAGTGATTAAACGGAACGGTCGCACGTTCGTGATATACATACATATTTTTAAACGAGTTTCTGTTAGGAAAAATCTTATAAGCGAGTGAGCTCGATTTCTCGTATTATACGAGACGATTTCTAGAAATTATTTATAAACCCTCACTCAAGTTGAGGCACGATTTTTCGGATGTGTAAAGCTCGAAATCCCGAAGAAAAAAGTTCGGCAGCCTTTTCTCTTCGATGCTCCGCTTATGAGATATCGATTAATTTAGTGATCGCTAATTCGTAGTGCCGTAACGAAGCGCGTGAAGTAGAAGAATCCCACCAGCTCGGTTATCTCCGATTATTTAATATCTCATGCACGGTGCGTTAGTGAAGAAAATGACTAAGACTTTTCTCCTTAGAATCTTACGATTTAATCATCCTCAACAATTTGAGTCCAACTTTTAGGACATCCTGTACCTACACAATTTATCTTCTGTACAAACCGGTTATTCGCAGAATCATTAAAGATAGATATCACCGAGGGTGGACCGTGCAAAAAAAATAATTATTTGATTATCGACCTATTCTAGTGAAAACGATTATCAGTACGAGTAATTCAACGATGGATATTATTCTTATAAATTTTATTTCCATTGCAATGCAAATGAAAAGTATTGGAATATGAGCAGAAATAATCAAGTAATATAAGAATGTATATGATATAAAACGATATGATTAATATATATGGATTAAGAAAGAAAATGGGTGAGATCTCCTTAGAACGGTTTATAAAATCGTTTACACAAAGTAAAATATACAAATGATAAAAGAAACGAGAGACCGAGACGCAGAGTCTTCTTGTTCTTTGACTTCGAATCACTCTTTTCGGCCACTTCACTGATCAGTTCTTCGACAGCTCTCTTTTAGTACAGACGTAGAAATAATAAATGAAATAATTGCTCTGCTTAAACTTTGTGTTTTATTTCACAGCCTGTACACCATAATCCAATAAAAAGTCATTTTTGTATCAAAGCACGTAGATAAATCGTTTACGAGAAAAATATCAATAAATAAATTCGACGAGACGTTAAGAAAAATGTTTATAACTTGATATTCAGTATTTCACGAAATATATCGTTCCTGTTAAATTATAATATTCAAAAATTAATAGACATAAGGAGTTGAGATATACAAAATCTGAATGAACAATTTAATCCAAAACACCAGTTAAAAAATCATAATAATTCATGTTATCAGATTGTTTTATTGTTCTTGAGTCTGCATTTTCGGATGTGAAAAGACAGGAAGAGAAAAAATATACATTTCGCATGTACGAGACGTGACGAGTTCCGGCAACGCGAAAAACACCACACGTGACGAAAGAGAGTATATATAAATATGTATTCAGGGTTATTTCTCCCACCCTTTTTTGTTGGCGCGTGACGTAACACATGCCGGTCTCTATTATTACTTAGGGAATAAACGAGCAACAAGTACGGGCACCGAGGTTTTTGCGCTGGCACGCCTAGAACTTCGGACATGCAGGGGCTTCGTGTGACTCGAGTTTAAACTCGTGGTGGTTTAAACCACCACCAGTGAGCAGCATATACCACCTAAGTGCACGTGGCTCAAGTACGCTTCGCGGCTCACTCCCCTCAGGGTCGTCTTGTATACTCAAAGCTCCGATTCTCTCCTCTCATATGACTACTCTGCCCTCCTAACAAAACTGTGAATTTTCCATCTCGTTTTCTCTTTCTCTCTGTCTTTATCTCTCATATTTCATGCTCGTCACACCTGATCTTCTTTCAGCATATTTTTCGCATCGTTCCTCAACCAACAATTATGAGCTCTGAAGTGGTTATTTGATATCATCCGTTTAAATACTTTATTTGTTTTCTTTCTACTACTTTGTAGGCTTTTTAAGAAAATAAGCATTTTATATGTTTTAATTCTCTGTAAAAATACGCCACGATATATCGATTGTGGTTTATAATTTTACGATCTCTGAAATGATTTTTCGACATGATTCGTTAAATACTTCATTTGCCTTTATTACTGCTAAGAAGCTGAGAATTCAAATTCATATATATATGAATTTGAATCCTCGGTAAGAAAAAAATGTATGACTTATCGAGCGTGATTTATAATCATGATCTTTGAAGTGGTTATTCGATATGATCCGTTTACATATTTAGTTTGCTTTCTTCTACTCGGTTGGCGTGACTAAAAGACGGAACTTTTCAAGCAAGAAATAAACACTTGCTACAAAATATCCGAATCACAAAGTGTCCGATCTATATGTGCCAAAACAAAATATTTTCTGCTAAAATATTTTGATGTGAAATATTCCAGTGGCCTAATGTCTTTTGTTGGGAACAATTCTGGAGCATCGTTCGTTATTTCAAGAGAAAACGTATGCAGTATTTCAAATTACACTGCTGACATGTATAGATCTCTTTTTTATTTTTATTTTTATTTTATTCATGAATTGTTATTTTTATAAACATTTTACTCTTCATATTTCACTAACAAAAGCACAAACACGATGATTCTAAGAAAAATTTCCAACAAAAAAAACAATTTTTTTTCAAGCAGAAATTTCTACAAAAGATATTTCAGAATTATCGATTTTTATTTACGACTCAAATCAATAAAGTATCGTTCCCAATATTGAATGTCAGTCACCTTCCAATGGTGTTATAATATGCTAATTTAAAATCCTACAAAACGAACCGAAATTGTTAAAAATCGTCTGCTTTGTTTGAAATCTTTGATACCAATTTTTATTGGAATTTTCTTTGAGCAGTTTGTTATTAAACAAATAAATAAATTTCTATGTTCACATTTTTATAAACGAAATGGGTAAATAATACAATACGTTTGGCTTTCGCATATGACGGTGATTTCTCTCAAAGTAGAAGGTCATCGAATCATTTAATATCATCAACAGAAATTGAGTAAGAATTCAACGCTTTCACTTCAGGATCGTTAAACAAGTTGTAGCCAAGACGCGAATTCTCCAAGACGTGAATCGCAAATAAACATTTCTAAATAGCTCGATTCTGCGTTAACTTTAACTCATAAACAATAAAAAGTATCATTTTATAACTTTCTAATTAAAAAATCAACAAACGAAAAACTACGATTTTTATGCATTCCGTTTTGAAACCGGATGTGAAATTTTCTTTCTCAAAACAAAGTCCCATTTTGATGTGAGCCATGAATTATTGAAGCGTGCGAGAACCTGCTTATTTCGCACAAAGAGTTGTTTCCATGTAAGACATTATTCTCAAGGAAGATATCATTGTTACTTCCTGTATCGTGATTAAAATAACAAGTTTCAATTGAAAACGTATTATAAAAAAAAAAAAAAAAATCGATGATTCTCACCGTTGTGCTCGAAACTATCCAAATTAGCGATATCGATTTCGGAGCACTCGTTTTTTCGGTAATCGACGCATAAAATCCATTTGAATCGTAGCACCATACGAAATATATGAAATATTTGCAGCAAATATATTTTTTTAAATTTATATTCTTCGATCAATAAATTCGCAGTATTATTTTTCTTTAACACACACTTTTTTGACACTTTTTTCTTTCTCTTTCGTTTTCACTGGTAACCTTTCGCGTGACAGAAAAAATCGGAGGCGCGCGGGTTAATTCGCAAGTTATATATGAAGAAAACTGTCCGGCTGTCGTTTTGCGGAGACGATGGCGCGAGGCCAGTTTACGAGGAGACTAATTCGTACACGGCGTTAGGTCAAGCAGCGGAGTTAGCTGTGTGCCGCGAGCTCATAGTAGACTATACTAATACGAAAGCGAGGAGAGGAGAGGTTTAACTCGCGCGACGACGGAGGCGAAAGCGAAGAGGTGGCGGATGAGACAAGAGCGAGACGGAGAGAGAGAGAGAGAGAGAGAGAGAGAGAGGGAGAGAGAGAGAGAAGAAGAAATGAAGAAAGAATATAGTACCGGTGGATGTACGAGGCAAGAGCTTGGCTCATCGAGGTTTCAGTTCGGAATCGCGAACGGCGTGGTTAAAAGAAGAATAAAAAACAGAAAGAGCGAGCGAATGAGAGAGGCAAGAATTGGAGGACGATGCAGAGAGGAGAAAATGAAATAAAGTTAAAAAAAAAGCTTATAAGAAAGATGAAGAGGCGTGACGAAGAGAACGAAAGAGAAAAGAACCGAGGAGAAAAAGAAAAAGATGAAAAAAAAAGAAAATTTAAAAAAGAGCACAAACAAGATTAAGAATGGAGACGAAGAGAAACTAAATTGGAGGAAAAACTAAAGAGAAAATAAAATTACATGAATAGAAAAGAAATATTATAAAAATGATGATCAGAATAAATGTTGAAAAAAATATCGCAGTGAAAATCCAGATAAAAGAGAATGTGTTCCGTTCGAAAAGTATTACAAATATAATAACCAGAATAAAAGTTGACGAGAAAATGCAGAAGAACCCAAAGAAAGGGATGGGATAAATTGATAAATATAAACAAGATGAGCAGAAGAAAATTCTAAGAAAATTAGAGAAAAGTCGCCAATAAAACGAGATGGAATTAAAAAAATGTACAAGAACAATAAAGAAGAGAGACATAAACCAACAGAGAAAGAGAGGCAGACGGGGGATCGGGTGATTACGAGACGATCGAGAAAAGTATCTCGTTGTGAGAAACAGCAAACGCAAGAGAGCTTAGAGTTTCAAACCCTCGCCACCCGCGCTCAAGCTAACAATGAACGAGACGAGAGGGCCTTACCCGGGTCAGATCATCAGGCTACTGTGGCTCATGGATTCAAACCAGCACAACACAAGTAAACTAAACGTATATATAACGAGAGAGACATCAATATATATATATATATATATATATATATATATATATATATATATATATATATATATATAATGTTTACACCTTGTGTTGGTGTCTCGCTCTTTTGGCTGGTTTAGCCCATGGAAAGATGATTCCAAGAGATTGGACTGACCTGAGCCAGGACCCTGGTTCCATGTTATTCCGCTTCTACGCTATTTACTGTGAATGTATGCGTTCACATGTATTTCAGAATATAATGATGGGACAACGAGGACGACGTCGAAGAACAAGTGGGGCCTCACCGGAATACTGGAAGGGGCAAACGATGTCACCACCTTAAAATGCTATCCCCATCTCATCCACAACGCCATTAAGGTAGTTCCCCCACAGGATCGTTGAATTAAGAAATGGTTGAAATTTGGCATACGTGTTATTTAATACGCTATTCAAAAATCTGTGCAATTTTAACAAGTTTTACCATCCCGAACCCGAGATATTTATACTTGAAGTTGGCTCGATTAACACGTAACATATGGGCCATGCATGGGAAAACAGTACGTTATTAATTCTACCGTCAGAAATAAAATCAAGAAATTGATGAAAAACGAGGAGGAGCAAGAGCAGGATATCACGAATATTGTGAAAAAACATGCAGATGATTTACCATCTAGTTTAAAAGATATAACCTCGAGAAGTACTACGATTTTGGCCTTATACGACATATTCTACAAACAAACGAGCGCGAGCGCGAGATATGTAACCTTTTTTGTGTATTGGGGCATAGCCCGCACAGTTCCGGCAAAAAGTTTACTCGCAATGTCAGATCAAAAACACTTATAGAATAAATTTTACGACAGTAGATGATATCTGTCGTATTACCTATTGGTACCGAGCCAATATTGTGTGCTTTTTAAATTTATTTACTACGAATTATCAACCCTTTACACACATAAATAACGCACATACGGTATGTAACTTTTGGTTGAGTTTGTCGCAGGGGAACTACCTTAAAATCGATTAAAGGATAAAAATGTTATAATGTAAAATTTGGATGAATATATCAATTTGGTTGAATGTAAAATAACGTTTGAATAATTCGATGAACTAATAACTTCATACCATACTCAAACCGTACAAATTTGAAGAAACTTTTTTCTACTTTCATGATTTTCTATCAGATTTTTTTTTTTATTGGTTATGGAGAACACAGTAAATCTGGAGTAAATTTGTAATTATATACGACGGACGCGCTTTTATAATGTTTCTGTAAGGATTCTTTTCACGCGTTTGCTCCAAATTTGGTGAGAAAACAAAAAAAAAAATGAACTTTTTTTCGTCCATATTGGCTGAAATTGAGAAGCTGAAGGTTTTTCCCGCAACGACCAGATGTCTCAGGCCCGGTGATTAATGGGCCGGAAAGGAAATGAGCCCCTAGATTTAGAAGGAAAAATCTGCCTTGCTACTTTTCTTCCACGTCTCGTAGACCTGGAAAATTGACTGCCATAGCGGTATAATTAGAAAGAGGTGAAAATAAGTACTTTGGATATTTTTTTTGCGTATAGAATCTACTAATTGCTACGTTGGATTATTGTTTTACAGGCTCAAAAAAATAGTCAGGAGATTCTTTTGGGCCTTTGAATAACTATTATTTGCAATGAATTTATACTTTTTGTAAACAATTTTTTTTTTTTAGAGAAGAATAATTTTTTATTTAATGAAATAAGTATCAATTTAAAAAAATCGTAAACTCTGGTTGACAATATCTAAAATTTGATAACGAACTCTTAGTCATTTGTACGAAAAAAACAACTTTCACCAAAAATCATTTACTTGCTAATGGGACTTTTATTTAGTCGTCATGTTTTACCTACGCTTTGTATACGAAAACAGGACTTCTGCAATTTCTCGCAGTTCGATGGGATTCCAGTGTTATGTCACATTGTTTATGCTAGAAAACGTGAGTTCGCGGGTCTTTTCTTCGTCCTCTCTAAGAGATCGTGCCCCGAGCCCGTCGTTGTGGAGCGAGAATTAAAAAAAAAAGTCAAAGAGAAAAAAAGTCTTGTCGCGTGAGTCACATCCCACAGTTTACGCATTCCACCGTGATGTCATGCAGACGCGGCTTCTCTCGGTAAACGGGCGTATACAGCCATGCACACGCACATATATGAAGACACACAGGCACACACAAAACAATATTTTAAACGATCATCCAAATAGGTTCGGACCATAGGATCATAGAAATGGATTTTATTTCAAGTATCTTTAGTACACTAATAACCCAAGAATTTTGGGACATGTTTTTTTTTTACTGCGCCATTAAATTTGTATTTTCAAGATCAACGAACTCAAATTTAACGATACATTTTTTTGTCTAAGATCTAAAAGAATTTCTTAGAAATTCGAGTTGTAGTGTTTCAATATTTATCAAAATATTAAAAACCATAAATCATTAAAATTCAAAAGTTTAAATCATGAAAAAATGTTTTAATCATAAAAAAAACGATTCTTTCCTGATTTGGTAATAAAAAAATCTAAGCATCATTTTAATAAATTGAACATCGAAATCTCCTTTGTGAAATCTAAAAAAATCTAAGCATCATTTTAATAAATTCAACATCGAAATCTCCTTTGTGAAATCTAAAAAAATCTAAGCATCATTTTAATAAATTGAACATCGAAATCTCCTTTGTGAAATGAAAATATGTCAAAACTATTGTCCACTCCCCTGGAAGGAGATAATACGATATAATTCTCTCTGTCCTAAAAGCATAATGATGTTATGCTCGTTAAATAAGAACAATAGTGATAGAGGAAAAACGGGATGATTGAAAGTGAATTTTCCGTCGGTAATGTCCTGCAGCGGGACATTGTTAGACAGGAGTAATTATAGTTCGGTGCAGCGAACGGGATAAATTGTGAGAAGCACGAGCTAACGAGAGTGCACGCCACTTGGACACTTCAACGCCTCGAGCAGTTTCTCTCAGAGTTCGTAACGTTTTTAGGGACTCTTTCTCCTGACGATATCAGCGCTCAATTAAATTCATTTCAGCTTAGTGCCGTTTGACTTTTTTTCTGTCATTTTTGTCTCTATTATCTTTGGAAAATTGCTGATATACTTTTATCCAAAAGAAACTTGTTTTTTTCTAAGAAGATTCTGTACTTTTGATATTATTATTATTATTGTTGTTGTTGTTGTTGTTGTTGTTGTTGTTGTTGTTGTTGTTGTTATTGTTATTGGTATTATTATTATTATTATTATTATTATTATTATTATTATTATTATTATTATTATTATTATTAACTTATTGACAACTAATAACAATTTGACTTATCTTCGATATCGGAAATACGTTTATATTTTTCGAAAAAATCTCGACTTTTTATGGCAATGTGCTCAAGCCATTGAATTATTTTTATAAATGATAAAATTGCCAAAAGTTTCTTTGTTTTTCAACGATATCTGTAATTAAAATAAAAAAGGCCTAATTATAACGCTCATGAAATGAGATTTTGATGAATATGGGAGTATTGTTGACGATTTTCATTGAGGGTCATCAGTCAGTCCGAGATAACTTGAGAATCCCTGAAGACATATCGGTGGAATGTGTATGCTTTCGCCCGATCCTCGCGCCTCGATAGATCCGAATGGACGATTCGCGTTATTTTGTAATTACGCTGAGCCCGAGTAATTAGTGCGTGAGGCTTGCGGGCATGATATCGACCAAGTCATTAGTCGCGTGGCAGAGAGACTGGTACAACACACACGTAGACGAAACTTCTATGTCTATATATATTTATTTATATGCCGATAGCTTGTTTCTCGCGATTCGCTTTACGACTCCATGCTTTCTGACAAAAGTTAACGAGCGACCACCAGTTTGCAGCCCAAAAACACATACTTTAAACGAGCTACGCATTCTTCTTACTTTTCTCATTTTTTTTTGCTCCCCTCCCGCAGCGGGACGACCTAAGTGGTTAGAATCCGTTTATTATACTGTGGTGAAAAGAAAATTAAATTTCCAAGTTCGCCAATAATGAAAAGAACTTCTGCTCAATACTGTTTTTTGTATGTTATCAGCAGAAATGTGGAACACCCACGCTTTTCATTTCGAACACAAGCTTTTTTTATTTTCGTAGTGATATCAACATTTTAAACAGCAATTTGATTCGCAATCACTCGATCAGTGAAGCAATCGTTATTCATTATATTTTTTTAGTTTATCGAAATGATAAGACAGATAAGATTTTTACCTGAGTTCCTAATAAGACAATCCCAGTGTAAATGCCAAATACTATCACGAACTATCACAAACCATTGTCAACTCTAATGATAACGACGCCTCTTCGATAAAACTGTTTATGCAAAATCCAAAAGATTTTGAGAATTTAGAATGAGAGGGAAACGATCGTAGTGCACTGTTTTCTTCTTTGCTCCCCTTGTCTCTTCGACCGAACGTCACTCAATGAAGAAGAGATAATCGCGTTTCGTACTATCTATCGCGGAAAGAGGATACATACGTGCACGTCTTCGACAGGAATTATCTTATCAGTAAATAGCCGTGGAGTTCTCAGTCGTTCCTTTTTCATGCCTTACGTCAAACGTTTAAGTGAATACTTCGATTTTCTGCAAGAAAATCCTCCTTCAATATTGCTAATATTCCTCGACGTTATGAAAATAATATATTGTGACGGAAGTTTAATAATCAAATTTAAAACATCAAAACTTGACCCCTTTTGAACAGGAGTGATTATTTTTGAATTTCAGAACGGAATGGATTTGTCAAATCGAATAAATTTTTATTAAAAAAAATTTTTTTTTAGCTGATGTCGATGTATTTTGATTCAAAAACACCGAAAATCAATCAAGAAATTTAAAAATTCGCGAAAAATCGTAAAATGATGATAAAGGAACAAACTCTATTTTAAAAGCGATTCGTATACAAATCGAATGAGTACCCGTTGGAGTCTCAATTCAAAACAGAAAAAGCTCTACAGCCATTTTTATGCCCAAAACGTCGAAAATTTTTACATTATTAAGGAGTTATACCTAGTTGTTTGGGTTGAAAAATGGTTTTTTTTTGCATTTTCTCAAAGTACATCATCTTAAGAACGTTTTCCCAAAATATTATAAGGATTTTTTTTGCATTTTCTCAAAGTACATCATCTTAAGAACGTTTTCCCAAAATATTATAAGGATCTGAGCACTAGAACGAATATATTTATGCGCGCTACCTGAGAGTGCGAGTCTCCGAGCGCAGCGATCGACGATTTTAAACGCGATTATCTCGGAATCATTTTTTTTTTAATGCTGTTGCGGTGAGCACGATTTCTCGAAAGCAATTTAACCGATCGATTTGAATCTTTCACGAGCTTGTTTCTAATTATAATGGATTGTTCGTGAACGAAGGAATTTTCATTTGGACCAAAATTTATATTTTTTTGGGTAAAAATCTTAATTTTTGGAACTTCAAAAATCGAACTTTTCGGAAAAATCGATATTTTTTGAAAAATCAACATTTCGCTAAATCCTTCGTTCACGAAGAGCGTATGGTATTATACTAACGAAATCTTTTTGTTTTTTTTATTTCAAACGAGCCGTTCCTCCAGAGATATCATGTTCACCGCGAGTGATGTTCAAAAAAAGGTGTTTTAGGACGATGGCCGTATTTTCCTCAGTAGTGAAAATTTTTTGCATAAAAAAATGTATATAAGTATCTCAAAATACGTAGTAATTGATACTGTATAGTGTATTTTAATAAAATGATGGTAACATGGCTAAAAAAAATCATGAAAATTCCTTAATTTTCCCGAGCACAACTATTAGATATAACCCGTTAACCCAGCAATGGTCGCGATAGTTACCCTTTAAGGCGAGCAACCACTTTAGATGCTTCAAAAATCAATTTTTTTTATTTCATAAATCGTTAGCAAAATATCTTAAGAATACACCCTGAAAATTTCAAAATGATATTCGGATTCCTTCTATCGGTATGTATATAAATGATAAAAACTCTCCGCCCGACTGCCAAGCGCGCTCAAACTTTAAACGTGTTTATCTCGAAACGACATTTTTTCAATTTGCGGAAATCATAACTCAAAAACTAATTGATGGATCATATTCAAATTTGGAACACGTTTACATAATATAATTTATTAAAACACGAATCTAAATTTGGAAAGATTAGATTGTTTAAAAGATATTTATTATTGCAAAATGCCGGGAGGAAAATGCTAAAAATCGATCATTTTTTTTCAAACACGTTCCAACATTCAATTCTCGATTTTTTTCCAAATTTAGGTTCATGTTCTTAAAAAACATCTCAAGAATGTATAAAAATTTGTTGGACTATTTCAGATGCGAATTGCGAGCTGTACAATTCCCGCAAATTGAGAACGACGATGAGGACACGTATACACCAAGGGACACAGCGGATTACACTTTAATTAATGCATGAAATAACTTGAAAAAATTACCAGAGATGTATGCAAATATAAATAAATTATTGTCAGAGTTGCGGAAATTTCCGGTTTTTTTTTCGCAATAAAAAAAATCCAAAAAATCATCTAATTTTCGGTCTCCTAAAGTGGTTGCTCGCCTTAAACGTTGGCTGCGCGATGAGAGATTTTTTCACATGTATTGTTTCAAGTGCTTAAGGAAGGACGGTGATGACCGTATTAGTGAAGTTAGAGTCTATTTTGCGCCGCAGTACTGCCGCGGTTTATATATATGTATATGGCCTATTTTCCGAGAAATATTTTTTTAAGTATTGAATTTGGAGTTTTCTATGATTTTTATAATATATATAAAATGTAATAGTCTACTACTCGACTTCGGTATTACGCCATATCGTTGACATTTGGCATCGTCGCATTATCGATGGCTGCTACCGATCCCATGCGCCTGACATATGATTGTTCGTAGTCTTGTTTATAACCTGTAAACATGGAGAACGCGAGTGCAAGAGAAGTGTTTGAAACGAGTGACGGGATTGTAGGTCAAGTCCAGTGTAGAGACAAAGGCAAATTTTGCCGAAAAACCATTAGAAAGTGGAAAGAAAACATTGCGAATGCAAATAAAAGGCGTCGCGTTGAGGTCAACCTTAATACGACTCCATCTGCGTTTCCAATCGACGAACGACGTATCGTCGAAATAAGTAAATTGGCTGAGGATATGTGGTGCAACAATTGTGACCTGCCAGTTTCCTTTTGTGATCTCGTTAAAGAATCTCAGCACGGTCTAATTTGCGCGGGTATCCGGCGTTGCCACGTCTCGAGCAAGATGGTTGCTATGACGTCACGAAAAGTCTCGCTCTCAAAATATTTCAGATTTTCTCGACTTTATTTTTCAATTTATTGCTTATTATTACGGTAAGGTTTCAAATTTAAGCTGCTTTATTGATTAGAAAGATTCAATGAATTCGACCGTCAGTTTTTGTTAAGGCATCTTCTCACTTTAAACGCCTCAAAAATAGGCTGTTTTTGCGATTTTTTTTCGAGGATTTTTGCTTAAAATTATGGGATAAAACGGATCCTATGTAATAAACACATCTTTCAAGTACATGAAAAAATTTTTATTTTATTTTTTTAAACAATTATTATAATACATCAGTAGCATTGAAAAACCCGTGTAAAAATGTTATGGTCGTGGCTTGTTGATGGTATCTCCGAGACGGGTCGTCTGAAACAAAAAAATAAAACTGTTTTAGATTCAGTATGTCAGTGGCTATAGCGCATATCATCAGATTTTTGATATTCGCGAAAATAACAAAATGGCGCACGTTTTTCGAAAAAGTAAAAAAAAACCACGATTTTTTTGCAGTTTTTTGTAAAAAAAAAATTCTTAAAATCAAAATTTAAAAAATCTGATGATATGCGCTATAGCCATAACTATGAAGCATATGTCATTCAAATTTCATGACAATCGGCCGGATAGTTTCCGAAATTTCATCAACAAAGCACCGAAAAACCTTGTTTTGAGATAACTGCGTTTAAAGTTTTGGTTGCAGAAAAATCATGAAAAAACCTTACCTCGGGTTAATCAGCGATGCCTGCTCCATACAATGGACCTTCCGATTCTTCGTAGAAGGTGTGTTCGTCCAAAGTAGCTTCCCTTCGTCTCGACCTAGTCTCTTTTGAAGCGTTAGAGCTGCGGCGGTTCCCTACGCGTACGCGATCACTGTCGCGTTTCTCGGCGTATTGAACGGCGATAGGGCCTAGTTTGACACCCATCACCTCCAAAATTTTTAAAACAGGTTGTAGCCCTTCGTTATAAATGCATGCCGCTGTTTGGCAAGCAATTTCCACGGTTTTTCTTGATGATGTTTCTTGAAACATCTTTGTTACAAACTTTACACTTCACATATTGTTGTAATGTAGAAAAAACAAGAAAAAACTGAATAATACTATATCCAGCCGTTGGATCGATGTGTACATCGAAACTTGTATCGTCCGATTTTTTTAATTTTGCTGCACTCGCACTAGCATGACTCGTATCTGCTTCAGACTGGTGTGGAAGCACTCCACGAAATTTTCTTTTTTTAGATTTCGAACTTGGACGTCGCCACGTGGCACTTTGTTGCGAAGTCTTTTTATCCATTATAACAATCCTGAGCGCAGAGATGTTGCCGTTACGAAGTTTCAAATTAGACTGATGAAATAACAGTTTAGCATCGTTGCCGAGTGATTTTCTTTTGAAAAATGCACGTGTTAAGGTCTTATTACATGAGTATAGACCCGAAAACAGAATATACCTAAGCAAGGGGTACTACATTAACAAAAGAACACGGCTATTCAATTGTATAGAGTCAGATATACAGGGACCGTCCGAGCGGCGTGAAAGGGATCGCCGGGTACTCTCAGGTAGTCACCTAACGGTCGCCAAAAAATGTAGTTAGACTCGTCCGATCTTTATGAAATTTCGAGATGACATTTTTGAAGATATGTACTTTCAAAATTTAAAAAAAAAAAAAAATCGATTTTTTTAAATTTCCAAAGTGAGAAGACGCCTTAAGTGTGTCTTGGCTCTACGTAGCATGAAAAAATCGATATATGAGAGGACAGGCAGATTTTGTCGTTCACGCGTGATTAAGTCACGTACTTCAATAATTAATATCTCGGAAACTGTACGGTAAATCTCGTGGAATCTTCACATACGCATGCATGGAAGTCTCGACAATACTATAAAAAAAAATAGGACTGTTATCTTGGAGACGCTCCAATCACTGAACCTCCTTAATTTGATACATAAAAACTTCAAAATAATTTTGCCATGGTAACTGTGACTTTTAAACATTTTTATTTTTTAAAAATCATAAGTACAACGATATTTGATACTTAAAAAAAACATAAAAAATAAAAAAAATACACAATAAAGGGTTTTTTTTCCAATTTTAACTCTTCCATCATACAGAAGAATATATTTAAAGAAAACATTAAAATATTTCAAATGCATATGCCATTTGAAATTTTCAAGTTATTATCGTTTTAATAGAATTGTGAGAAAAAGTCTCATAACGCGACCAGCGACGGGTTAATATTTGTTTTCTTTAGTAGCTTATTTCGATGTACTTTGATCCAACAATGACGAAATAATTGATAATTATAATTTATTTAGATCTTATCTTTTCGAAAAAGGTATTCTTCATGGTACATTTTCGACGTTATTCCGACTATGGGTTGAGAAATCAAATTGTATGAAAAATTCTCTAAAAAGCTGCCCCAAAAATGAAGAAAATGGTTCTCTGTTTCTCCCGATAACTCAATATTTAAAGATATGGTGACACTTCATGAAAGTTAAAAAAAAAGATCATTAGCCTCTGGGACCTTACCTTTCAATTACCTTTTTCGCTGCTCCATTTGCCACATTAATAATTGTCGAAACTTTTTTTTTTCTATTGACAACTATAACTTACTGCAATTATTCAAAGTTTTTTCTCAAACCTCAAAATTTTCGAGTGCAAATAAAAAATTCTAAGGAGTGTAAATCGGTGATCTGTGTTGAGGACATTTATCTCAGGCAATGGTTTCCACGTGTATTCCCAAGGAACATCTATCTCAATAGTTTTTCGAAGCGACAATTTTTTTCGACTGCAATCGAGCGGATTTAAAAAAAATTGATCTCGACATTCTTTGTGTTACGTATGATCTATGACGCTTGAATAAAAATAGATTATGAGTGGACAAAAAAAAATTGCGATCCATTGGCATGACGTGCAAAAAACACATGAACAAAAAATAATGACAATGAGCATTCGTGAATAGGTTTGACAGCATGACAACTCTTATGTATTATTTCTCTATTCCTTAACAACTCTATGGTTGATATCTCTATTAGAATACATATGTATTCATAAATATTTCCATTCAAAATAATTATATGGGTAATTAAACTGTGTTCATAAATAACCCTATTCTCAAATATCTCTATGTTAAATTATCTCTATTCCAAATCATCTTTATGTTGAATTATTTCTATTCAAAAACATCTCTATGCACACATATCTCAATTCGTATACAACTCTATCAATTTACAACTTCATTGCGATACAACTTTATTCATGTAAAACAATCGAAAATCAAATCGTGCTGCTACATTCAATCAATTAATTATCTGATGCTAATTGATAGAATGTAGTAGCACAACTTCATTGTCGATTATTTCACATGAATGAAATTTTATCGGAATGAAGTTGTATATGAATAGAGTTGTATTGGAATAGAAATTTTTTTGAGACTATTTGTGAATAGAGTTGTATACGAATAGAGATGTATGTGCATAGAGATGTTTTTTAATAGAGATAATTCAACATAAACATGATATGAACATGAACATGAACATGAATATGATGAATAGAAATGATTTTACATAGAGATATTTGAGAATAGGTTTATTTATGAACACAGTTTAATTGCCCATAGAATTATTTTTAATGAAGATATTTATGAATAGAGATGTATTCGAATAGAGACATCAACTATAGATTTGTTTAGGAATAGAGAAATAATACATAGATTTGTCGTGTGTGCTGCCGATAAGTTTTGATCAAAGATGTTTTATACGTAACAATTCCAGCTAAACATTTGATTTAACCACAATTCCGATATATAGCAATTCGACAGAAATCTAAAAACGTTCGTTGTTTATCGAAATTACGTTTAAATTACATTTTTGGCTTGGGACGTACATGGGTAAAACATCCTGAATGATGAAATTTATACTGATGAAAATATGTCTAAAAAAACACGCACACGCCCACAAGCACACACGAAGACACCCAAACAAAAATATTGATCAACGTAGGGCCATAAAAAAAGCGTAAAATAAATAAAGACGTGTTTATACATACATAATAGCATAATATTTATTGGCAAATTAACGAGTATCGTATAATGCACTATAATCCCTTAAAATCTAGGATAAATATAGAAATATTTATTGTATGCGGATTTAATTATTTAAACATGTAACACGAATAAGATATTTAAATAGATATATGTGTGTGTGTGTGTGTGTGTGTGTGTGTGTGTGTGTGTGTGTATGTGTGTGTGTGTGTGTATACATCAAGGTGTATATTTATAAAGCGAGGGTAGTTGTGATCGAAAAAAAATTGCGTTCTTACGGCTCTAAAATTCCGTCCGAGCGTCCCAGTACAATAAGCTGTTCTCATCAGTCGAATAAAATATTCACCCCAGACAAAATTATTTACACGCATGCGAATACGCTTAATTATTTTTTTGTCTATCCCTCAATTGCCTCTTCATATTGTTCAACAAATTTTATCACAAAGATTTTGTACTCATAAAATAGCGAAACGTCGCGTTTTGTGCATTATACAAAAGATATACGACTTATAATAATAAGACAATAACAATAATCATAATAAATGTGTATTATAGAAAATAATAATGATAAAAATAATAATACTCCAATAATTGTATTATCACGAATTATATTATTGCGAATTGTCGAAATTACGAATCGAAAGTCAAACGTTATTTATTTACGTTTTATCAGAAAAAGTATTGGGTATCCAATTTTTAGGATTTTTTTATTCACGCGTCAATCCATTAAATATAAAATGAATAAACGACGAGTACAAGTCGATCAAACGATTTTTTTTTTTAATATCTAGATGGAATTGTAATATTTTGTTTTTTTTTTCTTCAACGACGATTAATATTGAATATCTAAAAGCAGATACGTACATATTGGCTTTCTTATATTGCTAGATGAACATGATTTGATGAATACTGTGCGAGAATACAATTTTGGCGTGTTTAATCATGGGGCTTTAATTGCGTGTTTAATTATGTGGGCGAATGATTATACGGAAAAGTTTAAGGGCTTAGAACAGGGTAAAAAGTCGAAAAAACAAAGATTATATAGTGGATGAAGAAAATAATTTTTATGTGATCCTGAGATTGCTGAATAGCAATTAGCGAGTCAATTTTTTATTTCTAAGCTAAAGTTATCACAAAAACAAACTTTGAAAGCGTTTTTCTTGAAATTAAATTTTCGACTGCGCTGATAGCAAAACAAAAAATCTAACGATCTAATCGCCTTAGTAAACCTTGCGAACGATAAAAAAACGCCTTTTTTTACAGTACGCAGCCGTTTTATGATTGATAAAATTGATTTAATTTTAGTGAACTTGTACACGGAGTTACACGGAGAAAAAAAATTTTTTGACCAAAACAAATTCCGTTTCTATGAATCAAAATATTTAGTTCGATACGGGCAACAAAATGTTTTTAAGATGAGACAAAATAATTTGTGAATGCTGAAACAAGTTATTGGCCGAGCCAACAAAACTTCCGCGCAGCCTAACAAATTAATATTAATGCAACAAAATATGATTCAAATAAACTAATTCATTTATTCATCCTAACGATTACCATTTAGTCAATTTGATAAATAAAATTCAAACAAATATTTCATTAAAGCAACTAAAAAGTATGCGTAAGCAAACGAATGGTACCAGTTGTTCGAACAAAATCATTTGGCTCCGATGATTTAGTTGATTCATCTACAATAAATTATCATGATATAGTTGAATAAACTAAATAATTTGCCATTCAAGAAAAAAAATGTTGGGTCTACCATTTTTCGTCCAATAAAATCGGATTTAGTTCGATGAACAAATTTTTTTTCTCAGTGTAGTACAATTTCAAAGTACTTTTTCGTATGCTCGCCATTTTCTTATTATCAAAATTTTTTTATTCCCGATCGTACAACGATAATTACTTATGTGTTGTTTCCAAATTTTTTTTTTCTGATTTCTGATGACGTTTATGTCAACGCCACAACAGTGTTTTTTAGGCGCATATTTTGAAGTCGTATGACTCACCCTCATACATCACCAAAGCGACTGAAGTTTTTATTATGCGTGAGTGCATAGTTATAGGTTACGTGGTATGAAAGAAAAAATTATTACACTATGTTGTTTCCTCTAAAAAAATTCCCAAAAACATCTAGTATTATTTTCGGCTTGTTACCCAGGTCTGGTTATCTCTTAATCTTTTGTAAATATACTACGATATTTATTTATGAACAAAGTATATAACGTGTATATATGTATATATATCTATAAATATATGTATATATATGTGTGACTAAATTGCAGAAATCAACGAAGTTGCAAAACTTCGATGTAACAATGAACAACGAAATATTTCGTTAATCGATTGCCAGTGTTACAAATACCGATGAGTAAAAAAATCTAATGTAAAAAATGACAAGGAACGAAAAAAAGGACATAAACAGAAAAAAAACAACATATTTATCACGAAAGCTGCCAAATGTTTTTTTCTTCTTGTGACTCGGTTTCGATCTCGAAACGACGAAACGAGAAATATTTTGTAAATTTTACGCGGTAAAGAAAGTTCAGGCAAACTGTCGACGATAAAAACGGAATACAACGAGGATGCATGTACACGAGGAGAAAAAGCGTCATGCGGTGCAGCCAAGCGTACGGCGCTGTTTACCTGCAAATGGCACGTCGCCGAAGTACTCCTCGACGTTGTCCGTCGACATACTCTTGTCCGAAAGTGATACGCTCGAAAGCGAACCGCTCGAGGCGTCGAGTGATCCACCCGGTGGAAATTGCAATAGATCCTCCTCGGTCTCGGTCTCCATGTCCCGAGAACGTCTCTTGTAGACCTGCGAGCACATATATCACAGAATCCCATGGATCTTCGTATCACTGCTCTATAAAATTCAAGTTTTTTTGTCACCGATTTTTTCGTCAATTGGATTATATCTAGAGTCGCGGTAGCGACTCGACATTTTCGTATACTATAATGTCGCAGACGAATCGCTAATGACACTCTTTACAGCAAGCAACGTGGTTTCGAACGGTTTTCGAAAATTTCCTAAAATTGTTTCCGCGATATTTAATTATTTACACCATTTTGAAAGATGTTGCGGATTCACGTATTTTTTATTTATGTATTTTTTCTTTAGATTGTGACCATTTAGAACTCTGTAGCCTAACGCATATTGGAAATATTAATATTTCATTTTTTCTTAACATCAAAAAAAAGTGGCGTTTTTCGCACACATTTTTGATGCTCAATTCGCAGTCGCTGTTTAGTGATACTAACTAGTATAACTGGTAACATTCTGGTGATAAGTGACATTGTGTTCGTTGGTGTGACAGCTGAAGCCACGCAGTTGTGACTTTTCATTTAGAGTGACAGGGTCACTCCAAATGAAGAGGTTAAAAAAAGAGAGGTTAAAAAAATAAGGTTATAAAAATCGTGGATGTGAAAGCTGGCGGATATTTTTTTTCAGTCTTGACTTTTGATTAGAGTCACAGTCGTGGCTCTTGATTATAGATAAAGAATAACTTTTCATATTATCATGAAATTATGACATCATATTAAGGAAATTTTTCCACACCGTTCGTTCGATCGTAATAAAGAACTTTCAGCCGATTTTTACCTTCTTTTCTCCGTGGATTACAAATTTTTTATTTCGATCGGACGAACGTTGAGGAAAAATTTTACTTTTGAAGATCCGAAGCGGACGGGGTGACTGATACACCATCCACTCCCTAAATTTGAATAAAATTTTGAATTGTGCCCAGATAAATGGAGTGATCTTCACGGTTATAACATTTTTTAAACAACCTTTTTTACGAAATTTTGTTTTTATTTGAAATTTTTTAAAAACTCAATTTTTATGTGGTCGTGGTTCTTTTATGCGTCGTATCTTTTCAGAACAATTTTATGTTTTAAGTAATCTAATAATTTTATAAGGATAAAAGGTTAATTACAAGGTTTCAATTTATTTGAACACAGAGTAGCTCAACATTCATTTTTAGTCGCGATACAGTAGCTCAAAACTCGATTATGTATCTATTTTTAGCCGAAATTAGAAAAAAAGACGCTTGAGAAAAAGACGCTTAAAATTTTTGTTAAGAATTCGATTCTATAGGCTTTTTCATCAAATATTACCATATTTTGCTGGAACACGGAAAAAAATGTTGATTGTTTTGCATCACTCGGGCCGTACACAATAGAAATGTTTAATTGACAAGCTATGGTTTTCGAGGAAAAAGTCAACAAAGCCCCGCAAAAAAAAACAGCATAAATGCTGTAAAAAAAAGTTGAGACAAGTACATTTACCCCCCCCCCCCCCCGCTAAATGGTAGTTCCGGTAAAAAATCGCCTTTTCAACATAAAATCCCCACAAAAAGTTATGAAAGAGAAGATCCCTCCAGAACAAACCAACCTTGCGAAAATTCTCTCATTCACATCAAAACTCTCAAAAAATTATAGGAGAACCTCACAAAAATTTTCTCAATAAATTAGAAACTCGTAAAAAGTTATAAGAGGGCCTCAAAAAAATTTACCAATTAAATCATAATCTCACAAAAGATGCCAATTCAAACTTGATAAAAAGTTTTTTTTGCTTAATTCACATAATGTACCTATGAACTCGCCAAATACTTCGGCCGAAATTTTTTTTCCATGAAATTTTTTTCGTTTGGAATTTTTTTTTATATCGAAATTTTCTTTTCATACTTATTTTTTATTCTTATTCTTGCTGTGTAGAACAATTGTACTTTCAATTAATTGAAAGATATTTTATTAAAGGTTAATAGGTTTTAATGTATTTGACTATTAATGCTTTTACAGTTTTTATTTATTTAATGACTTTTTGTGAAGTCTAGTATTAATTTTTGATCAGGTTTGAATCAGCATTTTTTGTGAGATTATGATTTAATTGGTAAATTTTTGTGAGGCTTCTTTTGTGAGTTTCTAATTTATTAAGGAAATTTTTGTGGGGTTCTCCTATCATTTTTTGAGAGATTTCATGTGAATGAGAGAATTTTTGCAAGGTTGGTTTTTTTCTGGAGGTAATCTCTTTTATAACTTTTTGTGGGGGTTTTGTGTTGAGAAGGCGATTTTTTACCGGAATTACTATTTGGGGGGAGTAAATGTACCTGTCTCATATTTTTTTTAATCTTTATGCTGTTTTTTTTGTTTTAATTACCTGATACAAAATTCAATTTTGTTTTTACGCCATTTTTTTCCGTCAGTTCTGTAATACCTTAGTTCCCTGTTACAAAATATGAGTTTTTTGTAGTGCGATTTTTTTCACGTATTCGATAGAACGCATTTATCTAATACAAAATAAAAAAAATAAAAAAAATAATAAAAAAAATTAAAAAAAATATTTAAGATTTCGCGATTTAATTTCTGGGTAGTATTCAATTCAACAAATTTTGTTTCTTGTTTACATTTCAAAAAATATTTATCTTTCATTTCATATGGAGGGTTTCCGAAAAAGTTAATAACCTCAAAGTATTTTTTATGTCACAAAAATTATATTGGCCAGTTGTGTTTTTCAGTTAAGAGAGAGCATTTATCATAGATATCATATTGTAAAGCAGACCAGCGAGGGATGAAATTGAAAACATATCTATATATTTCGCGAAAAACATTTGCAACCGTAAAATACCGAAAGGGGTGTAGAAAAATATTTTGTTCGACGACGAAACGTCAATTTTGGTGTCGTCGCGCGTGAACGAGCGGGTGTATTAAAAGAATTAAACAATATCAGGTAACGGTGATGGGGTATTTTGGTATATTTTTGCTGATCACAATTTTCCAGATTTATCGTAGCAGAAACAAAAACGAAGAAAAACATGTGCAACCGTCTCGCAAACACACTCGCACAAAATATATCGGTTGGCAAATGAAATTCCGGATTTAAAATGCAAATTTATTGAAATGGAAGTCCTCGTGGTAGCACGCAAAAATCATTACGAAACGGCTAACTTCGTGCAAATATGGACTATGTTTGATGACGAAGGGGCGACCGAGCGCGAACCAAATTCGCTATTTTTACGTTTATTTCCCAACGTTTCTCTCACTCTCTCTATTCCTTTTTTTTTAACCATTTTGCCTGCTCTTGTGTTATGCGGATCGCGGATCCATTCATGTAATGCATCAATTCTGTATGCATGCTACGAAACATTTTGTTATTACTATTTGTTCCGGCAATCATAAAAATTTGCGGCGCAATAAACGTTTATGAGCGATTCTAAAAAATTTGGAAGCATTTGCAAAAAAAAAAACGATTTACCGATTGCGCCAGAACGCCACAATTTCCATCATAAAAATCAAATAAAAAATTGTTTTGTACTCTATATTATATATGAATAAAACAACTTTTGAACAGATTTCCATAAAGTAATTTATGTACCCTCAATAAATAGTCAAAGTTACATCTCATATTTAGGTCTCAGGCCTGAGGGGCTTGACACACACCTCGTTTGCTGGAACTTTACAATTTTTTTCTGTCACTTTTTTTATAAACCGGAATATTTCCTGTTTTAAAGATGAGATTCACTGAACCTCCTTGAGTTTTAGGGCAAAGGAGAGAAGGCGGCAGAAACAGGAAGAAGAAAAAGAAGAAGAGGGAGAAAAGAGGGATGAGGTGTGACCTCACACTCGCTTGCCGTGTACACCACTAGACATACCACAGAGAAGATGCTGATGCGGAAGCGAAGTCAGACAGGCATGGATGGTGAAGCCAAGGGCTTCATTATTCAGTCAGTTGATCGCGTGTTAAGTTAACAGATCTCGCGCAAGAACCGTCACAGAGAAAACGAGAGTGGAAGAAAAAGAAGGAGAAGAAAATGAAGACGAGAAATTTTCCTTCCGCCGTGGATGTTAAAATATACATCGCTTGTCACTTTTTCACGAATTCATTTTGGCAAATTATTTTTTGCACCTCTTGACGAAAAATAAACTTGGTGATCAATAGTTGAACAATTATTTTGTATAAATATTTTTTACAATTATTATTATTGGAAGTGAATATTTACAGCATCTCGATGATAGCTAAATTTGGCGAGATTTTTATTGAATTACTAAGCACCGAAATTATGATTGGAAAACATTATTATCTGAGATCTTGTGTAAAACACGCATCGTTTATCAATTCGTCTATGAAGACCGTAAATGAAAGTGTAAATCTGGAATTGTCATGAGGAAGGGTAAGAGAAAATTAGAAGAAATCTATGGAGAAAGGGAGAAGGTGAGATTTTCGTTCGGAATATGGCATACACGGTGGAGGATTTTCGAGAGAAAGGTATCGGAGGAAAGATCGCTTCAGAGAAATCTCATCGTGGCCTGTATCAAAAGTGAAGGATAAAAGATGGAGAAAGGAAGAGGCAAACACATTTCGAAGAGAGTGAGAGAGAAGAAGAGCTTTATGTGCTCAGATTCATCGGCTTGGAAGGTTCCAAGTTCCAGACACGTCAGGAGATATAGTAAAATCAGTATGAAGTGACAAGAGCGGAAGCTAGAAGGAAGAAGAGATGCAAATACATCGATGATCTTTCCATGCCGAGAGGATCCATAAAGTGTAGTACATACCGAAGGTATATAATAGTAAAGTACCAAGAGTCTTTGCTCTACCGCATGCCTCCGTGCTTTCTGGCAGAGCAGAAAGAGAGATGAGAAATGGGAAGGGAGTTTTCGGTGGCATAGATATCGCTTCGTATGTGCCCGGAAGGCGAAAACTTCATACATACTACGAAAGAGAGGAAGAGAGAGGGAGGGAGAGAGAGAGAGAGAGAGAGAGAGAGAGAGAGAGAGAGAGAGAGGGAGGGAAGCAACATGCCTTTCGCAATACACACCCTCTTCTTAGGGTTATATTCACTGTGCGATATTTCGTGAAGCGTGCACCAGCCATGAGTTCGGGAATGGATGGAGAGATTTGAAGGAGAAAGACGTGTGCGTATGAGGATTGCGGCCTCTTGTAGATCGGAACCAACATATGATGAAGCGTGTGTTGCTTGCATCACATGTTCAAGAGCACACATACTTTCAGGCATGTCTTTGGCAAGCGTACCTCCTTCTGTCATTCCAAATAGAAGGTGCGCACAGAGGATCAAGAGAAAAAGAGACAGAGATATGTGTAGGGAGATTGTGAATCTGTGCTGTGTTATGGATATCCGAAAGAGAGACTTCACGTAAATGGAACTGTGAGCCACGAGCTACGAATCTGCAGTGGGGCTTGTAGAAAGTGGGGCTTGTAGAAAGCAGTCAATCTTACAGAAGAGCGATCACAGAATGATGCTGCAAACGGTGATGCCTAGATCCTGTAAGTTTCATCGTCAACGACGGTGTAGAGAGAAAGATAACGAGTAAGAGAGAGAGAGAAAAAGAGAGAGAGAGAGAGAGAGAGAGAGAGAGAGAGAGAGAGAGAGAGAGAGAGAGTCAAACGAAGGGGAGGATAGAAGCGTGACGAGTCTCCTTGTAAATCGCATCACAGATCAAACACGGAAGCTTGTATATTAAACGTAACATGGTATATATAAGGATACGGTAGATACACGAATGAGCGATCCTTCTGCCGTTTCTATCCAAAACCTTCACTCACCGGGTCAAACTACTTCTACGTCACTTCTCATAAGCATACATCATTTACGACCATAAATATTCATGTGGATATGTGTTTATAAAAATCGTTTCACAAGGATATTTAAAAAGAGTTGACATTTTAAACAACAAGCATTCTGCCATTGAACTACCATCCGGATAGTTACAATGCGCAGAATTGAAAAGAGCTAGGATCATTAAAAATCTCTATAACTCAAATGGTACACTGTAAAAACAAGTGTGTTGTTGCCAACACACATTAAGTGTGTTCTGTACTTAACGCCATAAGCAAACTATAGATTCTTTGTCGCCATTTTCTACACGTTTTAAAGTGTGTTGAAAATCTACAGTTTGCTTATGGCGTTAAGTACAGAACGCACAAGTATGTTGTTTTCGACGACACACTTGTTTTTACAGTGTAGCTGATCCGCAAAGTTATTCCTTTAGAAAACATCGTGAAGGCCTGGATATCCTAAAATATCCGCACAGTTCCGATAGAAACAAAGGCTACTCCAGTCCAGTTGACATTAGCTGGCAATATTTAATGATACCGAAAAGTGGTGTCCCTAAGTTACTACCATTGGGTCATTTTGGCCCAGGCCAGAGCTGTAATTTTCGAAATGTACTTTTTTTAAAAAACTTCAACTGCAGTGAAACAAGAGATTACGCAACAAGAAGCCCTACAGGATTCTCTCAGCTAGGAGGTGTTCTATCGTTTAATGAAAAATATGTCGAAAAATATAAATTCCTCTAAGAGTTATGATGAGCATGCTAAGTTTTCTGGGTCATCCAGACCCATGGTAGTAATCTAGAGTTATCACGGATTTATAGAATAAGTATACTGTTCAATCTTAACGTGTTCAATCTTAACGTAAAATTCAATCGTAACGAAGTCTGGAATTGGATGCTGATAATGGTGCAAATGAGTTAATACGACTTACCTGACTCAACGGACGAATTCGTTCATGAATCGATTTTTCCGCCTGAAGAGCCGAAGGTGGAGGATGATCGGGTGTCGGTGGTTGAACGTAGTGGGTCGGACTGGTGGGAAGTGTCATCTGGACGCGTTTGAGTCTTTTGTCGGTAGCCTCGAGAGTTTCGTTGAATCCATGCGCATCAACGCCTGATTCCCGTATCTGATCCTCGAGTAAACTCTCTTGAGACGATTTTAGGGTGAGAAAAGCATTGGAAACGAAGATACGATCGTTCGCACCACCACCACCTTCGCTACACGGTGACTCATCGACGCAGCCTGAACTCGTGTCAAGCTCGTAATTCTCATAAGCTCGTTCACAATGTCGTCGGAGTTTCCTTCGTGGATTCAAAAGCTTGATCGGTCTATCACCATACATGGAAGTTATGGCAACCGGTTCAACGTCAGGATCACGCCTTTCACCCGCGCTACTATGACGCGATTTCATGTCAACGTACTGATCGACGCTTCGAGTCACGTGACGCAACTGATCACGACGTGTCTGAAGTTGCTCGAGGTCAATGTGACTACGAGCACCGCTACGAGCGAGAAACAAGTACTCGTAATTACTCGGACCCATAGTACAGTCCGCGGATAAGGACATCTGCGTTTGAAGATGCGTCGGTGATACTGAAAGATTCCGCCGCGGTGGTTTCTTCGGAGGAGTTGGCTGAAAAAACAACGACTCGTTGCTTTTTTCTTTTGGACATGAAAAATTGTTTCACAAGTGTTTAGGGACGGGGGTCTCTATGATTGGAGTGCTTTTGCGATCCACTAATTTTTAGGTTAATGCCAATTGGACATTGATCAATTATTGTGTTTGTTGATAGATCGATATTGCAATTTCGGGTTTTACATCGAGGAAATTATTATGAGCGACATAAGGTGGAGAAATGTTCTTACCGAAACTTTACTGTTGGATGCGGAACTGTGCTGAGAGCTGGATAGTGGTGCCATAGGCAAGTAAATTCCAGAAGTACCGGAATCGTTGGGCAAACACCGCCTGTCTCTTGGGCTTGGCCCTCCGACGCTCGAGGAGGAAGAAACGCTCAATTGGTCAGATTCCCTGCCACCCCCATATCCCGGAGGTAACGTCAAGGACAGATCTTCCGAGGCGTAACTACCCTCGTTGGTGTTTCCACGTGGCACCGGTGGAGTTTGATAAAGACCGCTGTCAGAACCCCTGAACAATCGAACTTTCAGTTTTTAATTGAACGCGATTCTCGCATCACTTGGCAGCCAATTAAGCCAAAGCCAGGGTAGCTTGATTCGCAAGTAACGAGAGCGTAGTCAGCGAGTAATGAAACATTGGGAAAACTATGTACTTACTCGCTTGTCTAGACATATTTCCGATTTAACGGTAGAAACCAGTTTAGGAGGCCGAAATTTTGGTGTTTTTCGTGAATTTTTTTAACAGGGAAGGAATAATCAGAATTTGTTTAAACATGGAGGATATTTTATTCATTTTTTGAAGTATACTTTGTAATTTTTTCAAGTCATTTCCGCTGGAAATAGTGGAGTTAGAAGATACTGTCCATGGACGACTTTTTTTTAACTGGTAGGCATTGTAGCTCAATTTGTGTGAATATTTGTGTTGAATATGTGTGTCAATTTGTCTGAAAATTTGTGTGAATATTCCTTGATCAATTACAATCTATATGAACCTAACTCTGGGATGATATTATTATTAAAAATATATTTTTTAATGCAAAAAAGGTGAAAAAACGTGGTATAAAAACATGACATTGTGTTCAAACACCTCAAAAACATGCAATTTTCAACTTTTTTGATCACAATTAGGTTCATATTCTTAGGAAATATGTTGTTAGCGAAAAAAAAATTGTAATGATTACAGATATAAATTAAATTAATTAATATAAATTAAAAAATTACAGATAAAAATTGTGACTTTAGGAATGCCTACCAGCAAAAAACTCGGATGGCGATCGTCCATGGACAATAGCTTCTAACTCCACTATTTCCGGCAGAAATGACTTGAAAAAATTACAAAGTGTACTTCAAAACATGAATAAAATATCTTCCAAGTTTAAACAAATTCTGATTATTCCTTCCCTGTTAAAAACATTCACGAAAAACACCAAAATTTTGGCCTCCTAAACTGGTTTCTCCCATTAACAAACTTGTCACTGGGCTACAGTTTTTTCGGAAAATCTGACCTTTATGGCTTATGATAAAATTTTAAATGGTTTGAAATAAATGATATTAAGTAAATGGTTACTCATAATTACTACTTTGCTACTGATTTTAGTTAGCTGTCAAAAAGCACGACAAACATGGCTAAGTGAAATGTTATTGCGTGATGACGTACAGTGTGAAAGCAATAAATCCTCAAAACATAAGCTACTCAACAAATGTGTTAAATGACATAAAGAAAACAAAATTCTATCCTACGTGTAAGAAAACAATGACACAAAGGCCTTAGTTCGATGAATGAAGCGCGCACAGTGTATCAACGACTCCCTACCGTAGTGTATCTTTGGGTGATAACGGTGTAGTGTTGCTTGTAATGTTTAGTGGCTTGTCATCGGGTGTTTGGTCGGAGCTTGCGAGGGTATTAATAGAGTTGAGTGTGTCTGACATGGACATGAAGACACTGTCGAATAGAGAGCTTGGATCTGAGAACTCGTCGGTCATCTGGAGCTGTCCCTTGCTGCTCATTCCGTCAAGCACATCGTATTCCAAATCGTCATCGCTGTAACGCCCAATCAGCCTTGTCAAGAGAATTTGACGAAAATTCACAGTGATCTAACCTAACAGTTGTACTGGACAGGCGGATGAGCCAAATCTTCAAATAAAAGCACTTCCCATTGGAATGCAAAATAAGCCATTTACGACGGAAGAATTTTCGGCGAGTATAATATTGGTATGGCTAAAGAAAACAAATGATAAAACGGAATAAAAATCTTTCTCATATACGTGTTCGTTCGGTCCTAACGCTTCACAGACTCCTCTACCGTTCCATATCAGATGGTTATTAGTTTTATGCTGAAGCGCTGGCTAACATTTACATTGGTTAACGTGATGGATTCATTCCCAGGCAGAAGGTGAACAAATGTTGAGGGAGTGAATATTGCAGACTGGGGTTGCTACCGGTCCAGCCAACCAATAAACTGATACCAGTACGGAAGAGTTCTATGTGGCGTTCAAGAGGCAAGAGATGGTAGCGATGGTGGTGGCTTAGCAGTATATTCCAGCATATCAAGAGACCCTAGAGAGAATGAGAAAGAAAGAGCGAGAGAGGAACAGAGAGAACCCAGTGGGATGTTTGACGGCAGTAAAATCCCTGCGTCTATCCGCATCCAGAGACTAGTGTGTAGTAACAGAGAAAACAGCGTTAGCAGAATCACGTAACATTTGAACGCGAAGCGACGGACACATTGCTGCGCAACCATTGGGGGTTACAGTAGCCCAGCTGGGTTTCGCGAGTCTCGTTTTCTCTCTCGTTTGCTACGAGAATAAGCGAGGGTGACCTGAGGCAGGGGCGCGAAGAGTGAGTGGTCGGTCGACCCAACCATCGGATTCCCACTGCCTACATCAGGAAAATTAAACCAAGCGAAGCGATGCTTAATACGCTAGGGTTGCAGGAGAACGAGGAAGAGAGAGAGAGAGAGAGAGAGAGAGAGAGAGAGAGAGAGAGAGAGAGAGAGAGAGAGAGAGAGAGAGAGAGAGAGAGAGAGAGAGATCGTGGGTTGTGCGTCAGGACTCTTGCAGCAACTCTCTTGCAACCTTCCTCTTGTCCTCTCTCTTCCTCTCTGCTGTTTCTGCTGTTGCCGCTGGCCTATTCCACCTTTGACTTCCCTTCTGGACCTGACCATATATAGGAAACCATCGTCGCCTAGCGTTATATAAACCAACCACCACCAGCAACGACGGTAGCACCAGTCGGGAAACCACGACGGTTCTCCGCCTTTTTCTCTACCTCAAACCTGCTCTCTTTTCGTACATCCACCAAGCACTCTCGGCACTCGTTCATTCAGCACGCTCTCGGCGCTCGTTCCACATCGGCTCTTTTGTTTGCCTACATCTCCCATATTAAACATGGCGGAAGAGTGGAATGAAGATGGAGATGAGGAAAAAAGAACGACGGAGGAAGAGAGAGAAAAAAGGGAGAAGAGGATGGCGCATCCTCTCCCCTCGGGTCGGTATATCGACTGTTACTGGAAAATATTACAAATCCAACATTCGCCTGGTCTCTCCATGAGCCAGCTAAAAACCGCACTAAAAAAAATGTGAGCTGGCCGAAAGGGATGAGAAATGAGGAGGGAAAAGAGAAAGAGCGAGAGAAATAAAAAGTCGAGAGCAAAAGGAAGAGAAGCCCGAACAGGGTTTTTCGTGATGTTACTTTTTGCTGGTTGGATACATTTTTTTATTTCTCTTTTTCTCCCCTTCCCCTTATCCCTCTTCCTCTCTCTCTCTCTCTGTATATATTCAGTGGGCGTAATACACTGAGGGTGGGCGATGCAAAATGGAGATGAAGGTATATCTCTGATTATATATTTCTACTTACGTACGTACTCTTTTCTTTTTATTAATCTTTCTGGGTGTGTATGATGATGGTATGTTTGTTGGTACGCGTGTACCGTAAAGTACTCAGAAGTTGGAGGGTATTGTATACAGTTTCGTGTTGAACAAAATTTTTGCTTTTTTCAGCTACGAGCCACAACAGCACGGCTATTCGCTTTGCTCAGTTATCTCATCATCAGGACTTACCTTAATGAGATGACTTCGCATTGTTCGTAGAAATTTTTTTTAAATGTAAAAGTGGAAAAGTATGTCTCATGTGTATATAGCTATGAACATGTGTAAATCTGGTTTACTGTAGTACTTCAGACACGAGATTCACTAAATAAATTATTTTTTACGAATGCAGAAAATCTTCTTTCTCAGCTAGTGAAGAATTTCTCATACATGCATCCAATTTCCGTGCTAATGTGTGTTACGTGTTCGAAAAACGAAATAGTGCATCGTGAATTTATATAAATGAGATCCACCTTGTCCAAGAGACAGAATTAATTTACAGGTACGAAAAAAAGTACTCACAAGGACATGACCGATGTGCCTGATACTCGGCGATCATCGTCTCGCGGTTTGTGATAAAACTGCCATTGCGTAGGTGATGTTCCTTCTGTCGGTGACATGTCGTCGCCAGGTCGAACATTTTCATAAGGGCTGCCAAGAGAATCACCACCTTGGACTGGTATAGGGGGCAAATTTTCGCTGTCAGCGTCACTCTCGATGCCTGAGGAGGATCGATGTCCTGAGAAATAATAGTATATTTTTATGCATTTAATGCAATTGTTCATTGAAAAAAAAGCGAGAAAAACCACTGGGAGGACACGTCACATTGAGTATAATTAAAGTTAATAACATCTCAAGTGAAATAATGATTAAAATGGCATTTTTATTGTCCTATTAATTCTCTATCGGTGTTCTTACTTTTGATAACAGCCGTAATGTCGTGGGTAACGTGAGGTGGAAACTGACTGAGTAGATCGAGCACCGTATTCTGACGCGAGTCACGAATTCCAAGATCGACACCACGATCAAGGAGAGCACGTACAACCTCCATCTTTCCACAAAGAGCAGCTTCGTGCATTGCCGTACCGGCTGAAGTACGGGTATTAACGTCGACGCCAGAAGCCAAAAGAACTTCGACGACGGCTCTGTTATTTTTATATAAAAAAAGAACATTCCGGTTGAATAGACTTCTATGATACTTGCAAATACGTATTTTCAATATTTCTTTAAAAAAAACACACAATTATTGGTATTTTCGGCGTATTTGATTTTACACTCTTCTTGTGCGACTGATAATATTTATAGGATTACATTGTGTGCGATCGGTTACACTTTTGCATAAACGAGAGAATGAAAAATATTTCCAGAATCATGAACGGCATTCGATGGAATAAATGTGAATGGAAAGAGAAGTATATGATGTATGGAAGACATAATATAGCGACAGGCATCGAAATGGATGACCTCTGTACGCGTGTTGGGGTAATGGCGGACAGTCCAGGAACCACGGTGTAGAACTGGGGAGGAATATATATTGAGAGAGAACATCACGAGGAGGAAATATAATGCCAGCGGCAGTGAATCAAGCAGCGGGAGAGAACGTCAGCCATCCATCGAGCGATAGGATTGAAGCCGTGATCGGATTCGCGCGATGCACCTATGTTGTTGTTACTGTACCATAGGGGTATTTGTACTGGCTTACCAAGAGCAGCGATATTGAATCCGATAATTGACATTACCCACGTCGCCTCTGGCTCTCAGTACTTGATATAACTCTCTCCCTCTTCTTCCATCACATCACTCTCTATTTCTCTCTACAGTTTCTAGTGTATTGACGAACCAACGGGAGAACGGAGGCGTTTAGTTTGCCGACATACATGTGTATATACTTATATATACACTATGTATGCTTTGCAAATATAGAAAACGCAAAAAAAAGTAGCATAAATGCTGTAAAAAAATTGAAACAAGTACATTTATTCCTCCCAAAAAGTTATTTTGGGAGGAATAAATGTAAAAAATCCCTTCCTAAGCACAAAACCCCCACAAAAAGATATAATAGTGATTTCTTCCAAAAAAAAACTACCCTTGAAAAATTTCTCTCAGTCACATCAAATCTCACAAAAAATTATAAGAGAGCCTCACAAAAGTGTACCAATCAAACCCATAATCTCACAAAAGATGCCAATTCAAATATGACCAAAAATTAAATCTAGACTTCACAAAAAGTCATTAAATAAATTAAAACTACAAAAGCCTTAGTAATTAAAGACTTAGTAATAGTCAAATACATTAAAACGTATTAATCTTTAATAAAAAATCTTTCAATTAATTGAAAATATATTTGTTCTACAATACAGTTGTTCTACACAACAAGAATAAGAATAAAAAATTAGTATGAAGAAAATATCCTGATATAAAAAAAAATTCCAAATGAACAAAATTAGATCGAAAAAAAGTTTCGGCCGAAGTACTTGGTGAGTTTTTTTTGTTTAACGGGACAGACCTAGTTAGAATTTTCGAAAAATCGATTTTTTTTTTATTTCATTTTCAAAAAGTAGAATCTCTTACGAACATTTTCCGCCCAGGTAAATGTAAATCGGACCATTATTCGCCGAAATACAAGACTTTGTAGCACGTCGTGTCTGAGCCATAGGTAAGCAGGTAGCGGACTTCAAGTGCGTTTTTCTCGAAACCATGTTTTTGAAGTCGGTGATCACTGTAGCTCGAGAACGGCTTTACCGATCGGGTTGAAATTTATATCACTTCTTCTATACATGGTAGTCCTCCATATGAACGAAGGATTTTTTTCTTGGATAATTATTTTTATTTTTAATAGCAAAAAATGGAACTGATATTTTGGTCAAAAAAACACTTTTGACTTTTAACGGCCGCCATTTTGTGAAAAATGGAAATTTTTCAAAACCCTTCGTTCAACTGGAGCATTATATCATTAACTAAAAATCCCCTCCGTTTTTTTTGTTTCAGATGAGCCGTTGCAGCGTGAGCTTGATCACCGCAAACCGTGTTTTTTTTTGCAGCGTCCTCGGCAATTGACGGTCACCAGCTTATTTCGATATGTATTGCGTTGAAAAAATTGCAACATATACATTACATATGTATCTTTTAAACGGAAGAACTTTTGTTGTGAATTATTTTATCGTTTGACCAAAAAAAAATCGGAAAAAAGGCCTTTTTTTTGACGTTCCAACTAGGTCTGTCCCGTTAATTCACACAATGTATCACTCATGGTCACGAACTCGCCAAGCACTTCGGCCGAATTCTTTTTTCAATCTAATTTTTTTTCATTTGGAATTTTGTTTGTATCCGTTTTGGGTTTGTTTTTATTCTGATTGTGTTTTTATTTAAAAATTTCTTGTGTATTTTGTTTTTATTGGAATATTTCTTCATGTACTTATTCTCTTTCTGAATTTGCGAAACAAAGAAATTTATGCCAACGAAGTTGTCGGTTAAAAAAATTTGGATGGGTAGAAAATTTTCGAGCGAAGTACTTAGCGAGGTTATAATAACATTTATTGATCATGCATAGTACTTTGTATACATTTGGCAATGAAAAATGACTAAACTACTTTAAGCCAATTTTTTTTCCAATAAAAATTATTCTTATTTAAAGCCATATCAACTGCGCTGCCAACAGTGCGAGAGATATAGCTGTTTTCACGTTTCCAATTTTTCTTCTAAACAACATATATTTAGAAAAATATAGTGGGAGAGATTCTGAATATTTCGACCAAAATAAAAACAATTTCAAGAATAACGATTTTGCCGTTTCGGCTCCCTGAAGGAGATATGAACATTTGAAGTTGGAAAAAAGCGTTTTTGGCCTACATTGGATCATAGATTTCTGACACGCCCGGGTATGTGACCACCCTACTATTTCCACATGTCCAACTATTCAAAAAATAACCCAAAGATGACCCGAACCCACCCTACTATTTCCACACGTCCAACTATTCAAACAACAACCCAAAGATGACCCGAACCCACCCTACTATTTCCACATGTCCAACTACTCAAACAATAACCCAAAGATGACCCGAACCCACCCTACTATTTCCACATGCCCAACTATTCAAACAACCCAAAGATGACCCGAACCCACCCTACTATTTCCACACGTCCAAGTATTCAAACCACAACCCAAAGATGACCTGAACCCGCCTTACTATTTTCACATGACCAAGTATTCAAACAACAACCCAAAGATGACCTGAACCCACTCTACTATTTTCACATGTCCAACTATTCAAACAACAATCCAAAGATGACCCAAACCCACCCTGTTTAAATCAGAATTTTGATCTCTACCATATTTGAATAATGCGTACACTTAAGGAGGTTGTATCGATATTTATATGACATCATACGAAAAATACATTATATTTGATTATTCCAAGTTAATGTATTGAAATTTGGCGTGAATCTTCTTGAATAGCATTTAATTATGTGTGAAAAATTTGGAGAGGTTTCACCCCCAGGTAATCGAGATATTCATTGTTAAAAATGACAAGTTTAACATGGGCTCTTATGGAAGCTTTCAAAAAATTGCGAACTTCAACAATAAATATCTCAATTTTGAGACAATGAATCATCGGCATATTCCGCCAGAAGTTTAATACTGTCTTAAGCTTTCTATTTACAAAATTTTATTGTATAAAGTTGGAAAATAATTTTTACATGAGAATGCTGTAGTTAATTAAATATTACGGAAACAGTTTTTGACGAAAACAGTTGGAAACGCGGTGCTTCGGGTATACAGTCTTGGAGCGAAATCTTTTTATTTAAATGTACTTGTCTCGAGTCGCTACCGCGACTCTAGATCCTTTTACCGCAATTCGCACTCAAATTCTCATTTCCGTAATTGAGCTTCCATATTCACGTGACACATGTGTTTACTATTTGATAAGAATAGCAGATAACTCTGTCTCCTCTACTCATCGGAGCTGCCTACAAGATCGCGAAATTAAATCAATAATATAAGGTGTCGAATCACTTCAGATCAGAATGAATTTCACTATAGGTCCATTATCTAAAAACTCCCCAGAGTTAATCCTTTGATTACAGCTTAAGGAATTATTACAACTGTCTAATATTTTCGGAACTCTTTAACTTGAAACTGGCAGTCGTCATTTTATTTAAAATCGAAGGAGTCTTGGACTAAATAATGCACACAACCGTGAGTGCCTAATGTCGGTTTGTATTAAAGGCCTATACAAGTGCCTGTGTTAATGAATCTAACAAAATCGCGGACATCAAAACTATCTCCCTTCGCAGAAATTTTCTAGAACCAAAACTCATACCAATTAAGTGTCAGAGTACAGTTGTTTCTGCCTGGGAATTAGCCCAAAAGCAGGATGTATGGGAATGATCGTTAGTGACGAGAGAGAAAGAGAGAGAGAGAGAGAGAGAGAGAGAGAGAGAAAAGGAGGGAGTCCACCGAAATGCCGGTTGGTTGCAGTTCCTCTCGCAATTTCATCGAATCGCAAAACCATAGAATGCTTACACTGGCATCAACCCAACTGTATCGGGATGCGATCAGAGCATTATAAGCGAGGCGTTGCTGAAACGATTATTGCAGGAACGGACGCCCCGAATGCGTAACGTCGAAAGCAATCGGCCCCCTTGCGTGACTGTGTGTGCATGTGTTTACATAGATATAAATGTATGCATGTGTACGGGAGCGGATACACGTGAATTGGACGATTGCTTTCGATATATATACGCGTAAATGCGATACCGTAGTATAATACGTAAAAACATGGTCTCCAAACCTTTACTCCTCTCTCTTTCCCTCTATGGTCTCTGCCTATTTTCCCGCGAGCACCAGAAACATCCACTCCCACTACCTTCATTCGCACAACTGGTTCGTAGCCGATTACTGTATGTAACCGATGTAGTTTCGCGGCGCGATTTCGATTTGCCGATTTAAATTGGCACAAGAGATTATTTTAAAGGCTCACTCCCTCAGATTATGTATCGTACACAATGTACAACAATGTGCAACGAGAATGACGAGTGCTTAACGCTATTTTCGCTGTATCGATGATTTCCGTTACTATTATACATGCGCAATCAGGTCTGTACGTAAAATAGGTACACGCGTATCCAGTAGGATGTGCCTTTTCTGGGCAACTTTTTTTTTAAGGTCCTCACTCGGAAATCTTCAGCTTATACCTAAAAACGAATCCTCGCGAAAGAGCACCGTTGTCAAAAAGTATTTAGAGGTTCCTCGTCGGCTTTGAAGTTTTTCCATTTAATTAACATTGGAAATGCGTTTCTCTTCATTGTTAATGGTATTTATTCGCGAGATTTCATGTGGTGGCTTATTATAAGTAGGATTTGAAAGGAAATTTGATTCTCTACAATAAAGGTTTCTCGAGTAAACTCTGTAAAATCAACTGTGTCCGAGTTATTACCTTTTAAATCGAATTTAAGATGAAAATATCTGTTTAAATGTACGTCCTAGCTAATCTTTTGAAGATATCGGAAAAATGTTAATGATAATTTTGTGCACAATTGAATTTACTACAAAAAACGTCATTTAAGTCAGACCTGTAGGTTCGACCGTTTGCAACTTGTATGTGCCTAAAATAAATTGTATAGAAAAATTTTGCCTGTATTTTCAAAACAAATGGTTTTTATATATTTCAAACCTAGGGTGGTTATGAATTATGAGAAAAAATTTGAAAAAAAAAATTATAAGAAAAAAATTTCAACGCAGCACTTGGCGAGTTCGTTTTTATTAATAAATTCCAGTGAACTCGCAAGTACTCTGTTGAAACTTTTTCCTTTAATTCAATTTTTTTTTGTTTAAAAAATCTTTTCTTTTTTTCATTTTTTCTGTTCATACTTTGTATGCTCGTTTTCCGGTATTGAAATTTTTTGCTGTTTTTTGCTGCAATTGAAATTTTTTGCTGTCACCAATCTATTCAACGTCTTTTGAGCTATATTGATGGGTTCTATGAATTTGATAAATTTTCGTGTTAAATTATTTTTGTGTTATATTTTTATGTTAAAATATTTTTGTTATATTTTTGTGTTAAAATATTTTTGTGTTATATATGTGTGTTATATAGTATTGACTGAAAACGTTCGCTTATTTTCGAATTTTTAGTTCAGATTCGTAATCAGCGACCCCAAAAACCTATGTAAGCAAACTTTCAAGTAATTCGTCTGTAAAGAAAAAATGTATGCCTGAAAGGGTTAAACCGAGTTTTTCATATTAAATTAAGTTTAACGTCTGTCATATTAAACTCGACTCTTCGAATTTTTTTTAGAGCTCGCTCGTTTAAAAAATAAGTCAAATCACTTTTTATTATCTACTGACATAAAAAAAATACATGTATTATAATTTAAAGGTCAATAAGAGATTAAACAAAAAACATGATTGCTGTATTTTTTTTTATTCGTCATTATCAAACTTAAAGAAAAATTCAAATTAGGTATAGAAATAACTTTTGTAGCATTCGTTGTATGATTCTTTGAGGTCGCTAACTACGAATATGAATTTGGAATCCGAAAATTCAAAATGACGGATCCAATATGGCAGACTCAAATGCAAAAAGTTTCGTTGATTTCGATGGAAGTCAGTAGCATACCGTTTTTGGGGTCGCTTATTCCGAATCTGAACTCGAAATTCGAAAATTACAAAATAGCAGAGCCAATTTGGTGGACTCGAATTCAAAAATTCTGTTGATTTCGATGAAACTCAGTCCTCCAAAGTTTTTGGGGTCGCTGATTACCGATCCAAGATCAAAATTCTAAAATTCGATTTGACGGACTTAGTTTGGCGAACTCAAAAGTACAAAGTTTTTTCTTTGATTTTGAAGAAACTCTGTAATTAAAAGTTTTTCAGGTCATCAACCACAAATCTGAACCAAATATCAAAAATTGAGGTTAAAAAAAAGTGTCGAGCCTGTGGATTCAATTGCTGCAGCGTTATGATAAATATTGAAAGAGAATGTTATGGCTGTTTAAAAAAATCCAGAAAAATTTGTCTATAAAATATATTCTAAGTTCACACAAGTTGGGAAAGGTTGAACCTACGGATCTGACTTAAATAACCTTTTTCGTAGTAAATTAAATTGTGCACAAAATCGTTCTTTGAATTTTTCCGATATCTTCAAAAGATTAGCTAGGACGTACATTTAAACAAATACTTTCATCTAAAATTCGGTTTAAACAGTAATAACTCGGACACAGTTGATTTTACAGACTTTACTCATGAGACTTTTTTTGTAGAGAATCCAATTTCCTATAAAAACCTACTTATACAATGCCGCTACATGAAATCTGGCTGAGAAATACCACTAACAATGAAGAGAAACGCATTTCCAATGTTAATTAAATGGAAAAACTTCAAAGCCGATGAGGAACCCCTAAATATTTTTTGACAGCGATCCCCTCTCGCGAGGATTCGTTTTTAGGTATATAAACTAAAGGTTTCTGAATAAGAACCTTAAGAAAAAAGTTGCTCTGAAATGACACACTTTAGTATGCAGGGACATGTGTTTGAAGTAATTTTCAGCTTTTTAGGGAGAATTTCAACGAAAAATGTAGGAAAAACATTTGTAATGAAAAAAACCGGACATATGTTCGATATCAATCCACGAGAAGTCCATGATTGCTGAAAATTGATAAAACCGCTCAAATTCTCTTCAAAATTGTCAGTTATTCCATGCCACTTTTGTTCACTTCTGGTGTTCTTTATTTTCTTCAAAAATTCTGAAAGAGTTGAGCGCCCCAATAGCCTTTTATTGACAGCATATCACCCCAACGACTTGAAACTTCTATAGCATCCATTGAATGTGATAAACGAAAACCTTAATGCCTGTACACTAAAAAATTCGATCGATTTACAATGCCAGAGGTTCGACGCAGTATAATAAGGGGTGAAAAAATAAAATTTAGTGGTAACAGCACGAAAAAAGTAAAATGCATGATTTACCACCGAATTGAACAAGGTATACGTTTATTGATATTGCGTTATTCGAGGGAAACTTCATAGTCCATTACCAAATACATCGTCCGGTAGCTTGCATTCAAAGAACGGATCTGTCCTAGTATCGTGGCTACTAGTAGTGTGTGTGTGTGTGTGCGTGCGCGCGTGTGTGTGTATGTGTGTGTGTGTGTGAGAGAGAGAGAGAGAGAGAGCTTGAGAGTCGTTTGGAGGGTTTCTGTGCGACGGCTCCGCACGTTCACAGCCAATATCTTGGGCTAGGAGAGATGCAACGTCTCGTGTCTAATGCGATTCTCCTAATAGGAGAGCGATCAGGAATTCGCGCGAGCGAGCACGTCGACGTCGTCGTTGAGTACATATAGCTCTGTGTACGTCGATGAACCTGCTGCGATCCAATGTACCATTTTCATAGATATATGTACACCCACACACACACTAAGGAATATACATGACGGTTGTGATGCAGCTTCTGTGAAATCCGGCATGGGCTCTGGGAATTTCGACCGGTTCCAATACAGTTCAGGCTCATCGCTCAGAGGAGAAAATCGAAGTAGACAGAGGATCGAGGTGCTTGGATTTCACTCTGTATCCCTTGTGCAGGATTATGCAGTGCCCTCTCTCGGATTGTTTTTAACTATCTCCATTAAGAATAGGTCAATGCCATTACACTCAATGCTAGCAGCTCATTGTACATTTTTTATGTCTCGAAATGAAACGTCAATGATTGCGATATGGAGAAACCTTTACAAATAAAATACCTTTACAAATACCTTTACAAATAAAATACTTAGTAGTCGTATATAAAAAGAATTATATTTGAAAAATTATCGACAAAATCAGTAACGAAGAGAAGACAGGTTGTTATTCAACGGCATTTTAAAGAAAATAAAAATGAAAATGAAATGAAATTTCTGGCTTGGTATAATCTTTCTGGATTAATTAGACAATTTTGATATCCAGCTCGTATTTGTCTAATGTTTATCTAGATATTTGGGAATCAATGTTCGATATTACTAGAAATAAAAAATTCATTTCGACCTGCAATAACGCAGAGCCTTCGCAATAAAATACCTAAATCATTATTTTGTGAATGATGATTTATTTAGTGATCCAATACACCAGCACGGTTCAAAAGATCTGGATGATTATACAAAAAAACAATTGCTTAAGAATTACGTTCGTAACCCTACATTTAAGTCAGTTATTCACAGTTAATAATAGAATTGTTCTTCAGTGAAAAATATCCGTTGTTGTAGTATATTTAAAAAATTACCTGTGACCATTGCGTGAGGCAAGATGGAGTGGAGTATGCGGAAAAATCAGAGATGATGAAGAACAGCGCAATGGTTCAATGAGCTCTGGATGAGTTCGGACTAATAACTGCACGGTTTCCAGTCTGAAAAACAAAAGCCATAACACTCGCAAATTACGAAATAAATCATAACTTGCCCTGAAAGGACGATTTTTCCGAATCAAAAAGCGATATCGTAAAAAAATTTAAGAGGTGGTTGAGCAAAGATCGGGGGAAAAGCATTTTCAGCGTGTCCAGTAGGCTCGGAAAAAAAATTCTCTGGCTATTCCCGGTTTTCCAGATCAGAAAACTAATTTTTTCCTGACGATTTTCTAGTGTCTCTTTTTTTAAATGCATGACTCGGGTTCATCCATATGATTACTACGTCGAATTCTATTAGGTGGATGCACAATTGCTGTCGTATAAGATATTAATAAGAAATTAGCAGTTTCCCGACGACCTAATAAATCGGAAAAACTTCGAGATATTTTTGTCAAAAAACAAAATTGAAAATTGAAATTCTCTCCGAATGAGAGAATTTTACAGAAAAAATTATTATATTCTCATTGCGGTGTGGAACCATATCGTCGTTGCGAGGAAATCCACGATATTTTTTCATTCAAAACAGTAAATTTTTCTTAAAATTGACGATATTGCCCCACCGTGCTATGTCAAGATGGTCATTTTCCGTGTAAGATTCTCTCCACGTAAGCACTATTTATTTTATTTGTTGACAAAATTTCAAACAAAAATTTCTTACACTATAATAGAAACGAACGTGTTATTAGAGTTCATCTTTTCATACCCAAATATGCCTATTTTATGCAGTTAAAACCTAGTATAGAAAAATAAATAAATAACAAAAAACAGTGCTCGTATTAAACCAGTCCTTAGAACCGAAAAATTGACTGAAAATACATTAAATCATACCGTTCAAATTATTGCATTAATTAGCTCATTCTGACTTGAACTCGATTGTGTGACCTTAAATTTCAAACGGAAGGCATTGGAAAAGCACAAATGGATACATTTTTTACTTTTTGCGCGATGTCTTCGAAACTATTGTGAAATTTGATGAAATTCTCGAATACTTTTTTATTCTCTATAAAATTGCAAAAAGAATTTTAAAAAACGCCAACTGACCATTTTAAACAGTTTCGAAGATGTGTTGAATCGAAGTTAGGCTTGAAATGCCGGGGGAATAAAATGAATTTTTTGTACATTTTGCGCGATATCTTCGAAACTGTTACGAAACCCGATAAAACTATTACATACTTTGTTGTTCTTTATAAAACTGCTAAGAAAGTTTCAAAACAGTTATCCCACTATGCTAATTTATTTAGGAGATTCAGTGAATCGAAATTGGACCTGAAGCCGAAGTGGGACTGAGAAATGACTGCATGAACGTTATTAAGGTCGTAATCTGGCAGCGTTTTTCTATAAATTTTTTTTTCAAATTTTGAGGACACACTCAGGACACTATTATATAATTGCGTGCAAAATTTCAAAAAGCTTCACTATCCCATATTTGATATATTGGAAATCAAAGATTGCACAGTTTTACATGTGCTTTTATGGGGAACGGTACTAAATATCACATTTAACGCAATAACTTCGAAACTCTTCTACAGATTTTTTTATTATCATTTATAAAGAAACATATGACGAAGTTTGTCAAAAAATTATAAGAATTTTGACCACTTAGTTTCAAAGATATAGCAATATAAAGTATATGCTATGTGTATAGCATACGGGATAGGGAACCGTGATTTATTTCAGAAACTCTAAACTTTATATTAGACATTTTTTCCGAAAGTTTGTATACTTTTAGATTTCTATAAGATGTAATAACTGGTGGTCCGCACTATTCAACCAATTTCATAATATTCACGTTCAAAATATTCCAGAAAAATAACCAATGATTATAATAACCTTTTCAAAAATAACCAGTGAACGAAATATCCATTTAAAAACGTATTTAAAAAAAACAGAAGAACTCCCAACTGGGAAATAGTATATCACGAAATAGTAGTAGTAAATAAAAAAAAGCAATAAAAAAGATGAAAATATAATAATTCACTCGGTAAGTGTAACTCCCTTACAATTTCATTTTTCTGATCCATATCATCTTCAATGAAATAATAAAAATAAAGTCATTATATCAAAATCATAATCGAATTTAGGAGATGTCGGAATACGTCTCCAAAACCGTTAACAAAACATGAAGAAGACGTCTCCCGACATCCTCTAAATTCGATTATGATTTTTGGCTACATACTTATTTTTAGTCAATTCCTATTAGCTGCTATAATGACTTTATTTTTATTATTTCATTGTAGATGATATGGATCAGAAAAATGAAATTGTAAGGGATTTACACTTACCGAGTGAATTAATTTCATCCTTTTTATTACTTTTTTTTATTTACTACTACTATTTCGTGATATATTATACTATTTCGCAGTTGGAAGTTCTTCAATTTGTTTAAAGCACGTTTTGTTTTACATTTTTTTTCATCGATTTTTTTTGCTTAATTTTTGTACATTTTTAAATTCAAAGAATGTTTTTTTAAACTATTTTCATTTGACCGTTTTTTAAGTTTACTACAATTTTTGTGGTCCGGATTTTTTTTTCATTCATTGTAGTATCGTTAATTCTTTCAATATCATAATTCTTACGCACTGTAGTTGATTTTTTTTCCGTTATATGTTTACAATTTATTTTCATTATAACTATTGACGATGAATTAGAATAGACACCGAACGGTTAAAAATTAATCAAATTATCAAAAATATATCAAATTATTAAATCAAAAATGAAAAAACAATCAAGCATCCTGCCCAATAATAAAAAAAAAAAAACATAACCAGCAAAAAAATGTACACACCAGAATCTGTCAGAATTACGAGCAGCCAGCAACGGCGTGAAGTATGCTGAAACTGTTGTGAGTGAACGTAGTTATGGCGGCATAACTTATTGTTATGTCGATATGGTTGAACAGCGTTATTTGTTATGTAAATTATTCTGTAAACATACATACGGTCGTATCGAATTACTGCTAAGAACGATGTCCACTGGTAATGGAATGTACATTTCAAATTTGATCAAGTAATTTTTTGCCGTTTAACCAAACATTCTGTACGATAAATTCGTGAAAATCAGCTGATCGCGGTCGAACCCATAACTCCCGGCTTTTGCCCGTGCGGACAGTCAGGAGTTAAAAATGAACCAGTGTTGAAAATAATCATATTAAAAATAACCACAATGAATATAACCCGCTTATATCTGTTTAGTTCTTATTTATTTCGGATTGAATATATTTATTCGAAATGTCCTAATAGTTTGTTTTCAATTACCGACACATGTCAATTAACATGTCGGTATGTGGCATTCTCATTACCTACCTCATAACTACTTGTATTCTATCGACCATTGATAAAGATATGTATATATATCTTTATTGACAATTGCATTGATCTTACAGAAAATGTCTCCGATCCAACTGCTGGGATGTGTTAAGGAGGTTGTATTGATATTTATATGACATCATACGAAAAATACATTATATTTGATTATTCCAAGTTAATGTATTGAAATTCGGCGTGAATCTTCTTGAACAGCATTTAATTATGTGTGAAAAATTTGGAGAGGTTTCACCGCCTGGTAATCGAGATATTCATTGTTGAAAATGACAAGTTTAACATGGGCTCTTATGGAAGCTTTCAAAAAATTGCGAACTTCAACAATAAATATCTCAATTTTGAGACGATGAATCATCGGCATATTCCGCCAGAAGTTTAATACTGTCTTAAGCTTTCTATTTACAAGATTTTATTGTGTAAAGTTGGAAAATAATTTTTACATGAGAAACGATACAACCTCCTTAAATACATAGAAATACTATTTGCACTTGGTCATGTCGCTTTTTTATATTTATTTTCCTCCTGTCTAGAGGCTTTCGCCTATTACAGGGTAGGCCCGGGTCAGTACCCAGTCCCCCCTGGGGGTCTGGTCCGGATCAGTAACCAGGCCGCCATGCGACTGCACCCGATTTCCCCTTCTGTAGCGCAATCGCCATGGCACTCGATTCCATGGGCCCAGGGAAACTGTGGAAAACCTATGCCAATACAGCCGGTCCTGGGTTCGCCTCACGATGCCGGAGCTACGTCACGCCTTATCCCGAGAATGTAAACATGAACTACAGCTGTATACATGTAACATAAACATATACAGGTACTTGTGTATGCCTCATATATAAATCTGGAGCTGTTCACGCTGATATTTAATTCTCGTGAAAAGGCTACGGGACCGGGATTCAAACCAAGGAACTCCCGACAGTCTGGCTTAGAGGCAAGCACTCTAATCACTAGACTAGAGCGCCGGTTATCACTTGGTCATATAGCTTGGAACCACATATAATTCAAACCTATGGTGGTTAGCCCTTAAACACATGGAAATACTATTCGCACTTGGTGATATAGTTTAAAACCATATATAATTCAAACTTAGGGTGTTTCAAACCTAGACTGTTTACACTTGGTCATACAATTACACTTAACTACTATATACTATTATTACTATTGGTTTAACCTAGCTATTATGCTATTAGTTTAAAACCACATATAATTCAAACCTAGGGTGGTTCAAGCCTAGGATTGTTAGACCCTAAATGCATAGAAATACTATTTGCACTTGGTCGAAATACTGTTTATACAATTTTTTCTGAGACTAATTTTTCTAAATAGTTATTCATCAGATCGTTTTATATAGTTTTTATATTCAGATAGTTCGGGTTTGTTTGCAAGTGGTTATTTTGACTTAGGTTAATTTTACCATTGGTTATTTTCAACTGCGGTTATTATTGCGTTGGCTATTTTTCTGGGATATTTTAGACGCGGATATCATGAAATTGGTTGAATAGTGGGAGAACCGTAACAACTATCATTATTAAACTATTACTTAGGTTAATTTTAACATTGGTTATTTTCAACTGCGGTTATTATTGCGTTGGTTATTTTTCTGGGATATTTTGGACGCGGATATTATGAAATTGGTTGAATAGTGCGAGAACCGTAACAACTATCATTATTAAACTATTACGCAAGTTATATTCAAGTTTTCAAACATTGACCTGAGAGATAACTTTTGAAAGTGACTGTGGCGAGATTACTACCTTAAATTTATCATCTCTGATTCATCGACTGTCCATGCCTTCGAAACCAATTAGCATACCGAGTTAACTTTTCTGAACATTTTTTCGTAATTGCGTAGAGAACAAAAGAGTATCAAATAGTTTTATCGGATGTCGTGATATTACGCAAAACGTAATAAAATGTACTTATTTGTAGTTTTTTCAATGCCTTCTGCTTGGAATTCAAGATAACAAAATTGAATACCTCAAATTCAAATCAGAGTGAGCCTATTTGCCCAAAATTTATGTGGTATAAATTAAAATGGTCCTCTACTTTCAGATTTTTTACTCAACCCGTTCCTCCGTGAGCAGTTTGAAAAAAAAAGAAAAGCTCGAAAACCAGCATATTCAAGTATATAAGAGTACGGCAGGGCTCGCGCTGGCTTTTTTTTCATATTTGGCGTCGAGCCGCTACGATGGCTCTTGATGTATTTGTATGAAAGTCCGAGGACTGGCCTATACAGGGTGCGGCAATAACTATTAGCACCTGAAATATCTCTGAGCCTATCAGGTTCAGGGTGAAACTTTTCCTATGAAAATTGCAAAGTTCGGAGGGAGCCATCGAGTGGTGGCTGCGAGATTCTTCGAGGGGGAGGCGCTTCAGAAATTTCAAGGTCATCTCAATTATTTTAAATGAAGTGACTATTTTTTTTTCTTTCCAATTTGATAGAGGAGCTAAAAATAAGTTAACACACCCATTTTCGAGATGATCCATGAATGCTTAACGGGTAAAACCACTGCAGAATTTTCGAAAAATCGATTTTTTTTTTATTGGCTTCAAATATACTTTGAACCCTATTGAATATGAGGCAAAAAGGTTTATATCTGAAAAAAAAAATTTTCATTGAAATTTCGGGCTCTTCCCCGAGCGTGTCGGTCATTTTAGTACCACGTTTCAAAACTTTAAACGCGTTTTTCTCGAAACACGATTTTTCAAAACGGCACGCAGCATAACTGTAACAATTTTCATTTTTTTCATTTGAATTTTTGACAATATCTTAAAAATAACATTTCGAAGTGAAATACGTACGGAATTTTCGATAAGTTCATTTAAACATTTTTTATCAACAAATAATTACCTCTTTTTTCTGTCGAAAAATGAGCCTCTTCATTCAAAAACTCGCCAATAATACAAAAATGAATATTTTCAAAATCCTCTATGTACTTCACTAGCTATGAGTGTCTAGATTAAGGTTTTTTTTTATTCCAGATCAACAATTGCACCAGTTGCACTGCGTGCCCCAGAGCGTCTCGAATTCAACAAACCTCGCGGGAATGGCTCTGGTGTCGCCATTTTTTAATATTTTTCAATCATAACATTTTGTTGTACAGTTAAATATATACTTAATAACTCCTCCGAATATTATTATTCTATTACCTTTCCTTCCACCCGAAAAAAATTGTCAAAAAAAGGCTTTTTTTGAGGCCGTTACAGTGGTTTCAGCCCTTAACATACCACATCCATTAAACAAAGCAAGGATTTTTATTGCGTTTTTTTTACCAATTAAGTTATTATTGTTATTATGACTATTATTGTAATTATTTACGCTTATCACGTGATATGTAATCTCTGTACTGCACTAATTGGCGTATTGTAGTTATACTTCTACAATGAAACGTAAACACGGCTTTCCATAATAAACTAGTTATGAAAGCATATTGTTTTCAATTTGACGTTATACGAAATTCAGTTAACGGGAGAAACCAGTTTAGGAGGCCGAACTTTTGGCGTTTTTCGTGATTTTTTTTTAACAGGGAAGGAATAATCAGAATTTGTTTAAACTTGGAGGATATTTTATTCAGGTTTTGAAGTACACTTTGTAATTTGTTCAAGTCATTTCCGCCGGAAATAGTGGAGTTAGAAGCTGCTGTCCATGGACGACTTTTTTTCAACTGGTGGGCATTCTAACTCAAAAAGTTATTGACCAATCGTTTTGAAAATTTGTGTGAATATTCTTTATTCAATTACAATCTATATGAACCTAACTCTGGGATGATATTATTATTAAAAATATTTTTTTTAATGCAAAAAAGGTGAAGAAACATGGTATAAAAATATGACGTTGTGTTGAAACACCTCAAAAACATGCAATTTTCAACTTTTTTGATCACAATTAGGTTCATATTCTTAGGAAATATATTGTTAACGAAAAAAAAAATTGTAATGATTACAGATAAAAATTGTGACTTCAGGAATGCCCACCAGCAAAAAACTCGGATGGCGATCGTCCATGGACAGCAGCTTCTAACTCCACTATTTCCGGCGGAAATGACTTGAAAAAATTACAAAGTGTACTTCAAAACATGAATAAAATATCCTCCAAGTTTAAACAAATTCTGACTATTCCTTCCCTATTAAAAAAATTCACGAAAAACACCAAAATTTCGGCCTCCTAAACTGGTTTCTTCCGTTAATGAAGTGGTAGCAATGTTTTGAATAAGGAAATATAAATGATAATAATAATAAAAAAAACCGATAGCGATAGGTGCGCGGTCGGTGTGTGGCTCCGGCGATCTCACAAGTTAAGCAGCCTCGGGCGAAGCCAATACTTGTTTGGGTGACCGCTTAGCCATGCACCGGCTCGCGCGCATCAATCGCTGAGCGGGAGGCAAGTTTCTGAGTTTCCGATGATGTTAACCAACTGGAACTCAGCAAAAATATAGCCACCTATATCGACCGGGTTTTCCACAGTTTTCCTTGGCCCTCGTACAAATGCTCGTACAAAAAGTGATTGTGGGCAACACTCTTGGGGGCGTCTCACAGAAACAAGGAAATTAATGAAGTGAGGAAAAAGTGGGGCCAAAGTGATGGGATAGGGTCGTAAAAACCCGCAAGGGTATGCGCAGGAACAATAAATAAAAGATAACAAATTTAATTGAAAAAATATATGAAAAAAAAAATTTTTAATAAAAAAAAAATCCTTGGTTTTTATTCGATTTTTTATGTTAAATGTTGATCGATCATCTTGAAAATTGGTGCCTGAACTTATTTTTAGTTCTTCTATCAAATGAAAAAAAAAGTCATCCCATTTGAAAAAAATTGAGATGACCTTGTAATCTCACAAGTGCAATCTCCACCTTGATGAAACTCGCAGCCACCACTTCGAACTGTGCAACTTTCATAGGAAAAGTTTCGCCCTAAGTCTGATAGTTTCAGAGATATTTCAAGTGCTAATAGTTTTTGCCGCACCCTGTATATAAAAAATCCCGATAAATCGTGAAATTCCCTGACTTTTGCCGATGGATAAAATTCCCTGACTATTCCCGGTTTTTCTGATTTCCCTGACCGTTAGACACTCTGATTTACAAATCCAAGAAATTTTAACCCCGTGAGTCGAACGCATTTTTAACCTGGTGATAATAATTATTTGCCCACTCTGTATGCACGTGTTTCATTCGATCCAGCAGGGGCGTTCTGCCAATAAAATGGTACAATATCCACGTTTCAAAAATATTGTGATATGCCGATAAATATCCCTCGGGTTGGCCCCATCCTTTTTCAACACTTCACTGCACTTCTTTCCGTGCTTTGACTCTTAATATGTGCCCAGCAGCCGTTTTAAGCGTCCTATTGGATGACCTTTACACGAGGTTATAGGGAAAATGCAGGAAACGCAATATACTGGATCTTTTCGAGGGTTCCTCAACAGTCTTCGGAAAAACTACCCTCCTTTTTTTAATTTCGAGGGATTTTTAAATTTTATTCATTCATGTGTATAGTTGCAGTATCGGTGAAAATTTTCAATTTGAACGCAAATATTTTTACCTTCCATATTGGGCAGCAAGGTCGAGAGCAGATTCGCCCCGGCTGTTGCGGATGCCGGGGTCGCATCCGTACTGCAACAATTGCGCCACCACTTCCGTGTGGCCATACTGTGCAGCACAATGCAACGCTGTCTCGTTGTCTTTGGTCTGAAATAGCCGCGAAAATACAAGGAAAAGTTCATACCCTATTCAATAACAGTGTGGGAACGATTAACCAGTTTGATCTATTCGTCTATAAATCATTGACATCCTGTGAAACACGAATTACGATCACTAACCGCAAGATTGACATTTGGCACAGAGGGTCCCTGACTGAGTATTAATCTCACGATCTCCGCGTCGCCTGCCCAAGCTGCCAAATGAAGAGGCGACGAACCTTTCGCGTCGACGACATTCGTCGAGGCTTCGTATTGTAGCAACAGTTTCACGATGTCCCTGAAAATTCAGAATCAAACGAATATCATTCTCGTAAGTTTAATGCACCCCAGAAAAAAGAAAAGATAGTTGTGCTAGAAGACGCAATAAATTTTACAATGTTCCCTGTAAAAATTAGTTCTACAGCAAACAAATTTTTACGCTCTTCTCCGAGCAAAATTCGTGATTTCCAATTTTTGATTTCGAATAAAGGCAAAAATTACTATGTTTTCGGGTAAAACTCCACAAAAATGATGAGGTGGTACCCGATCACGATGGTACCATAGCGATTTTTGAAAAAATATTCTCTTCGTGTAATGACAAGGAAGGTGCGTATAGTAAATAGCGGTTAAGGAGTTATATACGTTCAGCACCCAAAAAATAAGTGTTTTTCAGAAATGTCATTAAGGTCTATTGTAAAAAATAGAGTATAATATCGATTATATATCATCAATGAGCCTTTGGGTGAAAGAAATCATTTACTTCGATTTTCTTTACGTCAAACTCAACATAATATTTAATGTTGTTTATATCACCAGCAAATAAAATCTTCAGGTTCGGTATGAAGAATTATTCAGAGATAAATGGATTTGAAAAAATCAGATTTCAAAAAAAGATTCTGGTAATATAGTGTCATCGTTATAGTCTGTCGAGCCAATTTCTTTAAACCCAAAAAATGAGCAATGGATGGAATTTTGAAATTCGGTATGCATTTTTTACGAAAATTACTTACAAAAAAAATTAATTACAAGAAATTTAAAAAAAAAGGATCAATCAATATTGAAAACTTCCAGTTATTGTGTCGACTGCGAGTATGTTTTTTTTACGGGTGATGTAAAACAACATCGAAGATTGTGTTGCATTTGGTGAAAAAAGAATCTGAAACAAATGTTTTCTTGCGCCTAAAGGATCAATTGACATTGCGTAATCAACATTTTATTATATTTTTTTCCAAATTATCCTTTAAAAAACTTCTGAATAACACTAATCTTTTAAACGTTCTCAACGTATGTAACCCCTTAAGTACGAGATAAGATATATGCTCCACATACTTGTGTCCATTTAGGGCAGCGTGATGAAGTGACGAATAACCACTCGCATCTTGCACGTTAGCTCCCGGTCCTCGGCGTAAACTGCAAAAGAATACAATGAAAACATTTTTTACTGTTGCCAAACCAGAATTAATGAATTTGAAGGCTTCAAAAAATTGTATATCAAGTTCAAGTATTCTCTAATAAGATAGAACAGTCATAGAAAAAAAACAAGTTTATTTTTTCAAATTCAAGTATATTTTCCGAAATGCCGGGTGATCGAGTTTGGGTTCCAACTTTGCCAACTTTTTTGTATTCTCGACTCCGGCTATTAAGGATTAAGTAATGAAAAGGAAGAGAATTTTAAGAATTATAGTTCGAGTATGACTCCTGTACGTGTTGAATTGATTCGTTATAATAATTTAAATGAACTGCAGATCACGAGGGAATAACGTATCTTGATCCCATCTGACTTAGCCATTCGCATGAAACCTCAATTGCTCCCACACTTCGATGTTGTATAGTCTTAACGACGTTCTTTCTTCAGTTGCCAGCAATTCTAGCGATGTCCGCTCGTTGAGGCAGTGCGAGAAACCGACAGAACAAAAAAAGTGAGTGTGTATGTGTGTGTCTATGTAATAGAGAGGGGGGGGGGGGGAGAGAGAGAGAGAGAGAGAGGGAGAGTACGACAGCCTCATTTCTGCAATCAAGAATTCGTGTTGATTCATGGTAACTAATATCTTAGTGTGCGACGAGTTTCTCGCGATCTCAGCACTCTGAGAAACTCTGTCGAACATATAGTTAATATAAATGATTGAGTACGAGATTATGCTAGCGAGCTTCATATTCTAGTGTTCGTTGTTCCTCAGTTACACCAACTCAATTATGAGATTTGAATTGTTTTAGCGGGTACAATAATTACGTTTATTTCATTATCACCAGAAATACTGAACAATGTACAAAAGTAATCTATACTTAAGTAGTTTTTGCTCTTTCAAAGTTTGCGATAATAATCAGATTTTGTCCATCATGAAGGAAACAAAACTGGCCTATTCTGCCCCAGCTGATTGACACACAACAGGCTAAATCGACACATTCTATCATAATTAAAGGTACGCCATAGTTCGCCGAATATGATTGGATTTACGATTGGTATAACTGAAACTTATGCTTACACAACATTAGCACACATTTCATTGATGATCCTAGACTCCCCATCATCATCCTCACAGGATATTTAATATCCCTTCTGACACATGTTATTATTTTCTCTCGATAAACGAGCTATTGTGTTGTTGCGTCGATTGCTCGACTCCGCCCAGCTTCATAGACCCGATAAAGCGTTACGGACAAACTACACAACGTCACGGGGACACGGAGAAACAAAAATATCCCGGGGATATATATCAGCACCCTAGCTCCCTCGGGAGCAAAAGCCCTGTCTCTATACACCACACCGAGTAACGCAACTTGTGTTTGCTCGCGACTTCTGACCCCTTTACTCGAACTGAAATCCACTATTCAAACCGCACACTTTCTCGCAGACGATCCGTCTATGTCTTTCTCCCGTAACCCAGCACATTGAATTCTACAAATACGGCCAACCCTCGTCTCCTCCACATATACGTGTAAACCATCAATTGTGCCGTATCCAAGTGCCTTTATCGCACGCGATCGATTTAATTGGAGGACCCTACAGACTAGAGAAGGGGTCGAAATAAAATATGCTGACGGCAAGTTATGTAATAACGACGTTTATGTAATAAAGCCTGGAATGAAGATGGATTGATCTCGCATTGTTTTTTGCGTGTCAATTATGTAGTGCATACATGGAAATCCATGTGAGACACTTATGAATATGACGACAATCGGATGAATAGCACGAAGCGCAATACTTACTTGAAAAATGAAAATGAGTGATGCACGTTAACCTTTAGAAGGCTTAGAGGGCCGAGGCCGACCCGATCATGGGTCGCGTCTATACTCAGGCTTTCCGGCCCTCTACAGATTAAAATTAGTAACTTTAGTTAACATTGACGAGGGTATAATTACTCATATAAAGATGTTAAAGTTTGCAGCATAGAAATGCAACGGTATTCCTTACTTTTGGAAAGCTCAACATTTTAACTCAGTGCTGAAATAATTCGACAATTTTGTTTTAGGATCTAAAGTCTAAATCGGCGAAAAAAATTGGATGTCAAACATTGAAACAATAATGAATGAAGAAATATTCATCGTTGCATTTCAACGATGCAAATTACAATACCATAATAGTCGTTGTCTACGATATAATTCGGCATATACATGCGAGAAAGGTTTTTCAAGAACTCAGCAATGGCGAAGTTATCCAACACTTACATGGAACTCGAATACGACAACATGAGTGTGGTTTCGATAAGAGTGACAGAGTGTTCTCGGCTCCATCGATATCGAATGATTACGTACTACCAATAATAACGCCCTGAAGACAAATAAGAAATATTATATTTGCTGGACCCTCCAGAGCCTGGCCAGTATGTCATTTTTACTCTCAAATCAATAACATTTCATAGATAGAGATCTTTTTATTTCCTCAGCACTCCATCTACTTCACCCAGTGTTTTATTATCAAGTTTTTCAGCGCATAAGTGAGAATAAATCCTGACTCGTTAGCCGATTTACTCCCCCCTGAAGACTCATTCTCTAGATCAGTTTGACTTTTTCTCTTACGAAGTATAATAATAACTTAAAAAATATGGTTGAAAAGGGAGCGGCGTTCCTCAATTCGCGGCTTATTTCTTCTGATCTATTGTAACGAACATCAAAACGATCCATGAATGAATGCCAATGCATTCGACGAGAGCTTTCGTCACGGGTGCGTACACAGAATGAGAACGAACAAAAAAAGGCGAAGCGAGAGGGCGCTGAGAAGTTTTCGTCGCTCGTTGCGGCTGATAAAAACGTGCAATTCTCTCTCTTTCTTTCTCTCTGCCTTCTTCTGGATAAAATAACGGTATATCATACGATAAATTTATACGCCTCCCGCGGAAATCACTTGGGACGGCACGTGTTCTCTCTTGTCGTTGTTGCTTGCGGGGTGTGTATCTGATATGTATGTGTATATATTTATTCATCGCAGCACTTCTTCCAAGTTTGCCGATGCCCCTTTGAATATGTGTATGCCGTACAACCGGCATAAGTTCTCAAGTGCCAGTTTCTCATTTTACCCTGTCCCCCCCTCCCCCCTCTCACTCTGTCTATCTCCTTCGTCCTATGTTTGTTTTACGAGTGCACACAAACCTCCCTCTTACACGTTGACATTTCAACCTGAATGCCATAGTCGGCACTCTCGCATTCAAATATACACAATCTGCGAGGAGAGCAATCCTTTCTGGCGCAATTTTGTCACTCCGAATGACCTCATATACGTTTCGACACTTTTCTAACTAATCCTGTAAGAATTTTAATAATCTGAGCTTTGATTTTAAAACTTGACTGTCAAATAGAACAATTTGTTTACATTCAGACACTTTTTGACTTGGCTGTTGATTGGAACGAAGTGTTAGCTCTTTTGAGGCCTCTACTTGAATAAAAGAAAAGTTTGTGCAAATATCTTTGAAGGATTACTCTGAAATGTAGAAACGACACTGCTCGAAATGAATAGAAACACTTTTTTCATAATAAAGTGGATATTCATAGCAATAATTCAATGCGACTCTTGAAATTCAGTATACTTGTTAAATCCTCCCTCCGTACGTATACTTTCTCGTGTTTGAAGATTGGATTAAAAAAACTGTACCTTTTCATGAAGCTCGTAAAAATACCTCCCACCCGTTCCAGAAACGAGAAAGTACTGCTCTCCTGCTTCCTATCTTCACTTCTGTGTGCACATACCCACACACACACACACACACGCGCGCGCACACACGCATACATTCATACATGTTCATAGAGAGTATGTGGGCACTCCAAGGTTGAGTTGGCGCAAGGGTGATTTCTCGTTGACTGCAAGTGTCGTCTATATATTACAGAGAAAAGGGGACGTTTGACTCTCTTTCATTCATCGCACTGCCATAAGCCACTCGTCCGAGTTCCTTAATTAAACTCTGAAGATTGTCAGAAAAAAGGACATCAGGCTGTCTCTGTACTACGGCAAAAACCGTCTCCTCCCTTCTCAAATACTGAGTATACAAACAATGAGTACCTTTACGCACTTGTCAAGACCTACGAGAGTCATTCATGCACTCTGCTATGTTATATTTTTTTCTTTCGTTTTTTGTTCACAAGCATTAAGGAGGTCGTAACGGTTCCTTGTGGTCAATTTGCTATAATGAGACAATATATTAACAAATTACATATTTTTAATCACTCTACTGACCTACTCGTCGTCAACCGTTTACAAAGTATACAATTTTAAAGTGAAGCGATGAGGCAACGCTGCATGCTTGTGCCGTGGACTTAACCTTCAAGCCCTCTTTTGACAGCAGTGAATGGACCTATTCTTTTAATGAAAAAACATGATAATTTTTGCACACCGTAGCCACAGATTTATTACATTCGACGATATTAGTATTTCAGTTTCAGGATAGCTTATCAGAGGTTACATTACCACTGTCACGGATAATATGTAATGTTGCCAGCTCACCATACAGTTTTCACCACGGACCACTCGGACTACTAAATGAGGATAAAGTGACTTTTCCAAATTTAACATACAATTTTGCAATAACTAATTCGGTAACGCGTTTTATGTTATCATATTTATCATTAATGATTGATTTGTAACTGACAACCAAAACTTTATAGCTATCTAATCATTAAATACATGTTATACATCATCGAAATAAAATTCGAACGGTTACGTTATAAGACAACGGGTTAAATTTATAAATTTTGGAATTTAATTTCTCACTCTAATTATGGACGAAGTGTTTTCAATTTTTTTCTCATGTTAATGGTGTGTTTAAAGGGACAGTCTGCCATTTTTTTTTTTTTTTTTTCAAAAAATCGATTTTCTGAAAAGTACAGATTTGTGTAGTAGATATATATATGCTCCTATGTCTGTTTTTGGTTCCACTATGCCAGTGTGCCTGTGTGCTGTATCTGTGTATGTGTGTCAGTGCGTATGTAGCTGTGTCTGTGTTCCTGTGTCGCTGCATCTGTGTACTTGTGCGAGTTTGTCTGCATTTATGTCTATTTAAGTATGTCTGTATTTGAGTGTATGCATCTGTGTATCTGTGTCTGTTTTGTGTGCCAATGTATCTTTCTTCGTGTGTGTGTGTGTATGTTTAAAATTATTTAAAAAATTGAATTGTGTTCTCTCGGGGGCTCCGCCCCCGAACCCCCCGGGGGGCTCTGCCCCCTCTTCCCCCGCCGGGGGTCCCGCCCCCGGGCCCCCGGACCCCCTCGCCCGGGTTTGAATACTATGTGTTTAATGCTAGCCTTGTGGAATTTACTACGGGTAGGGAGAGACGGTGCTCATATGGAGGGGGATCGGAAAGTAGACATATATATATTGTGGAAGAAAATTTTCCGAAATAAATTCGCGACACCCTCCAACTCGATTCGCTAGTTCACGTATTTCCGCGGGTCGCAGAAAAAAAAAATTATACCGTCGGAAGGGCATTGACCACATTATATTGGGGAAGTTTCATTTTTTTTTATAAGTCAAACGTTCTTCCAATGGCGACGACTTAAAGTTCAAAAGTGAGGGGAAATCGTCCAATCTCGAGTATATATATATAATATATATATATATATATACTCGGCCCGTCTTGCCTTAGACGTTCAATACTATCTTTTTAATACTTGGCGTCAAGACGCTGCCGCGTCTCTAGATATAGAATTACTATACAAAGTTTAATTTATGCCAGAAAGACCGAGAACAGGTAGAAATGCGCATAGCAAGACGAGGGTCTCAGATGCGCCTAGACGCTTGGCGCGTTTTTAAGGAGCCTCAGTCGCGTAGGGCCGGGATCCGTGGGCGCATGAGCGGGGCACCCCCTTTTGTTTCAAAATACACATATTTGTGATAATACAATTGATAATAAATGTATTATCGGTAATTTAATACAAAAATTATCAGTCGCATATCGATAAATCAATACCATAAAATTGATACAGCTTTACGGTACGGTATTGCACACAGAAATGTGGCAACGTCGCAATTCTGAATCTTACTCTGTCTTCGTTTGTCACAACAAATTTCAGGTTAGGCAGCTGACGCTTCAAATGTCGCGCATGCGCTTCGGCGCTGTACTAAATATCTAATTTCGGCGACGCTGCCGAATCGTCACACCGTCGCAAAACCTCTCGGCACTTCGAGTATTTCGACACTTTAACACTTAATATTTTTTTAGATAAGTCGATAACCCTAAACTTTTTAAATATATTTTGAATCCTCATGACCGAAAGAACGTTACTCTAGTTTTTGTTTAACATCTGTTGCGTGAGTGTAAAAATATTACTTGAGACATGCGTTTTGAGGGTAACTCTTCCATAAAGCCCGTATTAAAAATCCTAACTTTAACCATTTTTATCTTTTTTATATAGTCGATGACCTTGTCTGAAATTTTGCACACGTAAATATAGGTACTTTATCTGTAATATACTAAAAAAATATTTTTTTATGTTGCGAAGGCGTTCATGACCGAGGCTCCTTAAGGAGATTGTATCGTTTCTCACGTAAAAATTATTTTCCATCTTTACACAATAAAATTTTGTAAATAGAAAGCTTAAGACAGTATTAAACTTCTGGTGGAATATGCCGATGATTCATCGTCTCAAAATTGAGATATTTATTGTTGAAGTTCGCAATTTTTTGAAAGCTTCCATAAGAGCCCATGTTAAACTTGTCATTTTCAACAATGAATATCTCGATTACCTGGGGGTGAAACCTCTCCAAATTTTTCACACATAATTAAATGCTATTCAAGAAGATTCACGCCAAATTTCAATACATCAACTTGGAATAATCAAATATAATGTATTTTTCGTATGATGTCATATAAATATCGATACAACCTCCTTAAACGCGTTTTTCTCAAAACAACATTTTTTGACCTGGCTGACATTCTAGAAAAAAAAGTTTTGCACCTATCGAGCTGAAATTTGGTACACTTATTCTACACATGTATAGCTTCCGTTCAACCTAGAATTATAAATTTTTATTAATAATTAGTCGATTGTTTAAACAATTAAAGTTGAAAAAAAGGTCAAACATTTTAAAAGTCCACCATTTTGTTTTTTGTTATCACACGTGAATTATTTTAGGCCGAACGATAGCGACAGGTCTATATTGTACTAATTTCGCCACTTTTTTGTTTCAAATGATCCAAAGTCAAGATATCGTGTCAGCCAGATTTTAACAGGGCTAACTTCAGGCTGCCGTACCAGCGAGATTTACAGTGAGAAAAAAAAATTGTTGTATTACTTTTATATGTCTACTTTCATGTATTAAAAGTAGATATAAATAAATCAAGTTTACTATGAGAAAAAAAAAAATTATTAACAAAATCATTGAAAATGGCAGACTGCTCCCTTAACTCGGCGCCGTTGTGGTGACACGAAAATAACACACCCCTGTATTAGTACATGTCATTTCGAATATTAAAATAACTCAAAATTATAGAAGTTTCAAGAAGTCTCAGGTATCGAATAAAGTAAATATAAAAAATAAAATAAATATAGGTATAAGTAATAAAAAAAATATATAATAATAATAAAAAATGTCGCCGGGTTAATCTACAATATGTTTTAAATGTATTATTTCGTCTAATAATCGACTTTTTGCTACGACCTTCGTAAGTAATATCCATGAGGCAACGTTAATAGCCAATATTTTTTGCTGTCTTGATTTTTTCTTTTTCTACCGTATTCCAAAACTTAATTAAACTGGACCAGTTTGTGGCCACCGTAACACAGGAATAAAAGTTCAGTCAAGGGAAAAGCTTCAATACAATATCTCAAAGCTTAGCTTCAAACGTAAAATTCGCCTATCAGGACGAGGAAAAAATCTACGAATTATGTCTTTACCAGGTTAAGGTTCACTGTTATTTTCATGGCCAGATGGTTTTTTCGACATTCAGTTATGTTATAAGATCTGTAGAGCTATTAACCCAGAATAAGTTTCAGGATCCCATTATTATATTATTTTATTTAATTAAATTTTCATACAGTTGCCACTCCTGCACTGCATTGTACTATTTTCTCATTGAGTTTCATTTATATTACAGTCTAATTGTCACATCATCACTCGTAATAACATCTAATTATAATTTTATCAATCGTATGATCATCGGATTAAAGGCATTGTTAACTATATATAAGAATTATTCGTGATGACAAAAGAAAATGTTTTGTTCGAAGAGGACACCCCCTATCCAATTAACGCAAAGTTTGAACAAGGCCAATATAGCCACAGATTCTTCAAAAAGCATCTCAAGATCAAGATAATTTAAGTTTTATTCATTTTTGTACAACTGAAACGTCAAGAAATCACTACTGTGTTCTAACTTAGCCAGATTGTTCGAATAAAAACATTTCGAAAACTCATTAAAGAGACTCATTATGAGACTGAAAGAATACTGCTCGGTTCAACTCGATATCTCCTTTTTTCAATTGACAATATTTGAATTTCGAAGATTTGCTTTCAGGGAACGCCTTGCAATTTAAAAAAAACTCGAAAATTTCATTTGAAGAGATTAAAACCGAGCGTTTTGAAGAGAATTTTGGCAGACTAATTACATTGCTCTTATTGGGATGTTTCAATCGATTTTATCCAAAAAAATATTTTGAAAATCAGTGAATAAAAGCACTGACGAAGCGGAGTATTTTTCTCCATTTTTTTTGCGTTTGTTTGGATTAGTCGAGAAGAATGAGACAAAGTTTCCCTCTTTGAACGCAAGGCTTTTGCGCTGGTTTTGAAGGTGGCTTGGGTCGTTCGCTCACACCCTGTCTCACTTCAGGTCATCGAGAGTAAAGGGGATAAAAACTAGGCTGCGCGAGAATTCTGCTCGGAGGAAGAAGTGAACTGAAAGAGAAAAGAAAAAGTTATAGGAGCAGTTTCGTGGCTTGGTGTACAGAAAGAAAGATTGAGTGAGAAAGAGAGTGCGTGTATCCGTGTGCGACTAAGCGTAAGTGTGGCTGATGCTTTTTTCAAGGATGGGTTGCTGAGGCATCAATCGATAGTTTCCTCCCTCGAAGAGGAGAGAAAAACTATACGTGCTGGCATACACGTTTTCACTCTATTCACCATACTCGGATAAATGCCCTTCGCCCGAGGGCAACACAACGTAACTCTAATAAAAAATACGAACTTTCTCGAAATTTACTTCATGCCATTTCGCAAGATTTGGAGCTATAATATAAAAAAAACTATAAATTAAACCTCACGAAAACTCAAAGGACCATTTTGTCGTGTCATTTCCAAAATAATTATTATTCGACGATCGTACTAAATGTAGTTCAAAGTACTAGTAGCCAGCTGCTCCGATGGAGCATTTCAGATTTCTAGGTCAAATAATTACGGGAATAGAGGGAGGACAGAAACTGATTCAAATAATTACGGGGCTACAAGAAGGTACGCAGCAAATATTTTGTTTCGAATATAATTATAAGGGATTTCAACTATGCTTTTACATGATGCTCTTTTTGGAGGGACGGGAAAAATTTTGTTTGTTTTTAAAAACGTAAGGGAGAGGTGTTTTGAAATATTTTTTGATGATTGAAAGACCTGGTAAAACTAAAAGGATCCATATAATTGTATATTCGAATGCTTACAAGTAAGTGCAAGAAAAAGATCGTAGAAAGTCATCCATACTTTATCCCGGCAAAGTTTTTTGCATGAAAATATAACGCCAGAGTTTCAAACGAGTATTAATACCGTTACGAAATTTAATTCCGAGTTGAAAAAAATAAGGAAACACAAAGACTAACCCATAAAGACGGACATGGGGACGGAAGGTCCCTGTGGAAAAAAATGGTCAAGCAGATTGTCAAGGGCAAGAATTGCATTGCGAATGCGTTATCTCGGTGTTTCTTTTCTTTGAAAACTTCCATCCACGTTATCTCTACAAAAGAGATTACTAAAGAAGAGAGAAAAGAAAAAGGGACTAAAAGCAGAAGAATAGAGGAAGAGGAAACGAGGAAAGAAATGTAAAGAGATTTCACAAGAGCCGAGCACGAGTGAAAGGCACGCGGAAAGAAAAGCAACTAGAGTCTTACGAGTGAAACAAAAAAATATGAAAAAAGAAAGTCGAGCTTTGTTGTTGCAGACACAAGTACGCATATGTGGTGGAACGATGAAAAGTGGCAATTTGTTACAAGAGGTTGTTTGTCACGATACATTTATGATAAACCTTTTTCTCCTTCTCACATTCACGCTATATAAGTTTTCAACCCTTTGACAAAGGTTGCTGATGTTGCAGCGCTGAAGTTGATGACTCGTGAGCCTCTCCTCTCACCTCTTTTCCTTGCTCACTTTGCACCAAGTACTTCTATTTTTCCGATTATATTAAAGTTTCTATCGTTAAAGATACTGTACTGCATGCTAATCAAAAATAAGTGCTACATTTTTACAATTGTTTTATACTAAGTTTGTAATGTACTAATTAAATTAAATAGTAATGCACTAATTAAACGTAGTGTGGGTAGATTTGTATCGCAGCATGTCTTATTAACGTAGAAAAATATTAATAATGATAGATTTGCGAAACCATCAACTGATAAATGCAAATTTCCACGATGACACATTTTCATCGAGATTTTTTAAAGAATAAACCGTAATTCTTAACTGATTGTAATGCACCACGTCTTATTTTGTTCCTCAAGAGATCCTTCATGAATTCACCACATAAATTCTAAGCTTGATCATTTCAATGTCGCAACCAATTGTTTAATTAGCAAAAAAAAAAATTCAGAAACATTGTTGTAATTCTGTAATTGCTATAATTTCCAGATAAATGAACCCATAAAAAAACTACGTGGTGAATTCGTACAGGATCTCTTGAGGAACCAAATAAGACATGGTGCATCAAAATTGGTTAAAAAATACGGATTATTGAAATATCCCGATGCAAATGTGTCATCATGGAAATTTGCATGTATTACTTGATGGTTTTGCAAATCTATCATTATTAATATTTTTTATAGATTCATAAGACATTCTGTCTTAAAAATTCACCTTCACTATGTTTAAGGAGGCTCCGTCACGAACGTCTCGTCAGCAAATAAAAATATTTTTTAAGTATATCATAGATAAAGTACCCATATTCACGTATGCAAAGTTTCAGGTGAGGTCAACGACTAAATAAGAGAGATAAAAATTGTTAAAGTTGGAATTATTAACACAAGGATTATGAAGAAGTCACCCTCAAAAGACTTGTATCGGGTGGGAGTAAGATTTTCGAATGATTAAAACTTCAAAGGCTAAAACTGCAAATTTTTAAATTGAATAATAGTAGTATGTAGACAGATTAATTTTACTACAGTTTTTATGCTGGAAATAAAAAAATGAGAAATTAAGGAGTTCGAAGTACATTTACGTCAAAAACAAAATATAACAGTAGCCCAAATGACGAAGGCTGGAATAGCGATTTTAGAAAAGTTCGACTATTACACATTCGAGTCATCAAATACTGAAATCGGCAACATTATGAATATTCACAATTTCAAAAATATTTTAACGAAAGACAAAATATTAATGTGGTCAAAATAGCGAAACACCAGAAAGTCGAACGGTCGAAATAGCGAGAGCCTCTGGGCTGTAAAGTATTGCTTGTCATTCTTCGTGCTTCACAACGTTCGCTATTCTGTACTTCTAATTTTTAGTCATTCGAAGAATTCACTTTCGAATTATTCATACTATATATTTTGGTCTCTCAATAAAAAAAATATTACATCAAATACGTATTCAATTTAATATACTATCGAAAATATAAACTTCGAATTTCTTATTTTTCGTTAATCGAATGTTATGAATACTAAAATTTCGAAATATTAACCGTTCTACAATTTGGTTATTTTACATATTAACCCCCACCCCTTGTATCAAGTGATATCTTCGCATTCACGCAACAGATATTGAACAAAAGCTACAGTAACATTGATTAGGTTATAAGGATTCCAAATACAATAAAAAAATTTTGGGTCAACGATTTATACAAAAAGATATTTAATGTTAAAGTGTTAAAATACTTGAAGTTCTGACAGGTTTAGCGACCATATGAAGATTTGGCAGCGTCGCAGAAATCAGGCGTTCTGTATAACGCAGAAGCGTATGCGCGAGAATTAAATCATCAGCTACCTAACCTTAAATTTGTTTGTGATTGACTTATAGGTAGAAAAGTTGGTTTCATCGTAATAAAATAAATAATGTAATCGATTAATGAAACCAGTCACCTATTTCTCAACAATAATGAAAAATTAATTTTTATTACAAAGTAAACAACATCTTAGAAATTTAATATCACATAGCGTTTATTAAAAATTATAAATATCTTAATAAATTACTAAAGCAAAACATACGTATCTAATCGAGTCTTTCTGAGCTGTTGAACTGTTTGATCAATGCATTTTTTTAATAAATAATATACTGTAAGCTCTTTTAAAAAACGAAAATTTTGTATACAATAACACGCGACGACCCGCGGTCAGCTGCGTGTCATAAGCACGACAAAGAAATCGGAGGAGAGAGTGAAATGGAGAATTGCGACGTTGCCGTACTTCTCTATGCAGTACCGTAACATAAAATTGTACTAATTTTACGATATTTATTTATCGATGTACAACTAATAATTTCTGTATAAAATTATTAATAATACGTTTATAACCAATTGTATCATGACAAACATGCGAATTACTGAAAAAAGGCCCTGCTTATGCGCCCACGCAACCCGGCCCTACGTGCTGGAGCTTCCTTAATTAGTACATTAAACTGGGTATAAAAACTTTATGAAAATTTTGCACTCATTTGACTAGCATGCATTACAGTAGTTACCTTAAACACAGCAAAAAATCCCTACATTAGTCATGTTTCTTCATTTTTGCAATTGTACAAATTTGACTTTTATAATTTGCTTTTGGGTCCAAAATAGTCTGGCCAATTTTCGTAGACCAAAACGTCATGGTAATTCTACTGATCCAAGAGTTATGGTTCATTGTTTTTTTAATTGAATTTTTTTTTCAAGACTACGGTAGGAAAAATGATTTTTCGGTTAAGGGTCTTACATCTACCTAATGGGTTTGAAAAACCAGCCGAAGCTTTTAATTAAAAAAAAAAAAAATATATCAGAAGTAATGCATTGTATTTTTATTTACTTAAAAGTACATATATTTAGAAGCTTTCAAAAAAGAATTATCAAAAAATATAGGAATGAAAAAAATCGAACGGATTATTGAAGTGAAAAGTAATCAGACGCCATTGACGTTTTTTTCTTATCGTCGTTCATTTTTCGGTAATTGCGTAAAAATAATGATTTTTCTTCACATACATATTGCTACTTTGTGTTTTTATTTGTCGCCGTTTTGGATAAAATTTTTTTCTTTCAATTCGGCGATCGTCAACAACCTCTGATTGTTTTTCACTTAACGGGACAGACCTAGTTAGAATTTTCGAAAAATCGATTTTTTTTATTTCATTTTCAAAAAGTAGAATCTCTTACGAACATTTTCCGCCCAGGTAAATGTAAATCGGACCATTATTCGCCGAAATACAAGACTTTGTAGCACGTCGTGTCTGAGCCATAGGTAAGCAGGTAGCGGACTTCAAGTGCGTTTTTCTCGAAACCATGTTTTTGAAGTCGGTGATCACTGTAGCTCGAGAACGGCTTTACCGATCGGGTTGAAATTTATATCACTTCTTCTATACATGGTAGTCCTCCATATGAACGAAGGATTTTTTTTTTGGATAATTATTTTTATTTTTAATAGCAAAAAATGGAACTGATATTTTGGTCAAAAAAACACTTTTGACTTTTAACGGCCGCCATTTTGTGAAAAATGGAAATTTTTCAAAACCCTTCGTTCAACTGGAGCATTATATCATTAACTAAAAATCCCCTCCGTTTTTTTTGTTTCAGATGAGCCGTTGCAGCGTGAGCTTGATCACCGCAAACCGTGTTTTTTTTTGCAGCGTCCTCGGCAATTGACGGTCACCAGCTTATTTCGATATGTATTGCGTTGAAAAAATTGCAACATATACATTACATATGTATCTTTTAAACGGAAGAACTTTTGTTGTGAATTATTTTATCGTTTGACCAAAAAAAAATCGGAAAAAAGTCCTTTTTTTTGACGTTCCAACTAGGTCTGTCCCGTTAAATAATGGAGAGTGTCCAGCGCCGAACGCCCCGGAACAAAAAATTTTGTTTTTCCAGCGACCATATTTTTTTTTTCTCCTTATTTTTTGACAATTTTTTTTTTCTATAAACTTCCGAATATATGTACCTTTGAGTGAAAAAAAATCATTTAATTTCCTCCGATAATTAAAAAAAAAAAAAAAAAAAAAAATTTCGAGCATCGGTTTGTTTTTCAAACCCTTTAGTTAGATGTACTCCTTTAAAAAAATATTGAACCTCGCACAAAAGAATTTTCCTCAAAAAATTATCATATCAAATCAAAATCAAATATTTCCAAACAAATATTTCAAAATTGATCAAATGTTTCGGAATTTTTAGAATTTGCAATTTTTTCCGATACTTTATCAGCATTTGAAAATCACTTTTCATGCTACTCACAGTTGATAAAAGGCTTTTTTCTTGCATCAATAAAATCTAAGGGCTACTGACATTTTTTTTTTGAAAGAGGTAGCCGCAATTATTTATCAATTAAATGCTTATTTTTCATAAGTGAATTAATTGTTCATACGATCATTAAAAAAAGTGCTGACCACGTGCGAGTGACAGCTGACCGTTACACGTGTTTTGAGCGCTACCGCTTTGCTCGATTGCAGTAATAGGTGGAAAAGAGATGAGAATAGAATGCGCAGTTGAGGTGCGCATTTGTGCACGAGGGCTCAAAGAAAAACTTATTTTTCTGTAATTTTATTATAGCCCTTATAGTCATTTTTAGAATTTCAAGGCTGCCAACCCACTTTTACGATCATATATAAAAAAAACTGTCCTAGATTGAAATTATTACTATTGTTATTTTTCTCAATATTAAAACAATTTATAATATCTCAATAATAAACAAATACGAATTCGTTAAAAACCAATAAAAAAATGAGTACAAACATGTAAATCTTAATGATAATAATTTGAAAACAATAAAAAAATGTAACTTCGACACACTGTTAAAAAATATACGAAATTTACAATACATTTACCATACAACGGCAAATGAAATTGATAAACTGGGTATATGAAATGAAAATTATTGCACTGGTATACCAAAATTAAAACATTAATGTAATTTTCAGTCACTGATGTGGAATTTAATATACACAACATTGAATATTAAAATGAAATTTGAGAATTTTGTGGACGTGTATTGAAATAAACCATATTTTTGGTTGATAATTAATACATATGTATATGAATTCATACATCATGAACAGTGTATTGAAAATACAATATGACTGAATTTTCTTGACAGTTAATTAAAAAATGAGATACACATGAATGTTAATAATACGATACATGTAATGTTTTACTACAACGCCATCTCTCAAAAATACGAAGCAAAAATGGAAATAAGAATTCATGTACCCTGCATTGTTAAAACAAATCCGTGTACTAAAATTCATATGCAAATGTATTCACTGTAAAAAAATTCCAACTTGAATTTTTTATGCGTCTACCGCGTATGGAATTTCAGATATCAGCGGAAAATCAAAGGACGACGTATTTTAAAAATATAAATATTATGCAGCAATATTCCTATACTAGTAAAACTATACTTGAAAAATAATACACATACATAGAAGGAATTATTGAACTTTTCATATTGAAAACATGAAACATTTGCTAATTTAATATCATGTAATTTTGAGACAATTTTCAGGTGCCTGTGCATGAAACTTAAAAAAACTTTTGTTAATATTAGTGTACGGGTGTGTAATTTAATATACATCATGAATTAAAAAAAAAAAAGTTAATATGATGTACTATATTTTTGAACTTTTTGTGTCAGACACAATGACACAATTAATGAACCTTATGTATACGTAAGTGAGAATATGTCAATATTTATTCTGTAAATTTGACTAAATCATGATCGGTCATAGGATAAGGATTAGGGACTAAACTGCGGTCTTTAAGGTAGTTCCCCTGCGACAACCTCAATCAAAAGTTACATACCGTGTGTGCGTTACATATGTGTGTAAAGGGTTGATAATTCGTAGTAAATAAATTTAAACAACATACAATATTGACTCGGTACCAATAAATAATACGACAGATATTATCTACTGTCGTAAAATTTATTCTATAAGTGTTTTTGATCTGACATTGCGAGTAAACTTTTTGCCGGAACTATCCGGGCTATGCCCCAATGCACAAAAAAGGTTACATTTTTCGCGCTCGCGCTCGTTTGTTGTAGAATATGTCGTATAAGGTCAAAACCGTAGTACTTCTCGAGGTTATATCTTTTAAACTAGATGGTAAATCATCTTGATGTTTTTTCACAATATTCGTGACATTCTGCTCTTGCTCCTCCTCGTTTTTCATCGACTTCTTGATTTTAGTTCTGACGGTAGAATTAATAACGTATTATTTGTCCATGCATTGTCCATATGTTACGTGTTAATCGAGCCAACTTCAAGTATAAATATCTCGGGTTCGGGATGGTAAAACTTGTTAAAATTGCACAGATTTTTGAATAACGTATCAAATAACACGTATGCCAAATTTCAACCATTTCTTAATTCAACGATCCTGTTGGAGAACTACCTTAACTTTTTATTCTTGGCTACAATCTAGGCTTGATACTCATATGCTATGGTAATCAAAAGTTAAACGATTGATGCTGTACAAAATCAGCTGCGGTTTTGTAAAAAAGTCGGTACTAATCCGGGATGGTATGGTATTCATTTCCATTGAACTCGCCTCTGCTGGTTGCTCTGCGCCTCGTGGCGGCCGAAGCGCGAAGCTGAAGCACCCTCAGAGCGTCAAAATACGCAAGATAGCTGGAGCAAATGAAGTGGTTGGAACAATCTTATCGTTTAGGTGCGTGAACCAACTTTAATATTGTCAGATAACTAAATGAAGTGATCGTAAAAATAAAAATGGAAGACAAATTAAGAGACTGCACTTACCTTGGGGCAGTAAAAGTAGAACGAAATTTGACATTTATTTTTTATCAAAAATTGATTTTCATTAAAAGATGAATAAACGTATTTTAAGGTTTATAGTTTCAAGTGTATTGAATTAAATTTTTACAAATAAATCTGTGTCATTTGGGAGAAACACGATAAAAACATAGGAAATGCGTATAACTTATTATATTTCTCCCAAACACCACAAAAATATACTCTGCGGTAACCATCGTAGCTCCAACATCTGTTCCCTAAAAATAAAACAAAAAATAATCTTCTTAGCATACATAAAAAAAGAAGCTTTAGTCATAGCCGATTGAAAATATTTAAATCGTCAAAAAATTACGCTCGTTTGGATGTAAAGATCATTTTTTTTACCGAAAATAAATCGTTTTTTTTCCATTCATGAAAAAAACCATAAAGTTTATAAAAAATCTAATGACGAAAACTTCCTTTTTTCAAGTGCTTTAAAACGATTTTTTTATTTCGTTTTCAGGAAAAAAATCTCAGAGCTATACAGCCTCTACGGGATCACGCGTCTATACAGCGCACTGTTGAATGTTTATTTGTTAAAATGTAATTGAATACCCTTGAAATTATAAACTTTAAAATACATTTATGCATGTCTGAATTAAAAAACAATTTCGATGAAAAAAAAAATGTCAAACGTTGCTTCACTTTTACTGCCCTAAGATGTATGCAGCGCTTCATGTTGTTTCCCATTAATTTTTTTTTTTTAATAACACTATTTAGTTTTGGCAATATAAAAATTGGTCCACGCACCTTTAACGATTAGATTGTTTCAACCACTTCATTTGCTTTAGTCATAATGCATATCGTTACGCTGAGTGGGCGCTTGAACTTCGCGCTCAGGCCGCCGCGTGGCGCAGAGCGTCGAAACCTTTCTCACATGTGGTACGTCCTCCGGGCGAGAATATATACAAGTCGTTCGCGTCCATAAGAAATGAGTAACATACCAATATGGTACACTACCGAAACTGACACAGCATGTTCGATTTTATAATTCCATACGGCGACCAATTGCTTCGCTTGATTGCCATGACTGTCAATCTGTGATTGTAGCCATAACTAAATTAATGAAATGATTGCATGAATTTGACTTTTGACTTTGAAAAATCCAACACAAAAGCACATCAAATTATTAATGACTTTCCCTTAAAATCTCATGACAGGTGTATTAAATTTAATATTCACTCATATACTAATATTAACAAAGGCTTTCCATGTACAAAGTCCCGAGAATTGTAATAAATTACATCTATTGTATTACATAAGTACAGATTGTACTACATCGGAATATTATTCTTAATGCGTACAGTGTTCATTGTACAATACATTTTTAGAAATATCATAGGCATAAGTATTGCGAAAACGACATATACTGTACGGTAATTTAGTAATCTTGAATCTGAAAATTACTAAATAAAAATGTATAATAACCAATTTTTATATTACAATCACTACGCAGGTACATGGACTTTAAGGTTGTTGCTAAATCTTTTTGCAGAGTGGGGGGAAGAGACGAAGCTCCTATGCTTATGCATTGGGTGACGTCGGCAATGCCAACTTATAAAAGCTGAACATTAACGATGTGTACGAATGAATAATGCAAAAATTTCCAACTATATAGCAATAATCTTGATTATTATTTACATATATGTTCATTTTAATTAGTTAGGATTATTAGAAAATTAAATTTCGATAATTTAATTTCGCGCGTTCTTTGGTTGCGCGCGGTCGTTAGGTTGGATTCAGTGAGGCCTGTGACAGCTGTTTTACGTGTACTGGCATGTCTTTTTATAGGTTATGTCGGCGTCAACGAAAAATGACGATAAATTGCAAAAAAATATTAGTACGTCACTAAATTATCGATAGAAAGAATGATTCGTCCGTGCTCATTGCTACAAGCTTCGCACCAACGTTGAGAAAAATAAAATGAAATGAAAAAAGTTCTCATTACTTGCATTTGATTGTAACAAAATTCAAATTACCGCGGTGATTCTTTGACTGTTTGTGCTATAGCCGTAGCTGCGACGTTGCCACATTCCAATAGAGATTTCTCAACTAGCCTCACTTTTTCGGAAAATCGTTGTTATTCTTGATGATTTCTCGTTAATTAATTCGGTTACCTATCTGTTTTTTTTTTGTTTACATTGATCTATATGCTTTACTCGATACGGTACTCGTTTTTTGAGTAATTTTCTTTATTTTTACGGACGATATTCGCAAAAAAGTATGAGGGTAGTTGCCTTACACCATACAACTAATGCAATGGAGTAACATTTTCTTGAACTTCAACAATTAATTTCTCTAAAATGAATGCGGTAACCCGCGTTTTCCTTTTGCCAGTATATTCAGGAAATATACTTTAACAAATAGTAAAATTTTTACGAAGATCTATTCACCACGAAATTTTTTAGCAACAACCTTAATATATACCCGGATATTAATATTACCAAATGTTTCATGTTTTTAATATGCACTAGACCAACATTTCTTTACACATGTATAATTTTTCAAACACAGAAGTATATTAATATTACTGAAGAGTATTCATATCATTAAAATACCACGTCACTTAATTTCATTCAGCGTATCTGAATTTTCATATACGGTATCCGCACAAAAACTGCCTATACTTGTGTATTAATTTTAATACGAAAATTTTTCACAGTGCATGTTTTGTAAATAATTAACAATTAAAACATGCAAAATTTCAGCTTTTTTAAATAAACGATCTCGCACAGGCTTATTTTGCCTATTTTTAGGTGGACTACACTGAAGTATCAGGAGGCTGACGTTATCAGTAAACTTCGAAAATAAATAGATGCTTGACACGAGAACATATTCCATTATCTCTGGTGAAAGAAGGGGACGGATTGGAGTGCCGAGTCGAGACAGCCGATCAGTTTTCAAGATGCTTTTATCCATCAATATAATACAGATATATATCCACGTAAATAAATTTTAAATATATCACCAAATAGTATTTTTGTAAGTACAAAATTCGTATAGATTTTTTCGAACTTTTATATTTGTATTAAAATTTCTAGAAACTTAACCATATTTATGACTATATAATTTAAAAATTATTACATATTATATTATGAATATATATATATACACATTAATTTATGTACATGTAGTTCGAAATGATTCATAAATTCTTCGATAAGGATGATTCAGCAATTAATATACGTGCAATTATTACGTAAGTATAAATTCGTACACAAAAATGTATATATATTAATGAATAACAGATCCATCGTGCATTACAATTGATCCTTTCATCTTACGAAACGTCAGACACTTCCGGTACGGTGAAAAGGATAGAAAGAGAAGAAAGATTAGAAAAGTGTAAGAAAACGTGGGCAACACAAACGTCGAATCGATTATCGCGCGACTGTGCAACTTGCAGGATTGTCCGGAAGTCGGTAGTGGGAAATACACGCGCGAGTCTCATGCGTCTCGTCAGCGTGGTTCGTTGCCATTTCGCAACACACAAACGCATCCGTCAAAAGCATGATTCATCGCTTTTACCGCGAAAATATTAAACATCGAAAATCAAAACAGAACCTATACAATTATAGGTTCTGTTTGAAGAATTTTGTTTCACAAGATTTCTGGAGAATTTTGCGTAATAATAACGATTGTTAAATCGGGTGTAAGTTTTTTTAAATTTATAGTAATTCATGCTAATTTTAAAAATGTAGTTTTTTATATTTAATTTGTTGAAAAATTGAGAGACGAGTGTTTTTAACATTATTCGAAGGAAATTTATTATTTTATTTTTAATTCGCATTAAAAACCGAAATTTTGAAAGTTTGTCGATTTTTTGTTGTTTTTTTGTCGATTTTTCATTTTGTTAGTATGAGCTAAATTTCATTTTGTTCTCATACACGAAGAACGGGCACACTTTCGCTCTATTGATTTCATGCACAACCAGCCAAATACACAATCAGTAATCGTCCAACCTTTCCATGAATAATCCCACGGAGGGATACACCACGAGAATCCTCTGTGTCAATATAACATTTGTTGTTTTTTTCTTTTCTCGTACCGAGCTAAAGTAGGGTTGAGACGGATCGATATTTCTCGAACAGTAAAAAAATGGAGACTAATAATCAAATGAATAATAAGAAACATTTTCTAGGGTCTATGAAGCAACGGAGCAGAGAGTCTGCAATCGACTCTCAATCCAAAAAATAATTTATTACTTCCCTAACCTCAATCCCAGATAAAAGCATGACGAGATTCAATTAATCGAAAAAAATTAAAACACATATTTTTATTTTGTACGAGAGAATTTTGGAAAGCATCAAATAGCATTTCTTAAGATTAAATTGACGAAAGGTGTGAGGTGTCTCAAAAAAAATGTAAATGTCAACGTCCGAAATGAGAATTGTTTTGACAAGTGACGCCAGTCACAACACAGTGAAGTTTCAAAAGTGATTACTTTGTGAAATGTGAAAAATAATTGTGATAAAAGTTCATAACATAAAAATAGAAGTTTTATTTTTTATTTTTTTTTCTTAATTGCGAAAGGTAAAGACATGCACGTATTAATGCATCGGTTGACACCCACCTTGCCAGAGGACCACTCCTTTTGGCTCGTTGACCCAATATTTTCTCGACGACGGTGACATTGCCGCTTCTTGCTGCCTCCAGCAGCTCTTGATCCTTTCCCATGGCCCATTTACACTCAAAATACACCTTACGTATAACTACACCTTGTCACAAACCCACGATTACGATTTTACTACGAAAAATTTACTCGAGTTTCATTGATCGAGAGTGGCCATCTTGGTAGCGACTGAAACGTGCTCTATCGGGCACCGTTCTTACTACGAATACACTCTCTCCCTCGTGCCTATGTTTTACCCCTTCCCTTTTAAACCGGCGTACACACCACTTTTCACCAAGCCGTTTTCGCCCAGCTGTTGCTCTGTGTTGTTATTTCTCATTAATTCTCACCGAGCCCCATTTTTTCTCTTTAATTCAATTTGCAAACATTTTTTCATCTCACTTTCGACTAAAATTCCTTTCATTTCGAAATGTTGCCCTCAAACTATCGCAATTTCTTGTTATTCGCGATTCTCACCTATTTCGCCCCGACTTCAGGTAAGCAAACATAACCTTATTTTCAGCCACGTATTTATTTATGTCTATTCATTTTATTCATCGGTCTCGATAGCTCTACAAATGAGCTTTGGCTTAGCGTAACGATAAATATTTATCTCTTTGCTCGTATAATCGTGCCTGGAATCTTTCTCATTACGTCCCACAGAATTTCGCTGTTTTTGTTTTTGTTTATCGTACGTCTGCGACCATTGTTTTATTTTATTTTTAATTGCGCCTTCATTTTCTTTTATTATGCGTGTCACCAGTATGCTTGCTTTTCCAATCCTTTTTTATTGATTTAGAAAATAATTGGTCACTTATCGACAATAGAAAAAATGAAAAGTTGAAATCAATTTACAGAAAAAACAATCAACACTTGTTTTGTTTTACAGCTTGTCCATTTTCGTTTATTTCTTACGTAGCCTAATTAAATCTTTGCATAAAATTTGTATCCCCGTACTTTCATTGTGTTAAAATTCATTTATTAAAGTTTTTAATAAAAATAATATATACTTGGCATCAAGATGCTGCTGTGTCTCTAGATATGAACGATTTTTATTTTTTATATAATTAGGGTCGATTGTATGAAAAAAATATTTTATTCAAATGTTTTCCCTGAAGTTTCGAAGGAGATTTCCTCAAGTTGTTTTTACTTAAAATTTCTATGCCTAGAACATCCATATTTGTGATCGTAAATGTTGAAATTTAAAAATAGTAAACAAAAAACAAAGTACATGTTTTGTATGGATTTATAATATATTGTCTATAGCCGTGTTCCAATATTCACTGCCAGTACTGTGACTACATGGTAAAGTACAAAATATGGGATTTACAGTAACTTACAGTAAATATCGGAACAGGGTGTATGTGCCTAACGTAGATATTTACAGTTGATACCTATCAAGAGACACGATAGCGGCTCAACGTCAAGTATTAAAAAAAAAGCCAGCACGAGCCCTGCCACACTCTTATATACTTGAATATGACGGTTTTGGGACTTTTCTTTTTTATATATACATCGATGGTATATGTTTTAAAGAAATTAAGTTTTTCGACCAGACTTTAAAGGTAAAAGTCGTAACGTAAAAAATATTTTGGTTTTTTTTCTCCTTTTGCAGTCGGAGAATCAATACAATTATCTCTGGGAGTATATAACAATAACATCGAAGTTGGCCAAGCGATATACAATAAAGAGACGTTTACTCCGGGGGTAAAAAACTCCATTGAATTGATTGACATTCCTGAAATCGTTTCTTTTGCGATCTTTCAAGTTCACGCTCACGAACGCAATCTCTCCATTTCTTATAACGATTCTGCAAAGTGCAACGGAATGCAGTGCACTTTGTACGGTTCCAATCTCGGTCTTATTGCTTTCTTTGGTCGGAACAGCACTGCAAATTTTATAGTGATTAACAAAGAAGATGAACCTGTTGATGTTCTCATCTCCGTTGTCGCTTATGATCACAATGGTAAGTTTTGATCGCTTTTTTCGTTTTTTATATGAATTTATCTACTAAAGATACTATCGTTGGAACTCAATGAACTTTTTTCTTCTTTTTACTCCAATCCAGAATTTATCTTCGGTATTAATAAATGGAAAAAGAAGTAATAATAATATTACTAAAATTAGAAAAAGTTATAATTTTATTGCGTTCCAAGGATGCAATCTTCAATACTAGATCTTTGAGATTCTTGATTAACTTTTTGTTCTATTTGTCTGATGCCTCTCTTTGTAGTGATTTGAATATTCGTAAGTACCATGTGTTGAGAACTACATTTTTATTTCCTGTTACAAACTATTGAGTAGTTTTTTTTTTTATTTTGTGTTTTTTTTTCTACTCGTAATGCATTTTCTCTAACACTATAAGAATATAGTATTAGTTTTTATTTCTTTTGGCCCTTGTATGATTTTACTGAATAGAATGTAATTTATTACATTTTTAGCATTGAAATTTCGTGCACTTTATTTTTGCCTTTTTTTAAAATTCGTTTTTTTTAATTAAAAAGTTTTTATTTTTGCGTTTTCATAAATTGTTTTTTTTTGTAACTTCTATTATAGTCGTTTAATCGTGCAAGAAATTTTTTACAGGACTTTTGGTTATCCAAGAATTGTTTGAAATCGAAAAATCTCGACCTTTTTTTGTTCGCATACAAAAAAATAAACAACTAAATAATGTTCACGATTTTTTAATCGTTTCTTTTTTATTATCAATGAAGAAATATTTTTTATGCCTCTCAAAAATAAAGAATTACATATCGGAGGGTTGAAATAAGATAAATTGGGAAAAATATTTATTCCTTGATTGAAACAGCGCCGATACCAGGGGGTTGCAATATGGAGTTCGATTTCGAAATTGCACCCTTCCAAAAATTGCATTTCACTGATGCGATAGTGACTCTCGAGGCACAGCCTGCCTCAGCCCCCCAAGGCATCGGGCCTTTCTGTGAACCTCCTTCGGTAAAGCTCCGGCGTTATCGGATGTTTTTGCCGGAACGTGAATTCACACAAGAGACTTATTTCAGTGGAATAGAAAAAATGACAACGGTGCAAGGCATTATGGAAAACGGCGAAGAGGTACGAAAATGAAAAGAAATATAATTTTGCGGAATTTTCAAGAGTCTAGAATTTTCAAAAAATGAACCTTTCAATCGTTGATCATTTTTCAATAAAATTGTATTTTTATTGATCCTTTTAAGTTATTTTTTGATTGATCGTTCAGAGAATTTTTCCAAATGCAGGAAATTTTTTTTTTCATGAATTGAAAATAATATAAGAATATAAATGAAAAAACGCCTCAGGTGGTTGGTCTCGACGTACATAATTTTACTCAAATGCATTTTTTCTCGATACATGATTTATTTCACGATTTGCATGATAATTTAGTACAGTTTCATTATCTGTGAACTTTTTTTTTCATCATATTTTTTTCAGCGTATCAAGCTATTTTTTTCTCATTTTTAGTGAAAAACGTTTTTATCATCAATTACAGACTTTTTTTGACACTAAATCCTTGTTTTTATTTTTTATTTTATGAAATCTTGATTTTTTTGAGAATGAAAAATTTAGCTCGATGCATTCGAAAGAGAAATGCCATAATTTGCATTGAACATTTTTTAATGCCACTTCGCTTCAATTCACCTGCAAATAAATCTTATTAACAATCAGTTTTTTTTCGTTCTTAATCCTTTACCGCATCGTGAAACATTTATTTAAGTATTTTTATTGATAATTTGAAAGCAATAACATTTGTTTGCCTTGTGTAAGGCAAAAAAAGGCTTTGCAAAAAGGCTTGCCACAAAGTAAATAGAATTCCTTCTCAAACATCCGACACCCTGATGCACGAAAATTTGAAGGTTTTCTTCTCCGAAACGGAACAAAATTGTTTTTTTTTTTTTTTTATACAAACTAAAATCAACGTTTCTAAAGATATTCAAAAATTTTCGACCAATTTTTAAAGTTTAATTCAGTAGTAAATTAATTTTTTTAATAAAGCTTAAGGAGGTTATAGCGTTTCTCATGTAAAAATTATTTTCCAACTTTACACAATAAAATTTTGTAAATAGAAAGCTTAATATGGTATTAAACTTCTGGCGGAATATGCCGATGATTCATCGTCTCAAAATTGAGATATTTATTGCTGAATTTCGCAATTTTTTGAAAGCTTCCATAAGAGCTCATGTTAAACTTGTCATTTTCAACAATGAATATCTCGATTACTAGACGGTGAAACCTCTCCAAATTTTTCACACATAATTAAATGCTGTTCAAGAAGATTCACGCCAAATTTCAATACATTAACTTGGAATAATCAAATATAATGTATTTTTCGTATGATGTCATATAAATATCGATACAACTTCCTTAAGAAAAATGAGACTGCTCCCAAATTTTGAACGATAATTTTGTTGTATTTTTCCACCTTCGCGCAAATAGTATTTTTTTTTATGCAGTAGAAAAAAAATGTGGTAAGCGGTTAAATTTTGTAGAAACATATGCTGGTTGCGGATATTCATAGGAGATTTTGGTTCATTAATCGATCGACAGATACTACCCGCGTTAGGTGCGTCCTCGGTTCATCGAGTATTCAGTGCTTATCCAGGAACAGGTTCGATTTACGCAATGATCGCTACTTACGGAAATTATTCCTCCGCATACGTACCCGCTGTTTCATACGCCTGTAGCCCCCTTTCGAGTCCATCTTCTTGCGGAAATCTCAGTACGTTTCTTACAAAAATTAATTACTATCCTAAATATAAAAAAATGAATAAAAATCATACGACTGAGGCGACGAAATATTTCACGTATTTTAAAATCAATTCCCCGTCCCGGAGTTTACGAAATTCAATTTATGCATCGGTCAAAGATCATATAAAAAATTTTGAAATAAATAATGCAATTATTATTTTTTTATTATTATTTTCTCTAATTATTGTATCATCTCATTATTAACAAATAATCATTTTTTTAAATAATTTTCTAAGGTAGTTCGGTACAGTTGGGGTCCACGTGTGACCATATATTTTTTTACATAGAATCGAAAGAAGATAATTTTTTTTACGTGTTGGTGAAATTTAAACTCTTTTTACCGTGTAGTTTTTGAGATATTAGCTATTAAAAATACATTGCGGCCGTAGGAAAACGCAGACGATAGCGTAGGTTAGAACTTTCAATTCGAGAATACTCAAAAATTTGTCGCGCAACCCACGAAAAAAAAACTTATCGCTCTAATCTACGATATGTGAAGCATCTTCTAAAAGAAATTGAATTGGATTCACCGTATAATTATTGAGAAATCGCGAATAAAATTACAAGCATAGCAGAATTTTGTCAACTTGACTCGGACTTCTCTCTCTCTCTCTCTCATTTCATGTTTCTAGAATTTTGAGTGAACGTTTAAGTTGGTTCAGTTGATTTTCGTTAATAAAACTGCCCGAAGGAGCTCATAATCAATTCATAGTGGGACAAAATGTTGGAGGTCATGTTTACATTCTCACCGATCCACCAATCTGTTACTATCCTAACGCATCAGCGAGTCCCTAAAATAAGTCCCAAAAAAAGTTCCATTTGGGACTCGGGCTTAAGTGGACAAAAATAACCCCAAATAACGTCCCAAATAGGACTTTTTCCCCCTGACTCGGTGTGATCCGGACATAACGTCATGAGTCCCAAACTGAGGCTCGGAGTCCCAAATAGGGACTTTTTTGATGGGTGAAAACAAAAAAAAAGTCCCTATTTGAGACCCCGAGCTCCAATTTGAGACTTTTTCGAGCGAGGCAACCGGAATAAGCGATTCGCTATGTGTATACCTATTGGTATTCTGCACGAAACCGTCTTTTCAAACGATCACAAAGTGTTACGACTCCGGCAATATATGCCCATCCGGCGGATGATGCGTGCTCGCGAAAACGCTTGACTCTGCGCCACGCTGTGGCCGGAGCGAGAAGCAAAGAAAAAGTCCCAAATTGGAGCTCGGAGTCCCAAATAGGGACTTTTTTTGAGATTTCACTCTTTAAAAAAGTCCCTGTTTGGGACTCATGACGTCACGTCCGGTTCATACGGAGCGAGGGGGAAAAAGTCCCATTTGGAACTCCCTTTGGGGTCACTTTTGTCCACTTAAGTCCCGAATCCCAAATGGGACTTTTTTTGGGACTCGCTGATCCGTTAGGGTACATGAGTCAGGCCAAGATCTTATTAAATTTTATTTGTAATTTAGATGATTTATCAGAGTGTATGCGATTTGATAAATTTTATTTTCAATGAAAATAATTTTTAAGATCGGTTTTGTAATTTAATCTTCCATTTACAAATTTGAAAAATAGGCTACATTTGAACTCGGCCAAACTCTACCGAACTACCTTAACCAAGCTATTGACAAGAATGTATATAATTATTTTTAACCACTCACGAATTTCTTGAGACTAGAACACATTGTGATTATTTCGTCGAATTATTCGTTTGAAAAATTGTACGTTTTCAATGAATTCTATTTAACACTGCTAGGCTTTCTTAATAACAAACTAATATTTATGCCAATTACATTAGAACGAGACGAAACTTCAAATTCGTGAACTGTTTTTTCAGATACGAAAACTGCTCAGGCTCTTTGCGCCATTATTCTCATCGTAGGACTGATCATAACTTTCATCGGACACAAATGTCTCGGATTCGAAGTTGTGTTTCTTGGAGCTATTTCCAGTGGCATAATAAGTTTCGCCGTACTAACTGCTGTCGGATACTTTCAGACATCGAGTAACTTATTTTTTTTCAGCAAACTGAGTAGACCTTTTTCTGATTATTCGTAAAATAACGTGAATCCAGATTTTTTTCGGTGTTTACGCTTTTCGTCGATCAAAAAGCAAACATAAAACGAGGAACGTTCGAATAAAAAAATTTTAAAAATTTAATTACTAAAAAAAAATGATCTGCTCGATTATTTAGAAAAATATTATTCGAACGATTCTTGGCCAATTTTTTTTATATCTCATCAAATGTATGTATTTTTTTCAGCCAATTTGGGAATAGTTATGGGGATGAGTTTTCTCAGCGGAATCGGGTGCCTCTCACTGTCTTGCTGTATGAGTATGTCTTGTCTCGCAACATTCCTAGCATCAGTGACTCTTGGTTTCTTCATGGCAAGCACGGTCTATTTTGGCTTAGCAGGCACGTACAAAAGAAAAACCGCCAGAACCTTTAAAACTTGAGACTGAAAGAAAAAAACGTTTGCGCACAAAAATCAGTCAATGATGGGAGTCAATATCCCAAAAAAATCATACTTCAGTAAAGTTCATAAAACCATAAATCCCATAAAATGAACAAGCTACATTTGCATGCTAAAAAACCGTATACAAAAATCAAATTTCCAACGAAGCGAGCCCAAAATCTAGAACTATAAAATTAGGAAAATAAAATCCATGACAAGTGAATCCCACAGGGTCTCCAAAAATTCCTAAAAAAAGTATAGATACAAAAAAAAACCGTAAACAAATTTCGCAGTTCGGAGAAAAGAACGACAGAAGTACCAGTTCCCATGCTATGACGTTGATTTCCACCTCTCGAATCGAGAAGACCAAATGAAAAAGAGAATAAAAAAAAGAAGTTGGAGACAGAAGCGAGGAGCTGTTGCAAATTATAGGAAAATAATGAAAGCCAGCTTATGGTTCGGGAATGGGGAGAGAAGGAATGAGAGAAAAGGTTCGTCGTGGGGCTCTCGCACCCTACTGACGTTGGTACGAGTTTGGCGAAGGGATGAAGAGCAGCAGCCAGTTCTCTCTCTCTCTCTGTTTCTCCCCGCGGCTTCTATCAATGTTGTCCGCTCATGTGGAAATTTAGTCCGTCGAATCTTCCATGCAGAAGCGGCGGGCATTCGTGCCTCCCGCCTTTCTCACCATAACGTGGCAACAACTCCCTCCCCTGCGCCTCCCGCGGCCCTCAACCCCAAAAACCACCCTCGCAACACCGTCCACGCGCACACTCGCTACGATCGGTCGAGGGCTTGTGCAATTCACACACGCACACACACACGCACTTCGACCAAGTTATACACTCGTTCAAACTATACCCACCTAAATTCCACATACACTCTATAACCAGCTTCCAAAGATTCCCCATTTACCTAATTGTAACTCCCCCCTCCCCCCCCCCCCCCCACCCTTTCTCCAACCCTTGTATTTATTTAGTCCAGAACCTATTTAGTTAACATCTCGTGTACATGCGTTACAACATTAAGTGTACAATGTATTATGCAGTCTACTATACATAATTCACAATTGCTGGTTATCGTGTTCAAGTTCACGAGATATAAACGTTATAAAATCTTTTCCTTTCTTTTTTTTTCGTAAAACATGTGCCCGAAATTTATTAGTAATTTTTTGGCTACGAATTTTAGTCTCAATTTTTTGGGGTAATAAATTATAGTAATCGAATTTGGACTATTCAAAAAATGAAGAAATTCATTATTGGACAGTGATTTTTTTTTTTATCTCTTCACGGCTCCAAACTCAGTTTTGGAAAGTTGTAGATCAACCTAAGTTTTTTTTTTACTTGTAGTACAACAAATGCAAACGTCGAAATTTTGAGTGGATGACGATTAAAGGATGCAGAAAAGGAAGACAATTCAAATTTTTGTTTCAGATGATACTTCGTTATTCGAAAGCGACTTGAACTTCTGGCTCATTTACGCGGGCATAACGTTGCTCGTGCCAATCGTTCTTGGTTTACTGCCATTCGTCTCAAACGTCGTTTGCTGCGCGATACTTGGCTCTTATACCATTATATTGCCGATCGATTATTATGCAGGTTCCAATCTAAAGTACATCGTTATAAACACTATACGACGTGCAACTGTCTCTGAATTTAACGCTGCTGTTATACGCCCACCGTATCAAAGCACAGGTACGCAAAAAAAAATGTATTTACAGGTGTCATTTCTTCACTTACTTATAATTGCTATTGAAAATTTGCTAATGGGAAATTATGATTTTTTTAACAATTTTTATATGATATTCTTCATAATGTACAGACATTGTTACGAAAAGATTCCATCGCAATTGCAGCCGAAGAAGTTATATATTTTTCCAAAATCTTCTTTCGATTACAAAAATCTTCTTCGATTCTTCGATTTTTCTTCGATTCTTCGAAATGATGCATGCGATAATTTTATAATTATTAACTTTCTAGCATATAAAACAAATAAATACATAAAACAAATGAAAACAATGAATACAATATATTATATTTTTTAAAATTCATATACGGAAAGGATTAAACTTAAAAAATTACCGTGCAGTAACAGTAGTGAGGTGACAACCTGCAATTTCTAAGATTACTACTGAACAAAACTCAAATTTTCATAAAAATTAAATAAAATTTCTTGATTAAAATAGGAAATTTTGCCGGAATGTCTAGTTAATTTTGATGTCCAGTAAAATATGCAGAACATAAATTAAAAAATTGTGTGTTACAAGTGAAATTTTACCGTGTATTTCATTATTTTATGGCTTCAAGAAATATCCTTGAAAAAGTGCCGTACTTATGACGATTATTTCAATGTTTATTTTGAAATATTACATGAGCGTCACGGTAAATTTTACCGTGCTGCTGTGCGGTCAACATTTCGCGACAAGTGTTTACGTCAGGATGGCGTAGTATTTGAAATTTTATGGTTCGCAAATTAAAAAAAAAAAACTTGCCGCTTACGAATAAACACGTTTTTTCAGCTTGTCCCTACGTTCAATTGTATCACGGTAATTTTTACTGTGAATTTCACGGTAAAAATTACTGTTTAATCCTTTCCGTGTATATTCACTAAATACTGAGTAATTTATCGTTCACATGTTTCAGACAAAATCCTCGTCGCTTTCCTCATAATAATAGCATTGGTCGGAATATACGTCCAAGTTGGTAAGTCTCTTTGCTGTTTTTGCAACAAGCAGAACAACACAACAGTATTTTGGAGCGAGAAACAGCCGATACTAAGCTCGTCGAGGAGAGGTCGTCGCGTTCTTGTTTTTAGTGAGAACGATCGGGTCGAACATCATACACGCTGGTAACAAAAATTCCTAACGACCACACTTTCGAAAAAAAAAATCTGAAGTGTTTTTCCATTGGGACAAAGCGACTTTCAAACTCCTTTTTCTTATTTAAAAAAATGTCGCTCCTCTACGAACGTGCGAACGTATTCTTTTATTACCGCTCATAATTCATAATCATATTTTTGATGATAATTAATATTAAATATAATATTAATAACAATGATAATATAATCTTTTTTTTTGGTGCTCGAAAATAATTCATCAGTTAATTATTTGTTATTTTCTAAGATTTTACACGTTATATGTGCTAATGTTCCTTAATCTACTTTACGTCATAATAAAATACGTTATGAAATATATACATTTATTTTCTTGTTATTTACGTACCTGTCGATGAATGTATCCATTGCTGTTCTTCACTTCGTCGAGTAGAATACATAGAGTCAAATTTTAGAGCTTTTGGAGTTGGGATTGGCGAGGAATGAATTGTCTTATCGACTATTAAAATGAAATAACATTTATTGAATCAAGACAGTGACACCTAACAATGGTTTTTGTTTTATGTTTTGTTGTTTTTTTTTGTTTCTCTATATTTTTCTACTAATTACAATCTTACGAGGTAATCACAGCAACAATATTATCTCATTATTCACAACACTTACATCGATTACTGCCGCAATAATATAATTAATATATATTATTTCTCGCTTAATAAATTTTGTCCATGCTCGTACATTTTATCTCGTTTAATGTTTTACAACTACTACAGATATTCATTTTTTTTTCTTTCACGCAACCATAACCGCGTCAAGTTTTTTTCATGCGAGAGTATGAGTGTCGTGAGCACAGTTGGAAATCGAAAATTGTGCATGGCCAACTATCGTTGCAATGTTCAATTTTTTACCTTGAATTTTTATGAAACGTAAATTTTTTTAAAATCATTCATTTCGATTTAAGGAGATTGGTGACTCAAACCAGAACAGTTAAAAATTTATGAAATTTTGATAGGACATTAACGATTACATCGAGGTATCAGTGGAATCTTTTTCGGAATTTTCGCTTGTTCCGTTTGCGAGAAATTAAATAAATAAAATTGCTTTCTTATACATTGGCGCTTATGAAGATTCTTTCGATGATACGTTAGAAACCGATTGTCATGACAAAAATCCTGCGAAAAAATAGTAAGAGTGCTTTAAAAAAAATACTATCACAAAATCTAAATCTTTGTGAATGAATGAACATGTAAAAATTCAAGAGCTTTCACTATACCGTTTTTAAACAATAAATTAGAGCGTGCCGAAAAACAAACAAGTTTTTGCCTTAATAAGGAAAAAACTCTGGCAACGCAGCACGTCTTTTACGTATAAGACGTTGGTGTTAGTACAGCATACATGACAGTTATTTTAACCTCTAAAGTGGGCACGAATACCGTACTTTGCCGCGCTTTCGGCGATTGTTTAATATTTTGTAATAAGTATTTAAAGAGTCATTAAATAGTAACTTTGAGTATTATTTACGATAATAAAAAACTATGAATGAAAAAATAAAAATGCAGTGACAAATACGCATTTTTATAACGAAAGATTTCAATTTTTAACAGTTGGTAGTTGCCCGTGTATCCTATGCTTGAACACGGAGGCTTGCCGCTTGCCCCACAAAGACAGTCACCAACCTCCTTAATCGCGATCGGGGCCCACTTACAAATTAGTATGTACTCATTTTTTTTTAATGATAATTTTCTTCTTGTTTGGGATCACGCCACCCAGGAGAAAATTGCAAATAGAATTTTTAATTTGTGATGCGGAATATCTTTCAACCCTTCAGAGTTGATTCAATTATGTGACGGTTACATACAGAGACCCTGATCAAATTTGGCAGTGACGTACAATGTCAAAAAAAATGACAAAAGGATTTTCGATGATTTTTTTTTTAATTTCTTGCATAACAAAAAAAATTAATTATTTTATTGGTTTTTTTGTGACACAATATCATTCAGAAGACTATGAACGATCTGATTTTTTAAAATCGTTTTTTTAATCGAATTTTCTCAAAATATTATTGGAATACATAAAAACACGAATTATAAATTGAATCCTGAGCGCCTGGTGCAGCATACGATCGCTAGGTGGTTAATTGTCACACCTAAATTCTTTCACAATTATAAGAAGACATTTTGATGAAAAAAAATAAATAAATAACTGTCAATTGAAAAATGTAGCTTTTCAAAATGATCGCTTTCATTGAAACGTTAACGCGGAAATGGTACATTGCAGTTGTGTATATATATGTACGTATGTATACAGGAGTTCCGAAAATTAGCATTGCATTTTTTCAGATCGAATAGACCGTGAAATTCTAAAGAGAAAAGTTTTTAGACATTTTTTTCTGCGATGCATTGTTGCTTTAACGGACAACACCACTGTGACGTCTTCAAAAAATCGATTTTTTGAAAACCATTTAAAAAAATCTAAAATACTTTTAAGATTGAAATGCCGTTGGACCCAGGTCGAAAAAATAATTATTTTCGTAGATATTGAATATTTTGTGGAGCGGTGCAGCGGTCCGCGACGCTCGGAGTCCCAACTTTGAACGCGTTTTTCTCAAAACCACTTTTTTGAGTACGGCACGCAGCAGAACTCGAGCAATTTTTATCCGATCGACTTCAAATTTTTACTGTATCAATAAAAGTAGATTATCTAGAGAAGTACATAAGATTTTTTCGATATCTCAATAATTATAAAAGTTATAGCCTATTTTCGACGAGAAATTTTGCTCAAAAATCATTCTTTAATTTCAAAGGCGTGCCTATTTTTTAAAAATCAATATTTTTCCAAATCCCTATGTACTTCTCTTCAAAATATCATATTATTAACGAAAACACTCGGTATTTTTTTTCAGATCGACGTTGAAGAGAGTTCTGCTGCGTGCCGCGAACCACTGCGGAGATGACGCGAGAGCTTCCCCAGCGCCACCATGCGGCGTGAAAAAATGTGAAAAAAATGTTTTTTGATACATTAATAAACAAGGAACAAAACCCAAAAAAAATTTTTCGAATATCTCTTTTTTTCCCACAAAAAAAAATTCTTGAAAAATGTGAAATAAATAGGGGGTCACAGTGGTGTTGATTGACCAATTTAAAGCCAATGCGGTGCGTCGGCAAGACAAAATAGGTGGCGTGGCGTCGGTAGGCGTAGCGCCCTCCCCCCACTCCCCGCTTGTTCCTCACAGTGCTCCAGATTGGCTATCACGAATTAATTAATACCTAAACAACGGTGCTTTGGAGGAAAAAATGGCTAAAGAGTTTTCTCTTCAGAATTTCACGATTTACCTGGCCTCAAAGTTTCGCACGAAAATTTCTGAAATTCCTGGAGATAAAAAGTATTTTTTTTACGTTGAGTTTTGTGTGCATCTATGTGAGGATTTTTATACGCTTTCGAGTAGGCATCTTACTGTGGCTTCGACCCAACGAAACTCGTAATTAGTGAGCAAAACCACTGAATTTATTTTCGGTTTTTTATTCATTCAATTTCACAATTTTTCAAAATTCTATCTCGACCTCCTTTGTCCTTTTGCTTCGTTTTTTTCCAAAAATATAAATTTCACAATAATTTACAATATCGTCCGAGTGTCCATTTTTTCGTTTTAAATACATCATCATTAGTTCGCACAATTGTATTTATCTTTCGTATCGATTAAATTCATATATCTTGAAAGGAAAACATTTTTCTTTACAGTGGCCCATCTGTTTTCTCCTCCCTTTTATCTTAAATTATTTTATCATTGAATAGTCATGATGCCAATAATAATAAATTGCGAGAATCGCGATCGACTCGTGTTGCAATTAATTGTGATGAAATATAAATAAAATTCATTTAATCGATTAATTTCATTAAGGCCGTATAGTTGTCTAGAATGTCGTTTTCATAGGTAGTTTTAAGGATAGAACAATCTTTTCGGTACGCACTTATGTTATCAGAATTTCCGTAGAAACGCGGTCTATTACCAGTTTCTTACCACGCACTAAATCAATTTTGTTGATATTAATTGGAAGTTTAGAATCTGTCTAACGTGTTTTTGAAAAGTTTACAGTTTTGAGAGTCATACTTTTCATCGTAATTAGCCTATAAACTGGGTTCACGCGTGACCTCGGTGTGTACCGTAAGGGTTAAAATTGAAACTATTTGAGTTTTTTTTTTAAACTTATTTCTTTAAAATCGCGTACAAATGTTTGATAGAAAATACAACATTTTATCTTATAATGTTGAACGATTTAGTAAAACGTTGTGCGGAAAAAACTTCTGATTGGCGACCAGGGTGCTGGATGTTCTACGCGCCCGGAAGAAAAAATTCAAACCTATTCTTAATCTGTATTAGTGTTGTGAGTAATGTTATAAAATCAAACAGATTTTTTTTCGGAAATTGTGGCATGATAATGTTTGATTCTCGATTGTTATTCCGTTTCTCCCGCTTCTGGGGATCATTAAAAAAATAACGATTATTTCAAATCAATACTAGTACCATTGCTGAAAAACAGTCTACTAAAGATGTATACCAAATTTCAACTCATGCAGCTGACTGGTTATCGAAATATCGCGGTTGCCAATTTAAAAAGCATATTTTTAAGAAAACTACTCTTAAGTTATTTAGTTTTTTTTCTTTTTCACCAAAATTTGTACCTTTTCTTAACCTCTAGGCGGCCGGGATGATGCCGATCGGCATCACCTCAAGGTCGAGCCATATTACTAGTCCGTTTGGAAATTTTTCTAGGGAAAAAAGTATGACTTGGGCACATTCATAAATGCCGGCCACCTGGAGGTCAAAGGATCAATACATATGTGTACAATATTTCAGAAAGAAAACTCTAACAGTTTCAAATTTATTCTATCCTAAAAATCATCTCCGAAAACAGAATTCTAGACAACAATACCCTCAAGGAATTACATATGTCCAGCGCCCAAAAAAATTGAAGTTTTTTTTAGAAATACCTCTTTAAGGACTATTGAAAAAAAAATATTAAGGACTATTGAAATGCAACAAAATATCGATTACACATTGAAAATTGATTCTTTAGGCGTAACAAGAAAGATTTTTAATACATTTTTAACAGCAACTGCAATACGATATTCGATGTTGTTTACATCAGCAGCAAAAAAAAAACATTCTTGCGATAGGCATGATAAGTCATTAGAGGGAATGTATAGATTTGAAAAAGTTGGAAAAATTCATGCAATTTAGTGACGTCGCTATAATCTGTCGAGCAAAATTTTTTAATTAAAAAAACAAGAAAACAAGCAATTTGTGGTATTTTGATGTGAGGTATGCAATTTGTACGAAAAATTTGACTTTAATTGCGGATAAAAGAAAAATATTCGAAACCAGGTACCGAAAAAAAGGCTCAACGGATTATAGAAAAAACAATTACGAAATTTTCAAAAAAAAACTCATTTATAGACATACCATTGTCACAGGATGGAATTTTTGAATGAATTATTTTCTGTGTCCTTGATGGCTTCGATAATAATAAGCGATAAAAAAAATTGACTTTTTAAAAATGCTGGACATGTGTAACCCCTTTTGAACAAATAATTCTCGCTCATACTCAAATTTAATTTGTTATTATTTTTTATTGTTTTTGTTTTTTGAAGCTGATCAATAATGCCATTTTTTGTTTTCAAATTTATGCTGTAACAAATCCCATTGGAAGTGCGTACAAAATATATTGTAAATACAAAACGATGCGGTCTCGCTTATTCGTGATTTTTTTCCCCCTCCGTTTAAATCTATTGACTGATGCTATGAGATCGGAGTAAACGAATAACGTGATTTTCCTACATTTATTACAGTGATCGCTTATGAATATTCATGTTTTGGTTGTGTGTAAAATTAAAAAAAAAGAGAAATTTGGTTTATGCTGCTGCCGTCGAGGAGAGGTAGATTAAAAAAAAGTTCGTTAATATCGCGAGTATAGGCAATTTCATGCACTAATTGGATTTTCATATTCAATAGCCATAGTTTTTGTTCATTTTATAAAAATCTAGAAATGCTTAAAAAAAATGATCCAATGATTTAAAAGAAGAATAATTTTCTACGTATTTCGTTAAAATAAAAATTATTTTAACAATGTATGTCAAAATCAAATTGATAAAATTCTGTTTCTACTGAATCGTCATTTGTTCACTATTTTTTATAGAAATTCAACGAAACTTCGAAAAAACGAAATAAGCCGATAATTCGAGGAAAAACAGACATTAACATTTTTCATTGAAACAAAAATTGATATGGTTTATCAAAAATATGAATATTTTTTTAAATTTCGATAACACATAATTTCGCTAAAACAAAAAATTAATATTTTTCTAATTAAATTAGAAAGATAAACTTTTTTTTTAATTTATAAAAAATTCATGGTAAACTCGAGTTAATTTAATTCGATATGAAATTGCCCATACATTACACGCGTTGAAAGACAAAGAGGGGTGAAACCCTCGCGCGTTTGCCGGACCGTATTTTTTTCTCTCTCTCGCTCTCTCCCTCTCTCTTTTTTGCAATCGCCCTGATTTCACATTCACGAAGCGCCGACTCGATTTTGATAGGCAAAAATTGATTTGACTCGCGTTGTTCGCGACCGTTCTCCGGAACCAATTAGTTAAAAAATGAAACAAAAAAAAAATAGAAAGAAATAGAAATAAAAAAAGAAAAAATCAGCAACAACGGGGAGAGCGTTACTTGCGCCTCATCGACACTGTCCCCGGTTAGCGGAACCAACGAGAAAGTTACTTCACGGCTCGTCGAATATTTCATGCCTGCCCACGTACATCGGAGTTCATTATTTTCGGCTTCGTTCGCAATCACGAAAATTCTCCGTGTTTATATTCACCTATTCTTTTTTTTTGCATATCCTCTTATTTTTTTACGCTTCCGGAATTGGTGGCAGTAACGATGTACGTAGAAAAAAAAACCAATTCGTTTGCAAATTGGCTAATTTGAAGCTGTGAAATAACGGATTAATTATTATTGCTTATTTGTCATATTTTGTAAAAATAAAAAATAAAGATGTTCAGAAATTTAATAATATTTTCGAGGCAAGGGAAGAAACAATCTTGTAGTTACTTTCGAAAAATATTTGTAGACAATCTCGTTGAAGCATCGATTTTCGAACATGGACAAAACATGGAAAAAAATTGTCATTTTTTTCAGTGTGCAATATTCTGAATTTCATTCTCATCAGTGGCCTTCGTAAAATTATTTCAATTTTCTGTATAGAGTGCCAATAAAATAAATAAGCGATATCGTCTGGTACAGGGGGAAGAAAAATCTATCTCGCGGGATGAAAAGTGTCGAAAACAAAACTCGGGAGACACAGAGAGAAAAACGTGTGTATTATATAGGCTCAGACAATTTATTCGTACTACAAAGGATTCATTTATTTGCGTATTTCTTTTCTGGTTTATCATTTTTTTTTTCGTTATTTGGACGAGCGACGATTTTTTTTTTTTAATTGTTTCTTTTTTCAACGTGATCTCTCTGTCGCTCGTCGAGAAAAACAACATCGAATACAATATTACAATATGTGCTGTAATTTTCACGAATTCCATCGTTTCCTTCTTTTTTACTTTTGTAACTCTCTTTCATGTGGGTGTGTATTACAGTTTTTTTCTTATTTTTTTTATTAACCACTACAGGTATACGTCGGAGACATAACTGATAATATCATCTCATACGTCGTGACTTAATACGTATATACAGTTTGACGACGTTATGCGTTCTTCTTTCTGCTTTTTTTTTCATCCCCCCCTAATTTACACTACTATAAACTAACGAGAGTAACAAACGCTATCTTACATTATTTTATTCACAAAATCATATTTATAATTTCTTTTTTTTTTCAATATCAATATGCGTTATTATATTATCATTATTTTATATTAATATTATTGTTGTTATTATTATTATTATTATTATTATTATTAATTTTTTTGTCGTATTGTTTATCGCAATAGTGGAAATCGTTCTGATTTTCATTTTGGGAATTTTTCCCACTGGCGATTCTAGAAAAAAGGCTTGAAGAACCTCGCTATAATTGCTCCACGGAATCATTCAATGTATATATTAGTTTGAGATTCGGCTAAATCGACTCCGAGTCAATCATCTAAATTGTACACCTTCGCGCATTTTTAAATCTCCAACAGTGAACTTTTCATTCTTATTATTATCTTCTTTCCTCCATCTTTATTTTTTCTATATTTATGTTTTATGCAATTTTTTTGTTTGTATTTCCTTCGAGTTTTTTATCGATTCACCCCACCAATTTTCCTTTCTACGTCGATTTCTTGTTTTTTTTTTTTTTTTTTTAATTTTTTTTATTTTATAAATTTAGTACCAACATCATGTACGAGTATAATGGCGAACGTAATTTTTTGATAGTTCGGTTTCAATTTAATCGGAAATTCATAACGAAACGTTTCTCATTAAATCCCGGTTTTTCGTCAAACAGAACAGAGAATTTTGGTATAAAAAAAAAAAAAAAAAAACACACGAAATATGCATCTGTAAAATTTGTAAACAGTTACAAATATACAGATTTTTTATTTCGGTCCAAAAATAAGATCAACATTATTTTTATTTCAATATTTCTTTTTCACGGTTCTTTTGCCGAAGACCCTAAAAAGAACACCGAAGGAATGGCTAAAAAAGAAATGTCGAAAGTAAAAGGCTTTTCTGTGAAAATATTTGTGACGTAAATCGGAGAGTGATGGTTGGACAGGGCACTTTATAATACTGATAAAAAAAAGAAGAAAAAATAAAAAGGTTATAGCTTGGGTGGTATAACCGATGGTATTGGTGGTTGTACGCGTCGCCATATCTCCGAGGGAGCGCGATGGCCGACCCCCAAGAAAGCCGCCTTCGTGAGGGCGGCTTTTGATTGATATATCTATATATATATACGTATATATGTATAAATATACATTCGAAATATCAACCCCAACATCGAGCAACCCTCTTCCCACACCCACCGACGAGAAAAGAGCTCGGGTCCTCCGATTCTCTCTCTCTTTTTCTAAAGCTTGGGGCGATTCTCCTCCCTCTCGATTCTGCCTCCGAAAAACAGCTCATCCCATCCTGTTGCCACCCCAACGCGGGGGGCTTCCAAACCTCGCGAGAATACGAGCAGCCGTCGTTGGAAAACTTCGATCTGAGATCTCATCCCCTTGAGCTCAGCCCAGTTTTCCTCCCTCGAACTCGCACTCCCCCTCGCTACATTCGAAATTACCATACGGTCTGTATTTGTGTGTATTTTCGTGTATGTATGTGCATATTTGTGTGCGTGAGTGTGTTTGTGTATAGGCGTTCGACTTGACGTTCCTCGAAGAGGGAGCGAACAATCGATCCCTCCTCGATGACGTTCCGCAATATCCTAACCATCCCAGTTTCATCGTCAATATGGAGAACGATTTCACACCGACGATTTTTCCACTCGTTTTTTTTTCTTTTTTTCCGGTCTTTTCATTCTCGATTCACTGCTTTGAGGTAATTTATTGCTCTTGTAGATTTGCGAATGATGTTTAGAAATTTATGCGTGTTGAATTTTCAATGAATTTTTAAATGTCTGCCGGAATGTTGGCTTCAAGATTAATTCGTAATAATTTGATTCCTGATTCAACTGACTTCAAAAATCGATATTTCATATTCATATTTTTTTTCTCATAAGACCCATATTGATTTATTTTTTAGTTTGCAAAGAAAGTTCCGCAATCAAATTGATTAATGGTCGATCTGAGGAAAAAAATTAAATAAACGAATTTTGTCTTGAATTTGAAAATGGTGTCGTTTGTATTTTTTTAAATTTTCAATTATTGCGATCAATTAAACTCGGATTCACGATTAATAGAGTTTATTCATTCGCACTATCACCGCTTCAAATTTAGTGAATGGACAAATAATCTTCATTTGGGAAATTTGGATCAAATATCAGCTCGTATTTCAGGAACCGCATTATTTTTTATTCAACTTGACTAATTTTTCACAATTTTCTGCATTTACACCTCGCCTCGACAGTGAATCCGGCGACGGACATTTTCATGTTGTCTGCTTCACGCGCCTCGAAAGATTTGAGGGTTGAATTTTCGAAATAGAACGTCTAATATCATTTCAATAAGATAATTTCTTGTTATTCTGGAAAATTAATAAAACTTCCGTGTCAATTTTCTTAACGATATTTGTATTAAAAAATTTGTTCGGTTCGGAATGAAAAATAATGAAAATGCAAGCTGCAACATGACGGTCTAGAGAAATGCTATCTGAACAAGATAAACTCTATTCTCTCAAATAATTGATCGTGCATACCCAATTTTTCACCTGAAAACCTTTTTCATTTCGATATAAATCGATCAAAATTCATGTTGTTCTGTATTTCTTTCAATTCGATACTACAGAACTCATTTTTTTCAACTTTTTCGAAATTTTTTATTGTTGTTGGATAAATATCTGTAAAGGTTGATTTCTCGAACGAGAGCCTGTAGAATACCCTGCATGATCCGGAGATCTCTTTCGAGGTGTAGTTTTTTAAATATTAAAACATAAACGTGAGAGTTGACGTGAAGTTGATCGATGTGTTATTTATCGAGGGAAAGCGAAATAGTTTTTTTGTTTGTTTTCCCATATTTTTTCACATTGTCGATGCACTTTTCGTTACAATTTGGTGTAGTTATTCGCTAGATCGTCATTGACATATTTATATATATTTGAGACTCGTGAAAAAAACGAAAGATTGATTTTTTGTTTCAAACACGTTATTATATCTACGTTCGTTCACTCACTGGTATCGGAGTTGTGTATCGGCGTTGTTGATGGCGTTATGGACTGATGATGAATCGAAGATTGTGTCGGAATCCCAAGGGATGCCAAAAGTGGCCTTGCTACGCCGCCACCCGATGCCGATGAGGACGGTGGCGGTGGCGGGCTCTCCTGACCGACGAGTAGACTCGCTGGCGGGAACCCGAAGAGCTGGGATCACTGAAGCCGTGGCCAATAATTACCCGTAAGGTCCGGGGTTTGTGATGGTATTTGCACCGGTACGGAAACTCCTGCCGATATTACACCTTTAACAAACAAAAAAAAAAAGAAAAAAAAAACATTTTTTTCAATTCCCAGTAAATCTTTGTAAATTTTCAAAAAGCCGCGATAAAAAATGCAATCAAATAGAATCACATCGAAAGAAAATCATTTTGAAAATTCCAACTTTTTCTAGATTTCGGACAGCCCTCATGAAATGAAATCACTCGAAGAAGAAAAGAATTCTCTCTTTTCAATATTTCAATGGGAGAATTCAAAGATTCATTGATTGCACTTTAAAAAATGAATGATTCGAATATCTTAATTATTATTTATAATATTTAAAAAAAAGTCGAAATATCAGCTATTGGGGTTATTAAAAAAATCAGTGATCGGTAGATGAGTAACAAATATACGAAAATTCCATTGAATTTCCATTTTAATTCTAGAGTGAAACAAATTTGTTTAACCTGCATGATAAAACACAAAGATCTAACTTTACAGGGAAATGAGTAATTGTTGTGAATATATTTCGAAAAATATTTGGAATATTAAAACAATAAAAAAATTTGGTGGTCGGTTAGAATGTGATACACTATATATGCAAGTCGAGAAAAGGAAGTAAAAGCGGGGGGGGGGGGGAAGAGATAGGTATATATATATGAGTGAAGGGGGGTTGCTCCATCATTCCATCGTGTTCCACTCCAATCCTGGATACGTATACGCGCTATGCTTTCTCCTCCTCTCTTCCTCCCATCGTATTTCCTCCCCTTTTGGTTCGCACGTTATTGAGCGCTCGCCCAGCCGAGGCGAGACCCAACCCATCTCCAACATTCTCCATTCAACCCCTGTGCGCCACACAGCGAGACGCGCCACAAAATCGAGGACGTGGAGGTGAAGAGGGTTATAGACTGGGATAGCGATAAAGTGCAAAAGGGAGAGAAAGAGAGAGAGAGAGAGAGAGAGAAAAGAGAAAAAAGAGAAAGGAAAGAAAGAGGTAAAAGAAGAGAGGGTAGTTTCACCCTCTCCTAAACAGCCCGGCGGCTTTCACTAAACACGAATCTCGTAAAAGAGATGCGACGGCAGAGTAGAGCCTCACAGACCTATAAGGGATGTTTCATGTGTAGAAATGCGCCCCGTAGAAATGCCCTCGTGCGTACATGTATGCATTTTAGTATGCGTGAAAAATAAAAAGCATAAAGGAAGAGGCGGAGGAAGAGAGAGAGGGGGGAGGGGTCGGTTGGTGGACAACTGTAAGGGGTAAAGCTGTGCGAAAGAGGAATCAAGAGAAAATGGAAAATTCAGCGAACGCGGGAAAGGGAACAGACCTGGAAAACCGCCGAACAACCCCCGATTCTTCGATTCAACCAGAGCAACCTACGTGTGTATATATATATATATATATATATATATATATATATATATATATATATATATATATATATATATATAGCGATTGGCGTGAGATTTGTTTTAAAATCCTTTTACAATTCACCAGAGGCGCACTCAGCGCTCCAATGCCACGAGCGATTTTTTTCTCTTCTTTTTTATGTATATGTATATTTCGACTTTTTTCACTGCTACATGTATTTTTATTTCGCTCATTCTTCTCGACTATAAACCTATGTGAATTGCGTGTGGAAAGATTACACAGAGTTCGATCGAAATCGTAACAAAAAATAGTCTATCCTCATCCCTCATCCTGCTGCTCCCTTTCTCTCTCTCTCTCTCTCTCTCTCATCTCTCTTTCTCGACCGACTCGTACACCTTTACCTCCCTAATCCTCCCTCCCTCGAGCCAGGACCTATTTTATTTAAGTTTGTTTGAAAAAATCATGATTACTATGCACGAACAGAAGGAAGTGTTGAATGTTTCATACAAATATTTTATATTGAATAAATATTTTTCAAGTTTATTTCGTAATAATTTATCCGATGTTTCACGATTCAATTTTTTCGTTCGTCATTTATTAAATATCGTTTATTATCGGATCCATATTTTTTATTTGATTTTTTATTTATTTTCATTGTTTCTGCTTATACCATTGCGGGCTTCACAAGCCAATCCCATAACTTTAACCCCACTTCACTCATTTTCATGTTCCTGTGAAACCCTTCAAGAGTGTTGCATACAGCCACTCTTTCCTTATACATCACTGGATCGCATTTGTTTCAGGGCCAAAAGAAACTGTGAAAAACCCGGCCGATACAAGCCTACATTTTTACTGATGAGTTTCAGTTGGTTAACACCATCAGAGACTCAGAAAAATTGCCTCCCGCTCAGCAATAGCGCGCGGAGCTGGTGCAATGGTTAAGCGGTTACCCAACCAAGTATTGGCTTCACCCGAGGCTGCTTTACTTGGAAAATCCCTGAAGCCGCACGCCAATCGCACATTCATCGCTGTCGATGATTTTACCTATATAAAATAGCGAGAACCGCTGAAGTCTTACCTCCAACATATATGTATATGCGGTATTCCACGTCAAACCGGCGGACTTTTTCCCTGACCCTCGCCGACTTGGGTAATTATTTTTTATATGATTATATGAAGTCTAAAAGACACCCTGAAATTTTTTCAGATTTTTCTGAACAGCCATTTTTGAAAAAAAAAAAAAAATCCAAAAAAAGCCCCTTTTTAAAAATCTGAAAAAATTCCTAAAAATCGGTGATTATATGCCAAACATTTTAAGCTACCGCCCGTAGTGGAAGTACGATTTTTTCTGTGTGTTAATCGGCTAATAACGTTAAATAATTCCAAAAATATCGAAAAACACTTACTCCGGCCGAATAGTTGAATATTTTGGTGCCTAAAACTAATTTTCGTTACAATTTTCGAACAATCAAATCAAAATTAGAACACCGATCCCATAGGATCCTCAAAAAGAATTGATTTTTATAAAATATGAATGAATAAAAATGAATCCCTCAACTTTTTGCCTGGCTCAATTTTTTTTTATCTCGTACTGGTCTAAAATATCCCAAAAAATTTTTTGGGTACGAAAATATTCAACTATTGGCCCGAAATGAGTGGTTCTTGATTTTTTGAGAATTTTTTCAACTTTAATAGCTCATAAAAACACAGAAAAAATCGTACTTCCACTACGGGCGATAGCTTAAAATGTTTGGCATATAATCACCGATTTTTAGGATTTTTTTCAGATTTTTAAAAAGGGGCTTTTTTTTCAAAAATGGCTGTTCAGAAAAATCTGAAAAAAATTCAGGGTGTCTTTTAGACTTCATATAATCATATAAAGAATAATTACCCAAGTCGGCGAGGGTCAGGGAAAAAGTCCGCCGGTTTGACGTGGAATACCTCATATGTATTAGGGTGATTGAAAAAAAATCGATATTTTTTTTTCTTGGAGCTCCAACGATAAATGTTAGTACATTGGAAAAAAGTAATTGTCCCAAAATTTGGGTCTTATAAAGAAATTTTCCGATGGTGCTCAAGCGATTTTTCGGTATTTTTTATATTTTTTGTTGAAACTCACAACATTAAAATTTTTTTGTTCTTAAAGTAGAAAATCTTAGTGTTCTGTAACATTATGAGTCTTCCAAAATATTGCCGCTCTGAAAAAATTGTGAAAGCTGCCTCAAAGTAGTTTGTTTGCTATCTTTTGTGTTTTCAGCTATAAATCATGAGATTAATAAATGTTTAGCTATACAAATGTCAATTTTTTCTTCCTCTCAAAATGAAGGGTGTAAGTATTTTACAAAAACATAATTTTTTTCAAATTTGAATGCTACAAGAAAATTTTTTAAGTTAACTCAAGCGATTGTTTTCCATTTTCCCCTATTTTTTAAACACAAAAATTTAATAAGAAATTCCACTAAATGGCTTTAAATTCGAAGCCGTTTTGTAGAATGCCATAAAAAAAATACACAATTCCAAAATTCTCTATAATCATCTCTTGGATGAAGTTTCTAGTAGGATGAAGGAAAAAAAACACCAGAATTATAAATGTTTCCATAAGCTACGAAGCATGAATTTTGCTCAAATATGATAATCCCTCAGAAAATCAAATCCTCAAAAAAATTAAAAAGAGTGACAAAAATGAGTCAATCTTCGTGAAAAGCTAAGATTGGATTTAATAAAAAGTTATTAAATAAATTTTCGGAAAATTACTTTTTTTCAGTGCACTAACATTTTTCATTGGAGCTCCAAGAAAAAAAATCTTTTTTTTAATTACCTTAATATATATGGGGTATTCCACGCCAAATCGACCTACGTCAGACCCATCCATTCTTTGATTTGGCCGAAAATGTTACATGTTGTATGACTCATTAAAAGAATCTCTCTTGATTTTTTTCCGATTTTTTTGTCCATACACTTGAGATATAATTTTTTTCAAAAGTCGATGTTTTTTTCATCAAATGACTGTCTCTCTCTCAAAAATCGACCAATTCGAACTTTTTTTTTTAGAAAGATTGGTTTTTCACCGTATTATTAGAAAAAACATACGAAAGAATGATTAATATTTGTATTCCGTATTTTTTCTCAATTTAAAGCAATTTAAAGCAAAAAAGATTGGTTTTAAGATGTTTGCCCATTTTCATTTCTTTCAAAAAATTCACAAAAAAACTTTGACCAATTAAATGATTTTTGAGACTAATTTCATCGTGGGCGGATTTTTTCTTATAATTTTTTTCTTATTTTGAAAAGAAGTTCCATTTTTTTCCAGTCAATTCGGATCAAAATGAACTTTTTTTTTGAAATGTAGGTTTTTACCAGACTTTTGGAAAAAATTGCGAAATAATGATTGAAAATCGTCCCCTATACCTTTTCAAATTTTAAGCAAAAAGTCATTAAATTTAAGACGTTGGACACTTTTGATTGATTTCAACAAATTCATAAAAAAAACCTTGACCAATTAAATGATTTTTGAGACCAGTCCCATCGTGGAGAGATATTTTTTCATATTTTTTTTCTTAGATTCAAAAAAAATTTCATTTTTTTTAGTCAATTCGTACCAAATGGGACTTTTTTATATTAGAAAAGTTGGTGTGAAACAAAATATCAAAAAATAGTTCGATTTGGTCCAAATTGACTGAAAAAGAAATGAAATTTTTTTTCCAAAATAAGAAAAAAAATATAAGGAAAAATCTGCCCACGATGAGACTGGTCTCAATAATTATATAATTATTCAAAGTTTTTTGTGAATTTTTTGAAAAACATAAAAATAGGCGAACATCTTGAAACCAATGTTCTTTACTTTCAATTATTTTGAATTGAAAAAAAAAACGGCATACAAATATTAATTATTCTTCCGTATTTTTTTTCTAACAATACAGTGAAAACCCAACTTTTCTAAAAAAAAGGTTCAATTTGGTCAATTTTTGAGAGAATTACAGTCATTTGAAGAAAAAAAACATTGAATTTTGAAAAAAAATCATATCTCACAAGTGTATGGATAAAGAAATCTGAAAAAAATCAAAATAGCTTCTTTCAATCGGTCATATCGAGATCGATTTGGCGTGGAATGCCCCATATATACACGAGTGTGGATGAAAATTTTCGTTAATGAATGAACGAAATTTTTCGGCTTGTATTATGAGTTCTCATGCTTCTAGGGGTAGCAGGAAAAAAATAATAATACCGTTGTAACGTACTCTAGTCACATTAGTGTGGTAAAATCACATTAGAATTTTGATAAGTAATCGCGTTTTCGAGTAGCGTCAACTTGAAATGTGAGCGTAACGGAAAAGAGCCAAATCTCGACTATAGATACGCGGCACGACTTGCCTTTAAGGTTTAAACTCTTTCTTTTTAATGTTTGGCGACAACACGCTGCCGCGTCTCTAGATGGGTTCTATTCATTTATTTATGTCGTAGTTAATAATATTTTATTTTGTTTTTATAAAATCGTCTCCTATATCCATTCAAAAGATTAATATTAAATTCAAACTTTTATTAGGGCGATTCAATATAAAATTCGTAAAATAGTTACAGTATATATCAACGAAGACCGGATATTTTTTCTTCATCGCATCAATTGATTTAGAATTTGCAGAATTGATTACAATTAACCCAAGCACAGGGCGATGAGAGAATACATTAAAAAATAATTATTCATAACAATTTAATGAGTTTTGAAGTAGGATGTGCTCGGAAACTACTTGGCACACTGTGGAATGTAATTTTCACTACCGAGGAAAATTGAGAATAATACTTGTTTCCAATTCTCCTTTGCCTCATTTCCTCTTTCACACATTCTCTCCCTCTCTCTCTCTCGCTCTCTTTCTATCTCTCTTTCTCTTGGTTTTTGCATTATTGTTATTTGCATATTATTATTTTTTTATATACGCATTTGTATAAATTTCCAAAAATGTTATATATTTTTTATAATTATTTCGATTTTTTTAATAGTTCCACGTTTCGTAAAATTGAGTCAACCTTTTTCACACAACGTTTAACATTTTCCACTCAGCTTTGTCAAGATATGATAATTATAGCTATATATCTATGCATCTCTTTCTCTCTCTCACTTTCTCTTCCGTTTTACCCACTTCAACCCCAAGGGAGAAAACTTCTGGTGCTGCATGTTGCGATAAATCGCTTGTGGGCTTCTCTCTCTCTCTCTCTCTCTCTCTCTCTCTCTCGTACCTCCTTTCCTATTTCCTTCCTGAGTTCCCCCGCGACTTATATATACGTCGGGCTTTTGCAAGTTTGTAATGACTCACATGTTTCTCATTCATCACATGCATCGTTTCACGGATTACACATACATTACTAGAATTTGCAATTGTATGAATAGATTAAACATCGTCAATTTGAACGTTATTATATTGAGCTTTGCATTATGAGTGTTAGGGAATAAATACATTTGTATACTATTGTTTATCGATTAAAGGACCAACAACGACTACTATAATAGCATCACACAACGATATATTCCGAAAAAAAAAATCGTTGTAATCAATTCAATTATTTGAGGGGATAGAATGAATTTTTATTCAGGACGAAAATCGATATTTATTCAAATGAATGATTATGTGTCCAGCCCAAACGAAGCAAAACAAATACAAAAATATTTGTTACATCAATGGAAAAATGAAGAAATATTTCGAGGATTGGAGAATCGAAAATAATGTTGTATTTTTTTTTTATTTTTTAATGTATACCCTTGCGGGTTTTTACGATCCCACCCCATCACTAATCCCACTTTTCCCCACTTCACTAATTTCCAATTTTCTAATTTTCCATGTTCCTGAGAAATCCCCGAAGAGTGTTGCTCACAGCCACTCTTTCCTAATGCACTACTGTATCGCATTTGCACGAGGGCCAAGGGAAACTGTGGAAAACCCGGTCGATACAGACGGCTATATTTTTACTGAGTTTCAATTGATTAGCACCATCAGAAACTCAGAGAAACTACCTCCCGCTCAGCGATTGATGTGCGAGCTGATGCATGGCTAAGCGGTCACCCAACTAAATATTGGCCTCGCCCGAGGCTACTTAACTTTGGAGATCGCCGGAACCACACGCCGATCGCGCACCCATCGCTGTCGGTGAATCGAAAATAATTTATTTTTCAAACAAAATTCAATGTTTGCAGAATGTAATGACTCTCCACTTTTATTTTATACTTGAATTATAATTACGAAAAATGTACCGGACCGTAATATCAGTATTGGATTTTTTTTTGTTAGTGTCTTGTACGAGGGTGGTTTATTGTTACGAAGGCTGTAACGCTATTATTTTTTATGAACTTACCGGTAGCCGTTGAAGTGGTTGGTTGATAGGGCGCCCCGCCTGGACCAGCAGGCTGTCCCCCTGGTGTAGTGGGTGTACCACCATGAGAAGTCGGTATTCCCCGATGGGGTTGCGAGTGTGCTGCTGTTGTATGAGCGTGGGAGTACGATTGAGTTAGCGAATGAAGTGGCTCGTGAAATACGTAAGCGGGATAACCCTCGGCTCGTTGTTGAAGGCAGCTACCGCCCATCGACCCACCGAGACTCCCTGACATTGAACTGAAAGCGAATGAAAAATATACGAAATGTAGGTAAATTGTCGATTTAATTTTATTTTTATAATATACTAGAGTTTCTTCAATTTTATTGCTACTCGTTGAATTGAATTGAATTTCATTAATTATTTGTATTCTTCCTAAATTTATATTTACTGCTAAGAATAGTGATTTTAATTTATCCACGTACGAAGCAAACTAAAAAACGAGAACAATAGTTGAACAATTTATCAGAGACAAAAGTTTTTCTTTATCATTTATTAATTTCTGATTATCTGCAAGTTTCGTGATGAGGTTATTATTTTTCTACAGAATGTTTTCTTAACTTTCTTTTTTCTTTCTTGGTAATGATTGTATCTAATCAAATTAGAAATCTCGAAAAAACATGAATTAATTTTTCGAAAAAATAAAGGTTTTGAATTGATTTTTTTTAAATACCTGTAAGTATCAGGCATGGTGGCGATCGGCTGTGGTATCGAAGAATACATTGCGTTAAAGCCAGCGTTCAACGGTATTCTCGGCGTCGCAGCGCCTGCCGCAGGTGCCGCTGTTCCACTTCCACCCCCAGGTGTCCCACCCCCTACTACCTGATCAACAGCGGCTCTTCTCTGATTTCGGAGCTTTTCCTCTCTGCGCCACTTTGCCCTACGATTGCTGAACCACACCTGCGGAAACAAGCGACACAGAGGGATTTCTCCCATTATAAGAACGTTACTTCTTTGTGATCGGGCGTGACACGACTATTGAATTTCGGCCAACGAGATACATGTTGAGCCACATTCACAACCATTCTCATTCACTCTCGTCGCATGCTCACGCCACGGATATCTCGGGTTTGGAATTTTTCATTTCGGGAAATTATTAAGAGTAGACAATTTTTTTTCTTTTCAAGGTCCAACATTCTTTCTAAGGCCACCTGTTATACCGACTGAGTCGCCATGAGTGCGAAAAAGATAACTGCAAATTTTGAAGTGGGAAATCTCCACACCGTTCGACCGATCGAAATATAAAAGTTTCAACCCGTTTATGCCATTTTTATGCGTGGGCCAAGACTTCTTTCATTCCGATCGATCAAACGGTGTCCGAAATTTTCATTTTCAAAAGTGGGAAACAGGTGTAGTGACTGATCTATGGCTTTAAAACGTTAAATGATAATCATGATTATTATTTAAATAAAAACTGACATTTGAAATGATAACGTCGGAAACTGATTTCAAAAAATGATTCATTAATTCGATGAGAATTTGCAAAAATGTTAAGAATTATTATTGACTAATTGTTATAAATTTTCCTTGAACTGTAAATTCCCTGCATTTTCTCTGCTTCGTATTCAGTGCATTTAAATCTAAAAATTCTACAATAATTTTATTTTAATCATTGGGCACAGTCATTTCTTTTTCTTGACTTTTTACTTGAACATTTGGAAGTAGTCGAACAAGTGGAAAAGGTCAACGACGGTCAGACCTCCCGTCTCCGTCAACACCAAAACTCATCAATCAACAAATCTATAATTTAAGACACCTTCAAAATAAATCGTGATACAATTTGGGATCTCTGTAGTAGATAGAATAATATCTGCGAAATTAATCCATAAAAAAGTGTCATGGCGTTCCGTGAACAAAGGAGAGTGTAGCGAGGGGGGGGAGAGTCTACAAGATGTCACGGGGGTGAACATCTATAGAAAATTCTCGACGACAAAAGAAAAAAATGCAGGGCGAGCCCTTGAAATTTCTTGAGACCGGTGTTTGCATTGGGTTTCTCTGTCTTCGAGCCAGCTTCTCAGGAGGTTAGCTTTCGGCCATTTCGTCAGAGATTCCTCGATGATAATCGGGCAACACGAGGTAGCGCCTGGTGGTGAATCGGCAAGTAGTAGTATACATATATACGTAATACATAAATATATATGTAATATCCCGCATAGAAGTATGTGATATACATATATACGGGGAGGTAGAAAACAGGGAATGGCCAATCAGAGGGCAACCTCCCCGGGGACGGGACGGGTTGCCATGGTTGCGTCCGAACCCTCTTAGGCCTTCTGCTCGATCCCTCACTCGAGCGACGACTCGCAGCAACCATCGTCCCTCTCTCTCTCTCTCTCTCTCTCTCTCTCTCTCTCTCTCTCTCTCTCTCTCTCTCTCTCTCTCTCTCTCTCTCTCTCTCTTTCTCCCTTGCTCACTCTCTCTCTACCTTCTTCTTGCTCTTCTACTATCTGCTTTGCTTTCATCCATTCCAAAACCTATCTTCCATTCTCTCTTGCTCTCAAGTTCTCGTGCTTTCGCAAGCCTCTTCTCCTTTCCCCTTCTCTCTCTCTCTCTCTCTCTCTCTCTCTCTCTCTCTCTCTCTCTCGCTATTCGGCGTATTCAAGATTCTATATCTGTATGCATATGACGTAGATATTTTCGCGTACTAGAATACATACAAGATGTATATAACTATAACAGTAACCGGATTCGGTACAGCAAATATACAGGTATACTATTAGCCATACAACCTGGTCCTATCGGCAAACCTCGCAGTACCGTAACCCCGCGTTGTTCTCTGTCTTTGACTCTCTTCCTCGCTTCATCCCTCTCGTATACCAATCCCCTCATCTCTTATGATCTATATATATACATATATATATATATGTATTTTGCTTCTCTTTTGCCGTCACTCGCGACCACGGACCACTCTCGCTCTCTCTCTCTCTCTCTCTCTCTCTCTTTCTCTCACTCTCTCACTCTTTCCCAGTTTCCTGCACTTAGCAAGATCAATACCAGCCAACGAGGCTTGAAAACATGCGTCAACATGGTCTTGCACTGTTTGTACGTCCACATAACGCTACCGTTCGACCCAAAACCTCCTCCCCTTCCTCTTTCCCTCCCTTCCACATCCTCTTCAGTACTGCCCGTTGGTTTCACTTCTCTCTCTCTCTCTCTCTCTCTCTCTCTCTCTCTCTCTCTCTCTCTCTCTCTCTCTCTCTCTCCCTCTCTCCCTCTCTTTCCTTTCCCCTCTTTTGTCCCTCTCTCGGTCAATCTCTGTTTATACGGTTTCTCTCTTTTCTCTTCTATCCTTCTATTTTATTCTCTTTTACTCTCATTCTGTTCACTTGCCATGGAACAACAGCGGACGAGTACACCTCAAAACCTCCCCTTGTCCAACGCGAAATTTTCACGAGAGCACACCGCATATACACGCTAGGTGCACTTTACATCCCGCGTGTGATATCCAGTCGTTGGCTCACCTCGCGAGTTCCGCGTCCAAACAATGTCCAACAAGGCTGCGCACATATTAACTCCCATGCCGCCCGACATGCGTGTCACCTCTCTCGCTAAATCTATCTACTCGCCCACACTCATACACACATACTCGTACTCCCTCTATATTAATTAAAAGAATTACGCTTTCGCAGACGTGTATATATGTGCAACTATCAATCTCACTCAACCGCTCGAGAAATTTCAGGATATGCAAACCCTTTTCCAGATTTAAAATCATCCGGGAAGAACGTTCAAACCGACTACGTCGCGGTGCTTTTAGTTTAAGGGCTTGTTTGGAATTTTCACTAAATTTTCATTAAAATTAATTAAAATTAATATTAAGTTCAATGATAATCTCGAGAATTTCACACTGTTCCTTTGATCCTATTATTTTCATAATCGTTTTACAATTATAATTTCTTCAATTTTACAAGAAAAACTCATTACACCATGCACTGAGAAAAAAGACACTAGTTCTCGCAACTATACACGTATAGTTGTCCGCTCTATGGTAAAATGTACCAAAAAATATTGTTAGGACAATTATGTTATAGTTAATTGGACTATATCTGTAGTGTTCATCCAAACATATAATCCCAATGGTGTGGATAACCATGTGTTATTTAAAAAGGACTAAAAATCATAGTAAAAACCATTACAATGATCAAATAATCCAAGTAACATTATAAGTAAGTTACTATGGATATGAAAAATATGGTATACTGTAGCATATTCATTTTTGGATTGACCTGCACTGAATTTTACCATTTATATGGTAATTAATATCTTTTAATGGATAGGCATTATTAAAATATCTCATAATAGTAACAATTTATGTAATGTCGCGGAGACTTGTGTTTCTAACTATCAATGACTATTTGTTGTCGTTATATCAACCATACCGCAAGGGATATTTATGCCGTTCACCTGAGTAAAAGTACGACGCGACAATGGTTTTTCTGCAAAAACGAAGTATTAATTAAACACTTTCCAGAAAGTTACTTTCCAGAAAGTAAAACACACTTTTGATGTGTGATAATTAAGAACACGAGCAAAGTAAATTTATTAAAAAATCCAAAAATGGTATCCTCAAAAAATATCAATGGTCCTTACAATAAACATTACGGATCACACTATTTTGTATCCGCAAAAATGAATGTTAGTATTAACGTATGTGCACATCAGGTTTTCTTATTAAAATGTGATAAATCTGACTAAACATTTTCATCTTATAGTAGCAATATAATATGTTTATGGCACCAAGGAAATATCTAGTATGGTCTACTTTAAATTTTTGCCAAGCGTACCGTGAGTATACTCGAGAGTACTATTCCTGATCGTTAACGGTAATATTTATTTTAGAAAAAATATCACTATTATTTGGTAACAAATACGCAACATATGTTTGGCAAGATCATTGTTGCTGTTAATATATGCGCGTAATATAAACGACTTATAAAATACAGTAAATGCAACCATATTTTTTTGAGTTAGCGTTACCTTAAAAGTATTTCTATCCTCTCAGGGAAATATGCAAATATGGTACTGTGAACCATAAATTTTTCTCAGTGTGGTTGTTTAAAAATCCAAGAGGAACATGTTCGATTTAATCTCACCATTTACAGCTTTTGTTGTTCCACGTTAAATTAATGTAAAGGAATGAAGAATCGTTACGAGGCAAAAGGCAATTTCTCAATTTATGACCATCGGGAAGTATAAAAAAAATAAAATTGATAGTCCTCAGTCGAAGAGCAGCAGCAAAAGGGAATGTATAAAAGGGTGAAAGGATCTTTGCGGTGTATACGTAGAGTGGATACGACGAAGATTACGCGAGAGATGAATCGCGAGAGGGTGCCAAGGGAAGGCGGTTCTTCGACTCACGTAGCGACGCTTAAACGTTCTACGGATAATGAAAGGTCACAGAGTCAGGGACGCATTTAACCCTCGATGCGCGAATAGAACGCGGCGATGGAGGAGTCGAAAAAGAAAAGAAGAAGAAGAAGAAGAAGAAGAAGAAGAAGAAGAAGAAGAAGAAGAAGAAGAAGCAGAAGAAGAAGAACTAGCAATTGAAGTAAAACGACGAGGATTATTGAGATTGAGTCAAAGTGGGGATAATACTCATTCACCATATACATGTGTATGGTGAACAGGATTCGGAGGAAACACTGAAAGGAGGGAGAAATCCCGAGATCGTGGAGACACACCGCATTCGCGCCTCACATTCACACTCACCTGGATACGTGCCTCAGGCAATCCAATCTTCTCGGCGAGACGTTCACGGGCAAACACGTCCGGGTAATGTGTCCGCTCGAATTCTGCAACGTACAAGGTTGCAACAAGTGCTCGTTATTAGTTTCGAGACTCTGTGTACATACACAGTTATCTGTACGAGCTATTTCACTTGCGGTAAACACTTTTCTGCACATTTTTTTTCGATAATATTTGACTGTTAAATGAAGAAAGTTTCAAAAATTTTGTTGATTATTTTAAAATCTATCAGAGTTGAAAGTTATAAATAAATTGTATACTTTTGTTAATCGAATTTCATGCGTTTTAAGAATTTATTGAGGAAAAATGTTCGAAGAAATGTCCAATTTGGATATGGAGCTAAGAATATTTTCTTAACACATTCAAAATCATTGTATAATACATTAATAATCATTTATTAAGTTTGTAGCTAAGAAATTTATTGTAAATGTTTTTTAAATGCTTGTAAAATAAGTGGGTCTTCAAATTTTTTAAGAACAATTACCTTTCTCAAGACTATCGATTTGTTCGTTGGAAAATGAGGTGCGATTGCGTTGGAGTTTTCTCTTGAGCCTGAGTCGAACCTGTGAGTCTTCGTCACCGGATGAATTGTGTTCGGAATTCCCGTCGGAAGTTGTTTCTTGATGGGATAACAGAGGCACGGTATCTGCAACATCAAAATACATCGCCATTCAAAAACCATATAAATATAATAAAACTACCCTAAAAAAAAATATTCCTCAACAAAAATTGATAAACCAAATGTTTCATTGTACGAAAGTTATTGCGACAAATTTGTTCTTCACTCACAAAGAACACACGATACACAATCTGTTCACCGATCCAATCGCTCGAAAAAAAAAAAAAAAAAAAAAACCCAATACATATTACATAGCGTTTCAACAAATCTTCACTTTTCATGTCCAGCAGGGTGTTATCAAGTACAGGTCACTCTTAAAAATATCGAGGAATGTTTTTTTACGATTTTTCTTCTTCTCCTTTTTATTATCACTTGAATTTACGGGACGTGCCCTTTCTGTCCGAGGATGATGAGTAGTGCTATGATATATATTTTCCTCTGTACGTTGGTTTGCTGAAAAGGAGAGTTGAATATCCGCACTTGCAAATAGGATGAGAGAGTAGCTTCACGCAACCCCGAGGATTTTGTAGACATATATGTACGTTTACATATATATATATATATATATATATATATATATATATATATATATATATATATATATATATATATATATAGCTAAATAAACCTATATTCGCTTTTATACAAACATATATAGACATAATACACTGGTTCAAATACATGCACATATACACCATTTCTGCAGTATGAAACGCGGAGTAAGAGAGCTGTCTGTCAACCCCCTCTTACCCCTAGGGCGGGCGTGCGCGATTACCTTCCGCCTCCGCGCACCGAACCCTCGTCCGCGTTACGCGTTTCTCTCTGCCATCCCTTCGGTCCCTCCGTCTGTCCGTACCATCGTTCTATCGTCATCCTATCACGCTCGTCCGTCCATCCGTTCGTCAGCTGCTCGCCCTCACTATACTGCTCTGTTTTATCTTTCTCTATATACACGTATATTAATTTATGTGTGATTCTGGTTCTTACGAACAAAATGCCGTAAAGTCCATAACTGTGAGTGCTGAATCTCATAAAGTACATCCCTTAGCTCGTCGTAAATGTAAATATTTTTTTCTATATATGTATATAAATCTGTAAGGGAAAGAAATTTGCCTGCCTGTGCGCACGTTTTACTATTTATAAATTACAAACTAACGAACAAATTGCGATAAATCGTTTACAATTTTTCTGTGAAGTGTTCGAAATGTCCGCTCCGAAATCACCACTCATTTTCTTTTTTTAATCAAATTTCCGTTAAAACATTTAAAACATTAAAAAAAAAGAAAAAAATGTTTTTTTTTTGTTATTGAACTCGATATCAACTTTAACGGAAATAACACCAAGTTTATCTATCGCCCCGCCCCCCCCCCGGACGCAATTTTCGAAAACCCAAAAATTGAAATCGTCATGACTCAGCGGTAAATTAAATTACAGAATAATATTCAATGACGAGAATTTTCAAGAGCATTTTGGTAGACTTAGAAAACGGTATTGGATTTATCCTGACATCTGAATTGGTTTCTCATGAAAAGCCTCTCGAAAATCGGCAAAAATACACGAAAGGGCGGGGTGATCAAATAATGGTCGAAAAAGCATCGGCAAGTTCAAAAGTTAGTCAAAAATTGAAAAATGATGACAAATGAAAAAATCAAACGCGTCCAAAGGGGACTTGAATACAAATCCCTGTGAATAGAATACCCCAAAATAGAAAAAGTGCTACGACCATTTTTACAAAATAGCCAAAATGGTAAAACAATTTTCATTTATTTTTCGTAATTTATTTTTCTCCAAAAACATCGATATTCAAATTTTGTGAAAAAATCTCTGAAAAACTAATAAAAAAACGATCAAGATTTTTTTTTGGTTACCTCAATATCTAAATTTTAAAGAAAATTACAATACATTGAAAGTTGGAAAAAGGGTCGTCCGTCGCTAAAAACACTGTGCACCTGATTTCCAAAAATCCCGAAATTTCAAATCGTTATAACTGAATAGGGAATCGAGGCATACAGTTTGACATTAGGTTTTTGAAAAACGTTTTGGTAGATTTTGAGAATAATTTTGGACGAAGTTTCTTTTGTCAATGTTAGAATTATGTCTATAATGAAATTCAGGGATAGTCGGTTAAATTTAATATATTTCGACCAGATTCCCTCGTAAACCCTTCTCTTACATTTTGCGTCAGTGAATCCTCTGGACCAAACATGTATATATGTGTACGTATGTATATATATCGCATGGATATATATATATATATATATATATATATATATCTTTCATCCATGGTTCGTTCGACTTCAAATTTCCCTCGCTCTCTCTCCTCCTGCTTTTCCTATATCTCGACGAGACTGAGGGCTGAATCCGGTTTCATCCCTGGCCCTCGCGCGCCCACAATATATCCTAGCCAACCAAATACCTTCGCATCTGCCCCTTCCACGAGTGTTCACTATATTGATGTATAGAGAGACTGATTCAGAATACATGAAACAGTCGATTTTTTATAGAATATTTTAATTTTGTTGCTTTTGGTGCGCTTTTGTGACAAGGCACCTTTGTATAACTTCGATGATACATTCCGAAAAATATGTCACAGAAAATTTTGAATAGTTTTCAACACTTTTTTCCCTTTATTTTCAACGATAAATTCTACATAGTTTATCTTTGGGCATTATATAAAGTGTCAATAGAGTAACTTGAAAGTTTCATATTGCAGCAAGGCCAAACGATAATGAATCTTTCACTTAAACAATGACGAAATAATAGAATCTTCAGGGGCTAACAGAATTTAATTCGCGCGGAGATTTCTGTGGCCACGAAGATAGCAGAATGTCCGGCTAAAACAGACGTAGATTTTTAACAAAAACCTCATTTTTGTTGTTTTAAAGTTGCGTTTCCAACTAGTGAAATTGTGAGTACCGGAAAAATCTTTTGCAATGTAAAATTGATCGATTCTCTTAGTGAGCTTGGGCAATGTACAAATGTGGACATGGCGTGAAAAAAAAAAAAACAGAAATGAAAAAGGGAGAGAGATAGATGTGTATAGAGTAAGAGCGCGAAAATGCGTCAAGCGTAATCTGCCTATTGAATGCAGACGTGGACCGCAACCGCATCTGTATCCGTCATCTGCGAGCCAATCTGCGCCGCAATCTGAGCCGCTTGGTCGATTTCGGGTGATCCTATTATAGGTTTGAGAGAGCGAGTGTGGACGAGAGGAGAGAGAGAGAGAGAGAGAGAGAGAGAGAGAGAGAGAGAGGAATTATTGAGAGAAGAAATGAGTGAGAGCGATTCTAGGTTGGAGGAAAAATAGTGCGGTCGCTTTCTTTCTCTTTCTTTCGCTTTTGGATTTTTTGATTATTTTTCTACCACCCATAGAACACTACAATACTCATCTCTCGTATTGAACAGAGACTCAATTCTCGTAAAGCACTCATATAACTCTCCAGAAATCCCTGGGCTGAAGTGAAAAATTGCCCTTCGCACCTTGTGGAAAAATGTGTATATGTCTGTCTGCGCGAGATTTAGGAGAGACGTGACCCGGTTTGATGGAACGTATTCAGAGATGTGAACACGAGCATGACACAGAATCTCTGTTGTGACTGTGCCGACGTGAAGAATTTAACAGTGGAGGAATTGACAACATTGCAGGGATTCGAAATGGATGTGGCGAAAGGATAAATATGGAAGGGTGGAGTGCATGGTCGTGATTTGTCTCTCTCTTAAAAAAGTAAAGTTCACAGAAGGTGAAGAATGAAAGAAGCTCACTGTGGTAGATTCCATTATTATTGAATTGAAATGAAAAAAAAAAAAAAAAAAAATTGTATGCCTCTATGCTACGTTAAATCTTAAGCACTTAGTAAATGATTTATTAATTAGGATGTTTATTGCATAATTAGAATAAATGTATTTAAATTTTTCGATAAACTCTGGCTCTAACATAACCCAGAGAAAAAGAAATAAAAATATCATTGCTTCGATTACGAATATTAATAATTGATTTTCTTTGAACGAATCATTCATTGTTATGATACAAAATGCAGCTTACCAGATCGCTTAAGCAATGAATCGTCACGTCCATGAAGTTGTCCACCAGGTAAGAGGGACTGACCAGAGCCAGCAGTTGCCGCCGACGGAATACCGCTTGCTAAGGGATGATGGGAAGGGGTTGCGGAGTACCACGCTGGTGGCCAACCAGTCGCCTGTCCATTGAACATTCTCAGTTTGTCGTAAACACTTTCAGCACCTTGATGAGCTTGAACCGCCGCGGCCTGTTGCTCTTTCTGTGACGCTAGATTTCTCAGCACCCTGTTTATTGAGGATACCTGTAAGGCAAAAAAATAAAACTAAAAATTCCTATCCCATAGATTCGTTTAAAAAAATATTATCTTGAACGAAAATCTTGGATCGCTTATCTTGACCTATCTCAGAAAATCAGCCAAACTTCTTTATACTTGAGTAAAAAGAAGATTATTGAAGCTATGATCACTCGTCACATGATATTTTATCGTTTATACTTTAAATGATGAATGAACCAAGATATTTCTAGATACACTATTGTTTCTCAAGTACATGAAAATCCGAAGAAAGAGAAGCGTTGTAAAGTGAAAGTACGATAGACATGAGAGGTCTTTTTTATTGAAATAATAAAAAAACATAAATTTCTCGTGGTAGTTGAGACTGGTAACGACAATGACGTTCATCCAGAGGGTTGTCAGAATCCAAAGGATACATATATAGATGTTATATCCCAGGAGGCTTGAACTATAACCGCGTCGTATATACATTCGTGAAATCGTGTACGTGAAAAAAGAAAAGAAAAATGAGAGAGAACGAAGGAGTCGTCTTCATAGTCGTCGCTGTCGTCCTCGACGACGACGACGACGTCGTCGTGTCTCGCGAGAGCATTCAAGGGATCTCGGATGAAAGGACACCGCCATCCAATTATTACATAAAATGCTTTCGCTTCTCTTCCCGTTGTGCCCCCTCTTTTCCTTCGCCTTCTTGCTACACCCTCGAGCTTTCGTTCTTTGCCAAAATATCAGTACCATTTTCACCGTTGTATATACAAAGTATAAATATATGCTCGACTCAATCGAGAGGCAACCAGTGGCCGATCTCGAAACTTATAACGAGTCCAGAAAGACATTGAAACCGACGTTAGTTCTTCAACGTCTGTTTTTCGACATTCCGCACTTCTCCTTTCCGTTTTCGGTTCTAGAATATTTTTCGGCTGTTCGACTTTCGTAATCACTCCTGTAGTTCGAATGAATATCAAAATATTATTTGAGCCAAACGAGCACTTTCTATTACTTTTAATCATGTTTTCCATTCCATCACTTATTTTCTACTTTCGTATAATTATTTCGATTAATTGAATAAAATAAGTTTACTTGGATGTTTTTTGTTGAATCAACAAAATGACTTTTCACGGTGCATTTTTTAAAAAAAAATATTCTAAACTAATCGCGTTTCTTTCACAAACATTATGGCGTGAAAATCAGAATTTGAGAACCATAATATGCAAGAATTAGATTTTTTTTTAAATACATCAATTTATCAGAGCTCATGAGCGCTCAATTCTCTTATAGACTCTTTTGTTTTTTTTTAGCCTTTAACGTAATTGATTATAGCATTTTCCTTCTCAAATTTATAGGCTGTTTGGTAAGTAGATAGAGAAAAAGCGTCCTTAGTACCAACTGCTTGAAGGAAGATTTTACTTTTCAGCCATTACAAGTAGTTTTCACATACCATTCGCAGTAGTACGAGTCAACGAATGTTGGGACAGAGAAAGCATTGACTGGGGTTTCTCGCGTGGACCGAAGTCAGTCTCGGAATAGGAGTGTTCCAAAGGGTGCGGAGAAGATCGGGCTGTTGGTTTGTGTGCGTTTCAACGATGCCGATGCCAGAATCCCCACGTCAGAGTATAGTAGTTTTGTGCTCTATATAGTAAGCCCTCTCGATTCTCTGCCGTCGCTGCTGCCACTGCTGCTGCTGCTGCTGCTGCTGCTTTCGTCCGCTGTTCCCCGGGTTTTCGCCACACAACAGCCGCAGCGTCGATGCAGACCATTACACGCGCGACCGGACACGAATAATTGTGCAACACGCTTAACTGATCCCATTCACCCTGATTCTACCCGCTTTCCGCCATCAAGGCCTCCAGCTCTCTCTCTCTCTCTCTCTCTCTCTCTCTCTCTCTCTCTCTTGCTCTCTCCCCCCTCTCTCTCTCTCTCTCACACACACACACATACACTCTTTCGCTCTCTCTTTGGCTCTTTTTCTCTCTACCCCCCCCCTTTCCTTCTACCTACCATACGAACCCATGATCCAAGCCCTTATGCTCTTCTGTCCCAGACCACCCTCCGCACATCTACGCCGCAACGATGCTTTTCGCGCGCTCCCGTTCATCCCCGTGTAGACTTCATGTCCCATCCACCCCGGTACAATAACGACCTTATACCCCCTTTCCACAATATAAAATAAATGGGGCTGCATCGTTTTTTTTAACCCTGTTTGTCTTGTGGCACGTTAGAAAATTGGGTTCAAGAATGAATGCGAGAATGGCAACTACTTTTTTGTAAAGAAAAAAAAAAAAAAAAAAACACGGCCCAATTATGAGATTCGCTTTTAAGAAATTTTTCCGGTGGTAAAAAGAAAAATAACTGCAACGAGAACTCAGTAATTCATTAGTACCTTTGACTATCTTCTGCTGCATCGATATTGGAAACTATTTAAGTCACAACACTTTTCTTGAACTCTGCTTTGAATTGTTCTTTAATTGTCTTTTTTGCGAAAATAAATATCGGTATTAAGACAACGCTGAATTCCCATGCTCATCTTATACTTGGATATATATATATATATATATATATATATATATATATATATATATATATATTTTTTTCGTTCCGTAAGCTAGAGGCTTTATTTTTGTGTTTCTCTCGTCTCTTTTTTTCTTTCACACTTCAGTGAATCTTTTATAGACGAACCCGATTGATCAACCCCCGCCATTGCTTAAGCCATGAGGGCTCACAAGAGACTACATCCCCTGCCGGGATGAGTATGAGAACGATGCCGGATAACGACGCTTACGCGTGCCAGGACGTCCACCGTGTCCTGATACACATGACATTATGTACTACGACACTCACACGATTAACGTTTACAGTAAAGAACGTTCGTGGCTTTAAACATTAGGCACGGAGACAAATCGAATGAAAAATTTGTGAAATTACTTTGTTAAGAATAATTATGAGTTGTCGTTGTTGATAAAATGTCCTATTTTTTTTTAATGCTAATAACTTTAAGCAAAACAAAAAGGAAAATACAAAAACTGTATATACTTGAAATAACGAAACACTAAAATATTTGTAGATACAATTTTAATAATACTAAAAACATTCAAACAACAAAAATTGTATTGTAAAACAAAAAAAAACTCCTGATTGCTATAATAGTATAATAGTAAAAATGTTATAATTATAATTGAATTCAATTGTGGTCGGGAGACGTCTCTAACTAAGTCATTGAATGAGAAAAGAGATATCCCCCGACCACAATTGAATTCGATTATAATTATAACATTTTTAATTTTATGTTGGTTGTATATTTTTTTAGTACCCACATTTTTCGTACATTCATTTAACTTTTGGTTATTACTTGTTGATTTTTAATTTTCGCACGTAAGTTACTTATCCTACGATCAATTAACATTGACCAGAATCTCGAGGTAGTTGCACTTACCAATCGAATGACTTTTTATTTATCTGATATGTTATTTTGGATCAATTTTTATTTCACATTTTTTAAAGTTCATTACTATTTCTCGTGAGGAGTTTTCATTGAATTTATTTTCTAAACGTTACTTTGTTTTTTTGAAACATTTTTTTAAACAATATATTTTCATGAAGTTATACTATTATAGCAGTCGAGAGTTTTTTGTTTTTAAAAACAATGTTTTTTCTTCTTTATTTGTAATGTTTATACGGTATACGTCATATTCTTTTTATTGATATATTTTTTTCGATACACAGTTTTTAGACTTTTTGAATTTATTTTTATAAGACCTCTTTGAATACAATTTTTTTGTTTGAATTTTTTTAATACCATTAAAATTGTATCTATAGATATTTTGGTGTTTCGTTATTTTAGGTAATACAGTTTTTTTATTTCTGTAATTTTTTCAATGGTTGTTATAAATTATTCATTTATTTTTTTCAACAAATATTTTCCAGTAAATATATAACATTACAAAAATAATAATATTTTTCTGCAAAGGATTTATTTATTAATTTTTCTTCAGTCGATATATTTATTGATAACACAAGACTAATTATTAAATAACAATATGACTGATAACTACGTCATAACCTAAAAAATAAAATAGACGAACTTCGCACTAAACGATGCGCGGCGGTTTGGACTGAAATTAGCAACGCTCAACCGCGTGAAATAGTCGATAGTCGAGAACTGCCTTATATGGTCATTTGAGATATGGTCAAATGAGATGATACGGCAATGTTAATTAACAAAACAAATATGCAATAGATTTTGACAAACTATGCATAAGAATACTGCCCGTCAAACCTTGGAAGACATGCAAAAAATTGGTCAAGACATTTGTCACCGTTTTCGAGAAAAGTGACGACAAAGGAATACCCGCCCATCAGCTGATCGCAGTGAAACCCATTTCTCCCGTCTTTTTGACTTGCGGGCAGTCTGCAGTTAAAAAAAATATCCAAAACCATTTTCTTAATGTTTTGAAATTTCATTGAAGAGATTGCATATTCTTTATAAATATTCTTCGGCTAAATGATATTCAGTGTGGATATAAATTGTAATTTTTTTAGTTGAAATAATATTCCATGAATTGTAATTATAATGTTTTCAATCAAAATAATACTCGATAGATATTAATTGCAATCATCTTTAGTTCCAGTCATGTTCGGTGCAATTTCATAACAATATTTTTAGTTGAAATAATATTCGATGAATATTAATTCTCATATTTTTGAACGGAAAGAAATCCGATGAATATCAACGTCAATACTATTTGTTGGGTACTCAAAGTGTAAACCTGTATCATTTTTCATTGACCGCGTTGTTCATCGTACTATTAATTACATTATTAATTTTACTTCTCCCCGTAACTTACTGCCTTAGAAAAAATTTGCAATCGGCTCAACATTGGCCAACACTGGGCCACACTTGGCCTATATTGAGCCAATTGTAAATTTTTTCTCCGGTAGTTGACATTTTTTTTAAATGCCGATCATTATCAGATTACAAAGATTTTTGGATCAAATGGGACTCGAGGAGTGAATCAATCTTCTTTAGCTTTCAGTTCATGTTTGAGCGGAGAATCACTCGTCTGCATTCCGTAGCGTGGGAGAGACGCGTTAGTATGTACGTGACCTCCGTCCATCGGTCATCTCAGCACAGTTTGCGATGGAAAGTAGGGATGAGGAGGAGAGGGTGAAGCAATGGTAGTGAAGCATGGCATGGATAGCAGGAAGTATGTTTGCCGGATGAGAGGAAAGCACATGAAGACTGGATCATTTGAGCAATAGAGAAAGATGAAGAGAACGAGTGGGAGAGAATAAGGGTGGAAGGGGGATGAATTCTTCTTGTAGCATTTCAAGTACACAACGTTATGTTTGTGTCCATATAGGACGAGAGGTCGAAGGGTCGAAGCAGTCAGCAGAGATCGTATATAGCTCAGAGGCTCATATAGTACAGTAGCTGTGCTCTCACAAGAGGGTGGACATGACGTTGAGTTCGCGTAATGGACCGATTACCCCACCCAACCGATCGTATTGACGAGACTTTGATTAGGGTCGAGTGGCCGGATCCGACGGGTAAGTGCCGTACCAAAACTCCCTCGGATCTGCCCCCCCCCCCCCGCCCCTCATCGGTACGACTGCTTTTCCTTGATAACTCATGTACCAGCATCGAAATCAACCACCACCCATTACTTCCTCGCTGTGGTTCATAAAACTTTACCGTATGTGTATACCAGTCTCCTTAACAAATACTTTACAACTCCTCCCTTTCAAGGCTTGGGTATTTATGTAATAGCAGATAAATATACATGTAAAGTATCGTAAAGTAAATTTTACGATGGATTTCGTGGTTAAAATTGTTTTGATAAATTGAAACTTGGGGACAAAATAAATATTTTATTTAATACACTTATTGGAAAGTTTTGTTGATTCAAGATATTTGAACAATCAACAGCAATATGTAATTTGACAGCTTTCATTAAATAGAATCATTTTTGCAAATCGCTGGTTAAGCGTTTCTTAAAAAACCTTGAGTAAATTAGTGTTCGTTACATTTTAGATAGGATCGAAAGGAGAGAATTCAAAAACAAACACTTTGACTTACACTTGGAATGTTGTCGTTGTTACAGACGCCTTCTTGCAGCAGTCGGTCGCGAATTTCCCATGCAAATATCGAAGGACACTCTCGCTTGTAGTCAGCGATTTTGTTGACGACCGGCGTTGTGGCGACCCTTGGTTTACTTCCTCCAATTGCTCTTGGCTTTATTGAGCCTGTTTCGTAGTATCTGTCGCAAATTAAAAACATTCAACGGGTTGTTTCTAGTGAAAATGTAAATTTAAATATTGCAAGGAAGAAAAAAGTTTTTTTCCCGCGTTTTAAAATCTTATTACTCGTTTTCGAGTAATAAGTCGCTGGTCAATGACTGTTTTGTCATTGAGTGTTTTTTTTTTCTTCTGAATCTTTTCTTTTATCTAAACAATCAATCGATTGTACTAACTACATATTGTAGTAAATCATAATCTTAATGGTCAAAATTAATTTTTTTTGTACCTTCCAAGAATTTTGGAGACGCAGCCATTGCTGACCTGAAGAATCCTCGAAATATCACATGGTCTCGCACCGCTGTGCGCCAATTCGACAATTTTTTGCCTTGTAGCATCGGGTAATGGTCGTCCATTGACGTAAACGCCACCTAGCTGATTAACTCCACTGTGTCCAGCAGCTGAACATCCAAATATTGAATTCTGACCGACCATGGAACCCCCACCGATTCCAGGACCTCCCCCGTGCATCAAATCCTCCTCTGTGAAAACGATACATCAAGTGTAATTGATCGAACCCTAATTATAACATTTATATATAAATATACACATACATGTATACATGTATTTATGTATTAACACATCTATGAATTTTGTGTAGCATCAATTCACATTGGATCTAAACCAAGCAAGCACAGACGTGCCAAACGGTAAACATACAAATATTCTCTATACCGATCAATCGTAAAGGCTACAAGGGGTGAGCATCAAAAGCGAGAACATTAAAGGCAGAAATGCTCAATGATCTGATCGCTCTTCTCTCATTAACTATCATTGGATTCTGATCATTTTACGAAAATTAATTTCTGTAACTATTTTTGTAAAACTAAATTTATGCACTTCCGATACACGCAATTTTTTATGCAAATAAACAATTATGTGTAAAAATAAGAGCAATGAAGAAACGATAATATAAAATATTCAGCGAGATTACCTTCAATTGTGTATAACTAATATATATGTTGATTCATATTTTGTGTATATTTAGACTTATAAAGAATTGTGATTCTTCAGTGAAAACGAATTTTCAATTAAAATGATCCTTGTGCAACTTTTTTTCTCAGTAGCATTAAATAAAAAAATATTCAGCAATATGTTCCTTGTTAAAAAAGGATAGCAAATTTTATAATGATGCATTCTTCACTCATGTCAGTGAGATATTTTTTCTTGATAAGAATATGTATTTCGTAAAAAAAAATAATAATAATAATAATAAATGAACGTTGTCTCTTTGAGCAATAATAATCGTTGGATAATTATAAGCCATTACACTCAATTGCGGAATAGCTCAATAATTCATCGCACGCCAATTATTAGCTGAGTTATGCGAAGAATAGTATAAACTGTCACAAACACCTCAAGAGCAAACTCTCATCGGAGAAAACATTTTAGAAGTGTTAAATGCATCTTGCAATTAACAAATTTAATTAATCCCGGGACGCGATGAGTTCACTTTTCGACGCGGGGGAGTCACAAGAAATAGTTGAAATGTAATTTAAGTGGCCTCTGTGCTCCTCTTGCTACATCGTCCTCGCCGTTGACGTCGTCGACGACGGCGACATAAGAGAAAACGACGCCCAAGGGCTGCACTCGCAAACGCTCGCGAACCTCTCACCGAAACCCTCTATTGCTCTCAAAGTTCCGCGCCTCGTGTCGCCATAAATTCACAAAACATCCCCCCATCACCGACAGCTTTCTCCGTCTCTTTCTCTCTGCCTCTCCCTTTTTCGCTGCGCTCTCTATTCCTTCGACAAACTAGCAGTCATAACAAACTTTTCCAAAGCATTCATCTCAGTCCTCTGGTAAAGATTGTCTACATCCTCTTGCAATTTGATGAAAATCAGCTAAATCCATTATCTCGTTCACTTTCATTATCTATAATAGCTGTTATTTCAACATTAAATGATCATTTGTGAACAGTCGTACAGATACCGATGAAAAATGTTATTGACTGGAAAGTAACGTGTTTTCGGCTGGGTATGTTAGATCCAGAATAGTGTTTGAGAGTTAAGAAACGTACAATTTCCTAAATAAAGAATCAATATTTTACTAACTGCATCTAATCACGAGATGTCAAAATTCTCTCTGCTCTTCCCAGTCTCCTTAGTACATTTCGGATTTTCGAAGACATTCGTTGATACCTAATCGATTTGCCAAACCAAATGTGCTACAAAAAAATATTGCCTGTAATACTAGCAAGAAATCTGCATAGAAAAAAATTCACTTTTTGGAAATTCGAACCTGCGAGCTTAAATATTTTTCGAATGGGCATGAATTGCCACAAATTTTTAAATCACGCTACAAAATAAATTCGCAAATACAATTCAATCTTTGTGGATACTATGAGAAACAAGATGAATTCTCCAAGGATCGTATCCTGCTTTTCCCTTTGTTTCTATTTCTGTGGGAGTAGTTTGGAGCTCTCAGTGTTCCAAGGATTTTACTTTCTCTCTCTCTCTCTCTCTCTCTCTCTCTCTCGCTTTCTCTCTCTCTCTCTCTCTTAGCAACTCCCGGCTTAACTCCTCTCAGCAACAGAGTTTTTCGTTCACGAGATACAAAGAAGAAAAAATGGAAGATATATACAGATATATGCAGAGATACAGGAGAGGTTGCCTCGATGAATCCTTGAGAGGAATGGCTGGCAGTCTACGGGTGTTTCGTTCTCGAACAACTCTCCGGCTCGTCACTTCTCGTCGTCGTTCTTCTTTATTCCATTGCTCCTTTTTTATATCCATGTATATAACGACCTGATGTTAGGCGGCAACGTAAAAAGGTTTCGCTCGATCGAACACGCGACACATATATGCGGTGCTCGGCAAAGAGACGCGTCTCTCTCTTTTTCTCGACCTACGTAGACGCTTCAACGATTGATAACAAAGATAACGATTTCTCGAGACCTTACTCTCACAGCTTGACCAGTCTTTCGAATCTGTCACTTTTTCTAAAAGCCGAGACTTTTCCATTTGATTTATTTATTTATTATTTGTTATTTGTAATTAATTCTACATAATAATTAATAAAATGCAATTTATTTTTGTCTTCTAAAATATTGGTTAGAATCAATGAATGCGCAAATATATCGACATAAGATAATAAAAATAATAATGGGTTCCGTTTATAAAAAAAATTCTATGGACACACAAAACGATCGATACAAAAGAATTTTGCAAAGGTACTTAAATGATGCTTTTGAAATTCATCAGTGATTTGTTCTCGAAAAACAATATTAAATTTACTTAAAATGCACACTAACAGAGGACAATAAAATCTTTCAAATCAGCTACTGAACTAAATTAATAAACGTTAATTAATGAATATGAATAAATTTTTGTATCGAACCTCGATGCAGGGTAATGTCTGAAGCAGCTCGATGCTGCACCTCCGCGAGAAGAAAGGAGTAATCTATGAACATAGTAACAGTAGTAATGTCTATTAAATATCAAGAATCGAAAATCACTACATTAATTTATTTATAACAAAAAAACTCAAAAGACCGTTTTCGTTGTGTCACTTCCAAAATAATAATTATTAGTCCATTATTTTAGTTTCAAGTACTAATACACACTGAAAAAAAAAATTAAAGTATTGCCAACTACGCGATGAGGCTGGACGATTGTCATTGCGTCAGTAGTCATATTACGTTTAGTTAATCACCCGGTGGTTGATCCATTGAAAGTTATGTCGTTGAGACAACTACGCCATGATTTTGCACCTAATTTTTAGATTATTTGAATTGAGTATATTTCATGTAATGAGATCGCAATAAACGGTTTCAATGAAAAAAAAAAAAAAAAAAAACAAAACTTGAGACACAGGATCGATTGAATTTGAAATAAGCATATGGAGATTGAGATGCATACAGTTTGACTGTGTCTTGATGAAATAATAGCATCGAACAAAGTTCTCTACATGAATTGAATTCAATAACACCATGGATCAACGGAATATAATTTATGATTAAGTTAATTATCTAGCAGTAATTTGGATGAAATGCTTTGTTACTATTCAAACAAACTTTTTGCTAAAGCTACCAAAATTTCGTTGCGCAAACCATAAGTTTTCTTTAAAACGAATAATATATATTTTAACAGGACAGTCTTATTCCCTGGCTGGATTTCTGGTGCGGCAGAAATCCGCTAGTGGGCCACGGGCGGAGCGCTCTCGCGTAAGCGTCGCACCGCTCGTGTGCCCGTAAAGCTCCGACTTTGAATCATTATAAAGCGATCATTCCGATCTATGGTTGTCGAGAAGAAGCAGAATCTTCTTTTTGCGAGGTAAAAAGATCTAAGGCCTTTTTATCGTACAATTAAGGAAGTTCCCCTGCGACAAACTCAACCAAAAGTTATATACCGTATGTGCGTTACATATGTGTGTAAAGGGTTGATAATTCGTAGTAAATAAATTTAAAAAGCACACAATATTGACTCGGTACCAATAGATAATACGAAAGATATCATCTACTGTCGTAAAATTTATTCTATAAGTGTTTTTGATCTGACATTGCGAGCAAACTTTTTGCCGGAACAGTGCGGGCTATGCCCCAATACACAAAAAAGGTTACATCTCTCGCGCTCGCGCTCGTTTGTTTGTAGAATATGTCGTATAAGGCCAAAATCGTAGTACTTCTCGAGGTTATATCTTTTAAACTAGATGGTAAATCATCTTCATGTTTTTTCACAATATTCGTGATATCCTGCTCTTGCTCCTCCTCGTTTTTCATCAATTTCTTGATTTTAGTTCTGACGGTAGAATTAATAACGTATTGTTTGCCTATCCATGGCCCATATGTTACGTGTTAATCGAGCCAACTTCAAGTATAAATATCTCGGGTTCGGGATGGTAAAATTTGTTAAAATTGCACAGATTTTTGAATAACGTATTAAATAACACGTATGCCAAATTTCAACTATTTCTTAATTCAACGATCCTGTGAAGGAACTACCTTAAAGTAGCTGATATTAGAAGGTTTTCCCGCCGAATTATTTCAAGATCGGCGCTCTTACGAAAGATAAGTGGACCTAAAAAATCGATCAATAATATTTACTATTCAATGTCACAAAATATAAAATTAAAAATATCAAATAAAAAATGTACAAGAAAAGTATATATATAAAAAAATATTTCAAGTATTTCTTACAGTCATTTCAAAGTCATGATTGTTCGGTACAATCATTGTACATTTTGATTATACAATGCCATTTATTTAATTCAAATATGATTGATACAATTGATTGGACTACTTTTCCCCATTTCCCGAGCAATGCGATGATACTATTTCAAATATTTATTGAATTTCATTCAACAAATGTTTTAATTCTATTGAATATGTAAAGTTTTACCTCAAATCGTGGGTGTAGTTGACTCAACGAAATACCTTCAAGTACACGCGGAGGTTACATCAACTACACCATTGCTCTCGTCTTGTCCAGCCTCAGCGCGTAGTTGAGCCAACTACGCCTCCGTTCTCAACACTATGCCTTTTTTTCAGTGCAGATTTATTCGGTGATTTATTTTAGATTCAATTATTTATGTTCAACCAAGTATGCAGATTGCGAGTAACGTATGCAAATAAAAAATGTTGTATATTACGTTGGAATAGAATTTTGAATACCCATTGAAATGACTCTGATTTTGAAAGAATGCGCATTTTTTTTTAATCCCATTCAGTAAATACCCTTAAATGTTCCTATGTTGTAAATAAATTTCAAAAATGTGCGAAAAAAACCTACAAATGATTAAGCATCTGACCCGAAAAATGAAACACTCTACAAAATTTGAATATTCGAGCAAAAACACTTGAAGAATAATTCTATCTATGCTAAGTCTATCTATGCAGAGTGGACTAAAAGTCCACTTTGCCACCGCTCGCATCACGTATGGATTGGCTTAGTTTACTTCGAGCCGTTGGTGCATGTATAAAATACCTTTTCATGTACAATTTGTATATACGTTCGTATATACTTTCCACCGCATATTTTATATAGGGGAACATGGGGTAAAATGAACATTTAAGGATTCAAGGCAGATTTATCGATGAGCACACGGTCTTTCAACTTTATTCGAGTCCCAAAATCGATTCCCGTTCCTTGTTTTTCAAATTTCGCAAAAAAAGTTTTTTGCGAGAGGCATAAAAAAATAAAAAAAGACATTTTTCGCAATAGAGACGTTGGAAGCGACTGCTTCCGAATGGAATGCGAGTTCTGTAATATGAGCAAAGAAATGGGACCCTTTCGGCCCCATTTCTTGGATGTACGAGAGGAAAAAATGGGGTGAAGTTCCAGATCGCTTCTGGACCAATTTTTTGTGGCATGCAAAAAATGAACTTTAAGTTCACTGCGCCAGTAAATAAACGATGTTTGAACTATATATAGTTCCTAAAATAGATTCCTGTTCCCTGTTTCTCGAATTTAGAAAAAAAAGATTTTTGGGGAAAAATGAACACAGCCTCTGAGAGGCATCAAATATTAAAAAATGATATTTTTCGCAAGACGAAATGCCGTGCAACAAATTTTGAGAAAAAACGAATACGACAAAACTCAATCGAGTGATAATAACATTGTAAATACTTCGCTCACCTCCATTATGCACCATGTTAATGCACTGTACTAACTTGTCCATTTTAAAATTAGCAGTAAACTACATTTCACGGTGTGCTTTAAAGTAGTTCTGTAGTTTTGTTCGAATCTTAGGAACCGGCTGAAATTTAAGTATAGTGTAAAGAAAGCCTTCATGGACCGACTGACAACATTTCAAATCGATCCACCGTTTAGTTTGCCAGATAATTGCTATCAAAAATGGGTCATTTTGTACGTGATGCCTATACCTAACACGTGAATGGATAGCACTTTGTTCACATTTTTTATTATGGACGCTAAACGGATCGTAAGATTTTGAAATAAAACCACTCGTGTATGCAGTATTATTGTAGGATTAATTTTTAAAAAAATGGCAATTTTCGACCGTTTAGTTTCGGAGATATCGACTGATGAACTATATTAATTTTACTTGACGCGGAACGGAGACATAACCAGCCGTGACGAAATGGCAACAGCGTACGGTGCGGCGAACTGACAGGCGCGCGGTTGAGTCCGGGAATTTGAACCGTATTTTTTTTCTGGGATTAAACGAACACGGTGTTCGTTTTGCCCCATGTTTATATGCAATTCCAAATTGATTGTGTCCACTTTACCCCATGTGTTTATTTTGCCTCAAAACGCACCAGTTAAGGCTGTTTAGGGTAAAAATGTAGTTTGGACTCAAAAAATTTTTTTTATGAATTTCATAAAATTTCAGATTCGAGCCGTGTTCATTTTGTCCCGGAATTCAACTGCATGGGGCAAAACGAACACGGTGCTCGTTTTGCCCCATGTGTTCATTTTGCCTCATGTTCCCCTATATATATATATTGTGACGAAAATTTTTTGAGCAAGTCACATTTAATAGAAAATTGGTCGAATCTCCCCGACCCTCCCGCTCAATGCTCCGGTCACAACAAAATCTCTTAGGACCGATTCCGGGAAAACAAAAATTATTGTTATCGTTATTAATTATTTTTTATTTTTGCATTTTAATTCTGAACCATATTTGAAACCGGGGCTAAGGGCTTACACACACCGATCTGGTCAGCTGTATTGGCGTCTGGACGAGAGCGAGAGAGACAAACAGCTTCGGCCAATTACTGTCATTGTTGGTGTATTTCGAGCAGGGCTCATACACTTGGCCATTTCCGTCTTCGATTTATCGCTGCCAATCTCTGGATCTCGCCCAACCATTATACTGGCTAACGAAATTATGAAGATTGAGGATTCTCGTCGTCGCGCATCATTCGTTACCTTTTCGCCGTTACGATATTTTGTCGAATGTATCTAGTCTCCCGAAAATATTTTCTGACGTCGACAATCTCAATTGGAAGGCTCGTTCATGAAAAAATGGTTAACATCAAAAGCTAGGAGTCTGAGATTGAATTTTCGTTATCATTCAATTTCGAAAATCTCAGCTCCGTCTCACGCTTATTTAAATTCCCCTGTATGGAAACCTATACATCGTATTCGGGAGACAATCGAGAACATTCAGTAATTAGAGTAGGGGAAGAGTTCGCTGTCCCGCCTGAGACTCATCATCGCGATTGTCGTCAGATTTTCACGTGGCATTGAGCGTGACGGACGTCGGAGATTATCCTTACAATACGTATAATTTTGCCTGACGCGATTCGTACGGTCGGTGAGCCCTCCCGACATCTTTTGGCGTTTTCCTTAATAATAAAACAAGGTCTAGCTATCAATCGCGCTGGAGTTTAGCTCAATTGTTCAATTTAATGGTTATGGCGACGGTTTTGCCTTTTTGCTATTTCGTGTCGTTCTTTTCCCGTGAATCGAAAAATGTTCCGACGCGAGAAAGGAGAATATTGTGGAAAATTTATGTATCGGTTTCGTAGGCATCTAGAAAGGAGCTCGAATTTCAGGAGTGTTAAAGAGTGTAGCGTGAGTGTGTGTGTGTGTAGCCGGGAGAATCGCCGTTAATTTTGTCAAGTTGGAAAAGTCCGGCCGAGTAACCGATTATCGGGGGCTCGGTACTTTATTTTTCATGTCTTTTGATCCATCATCGATTTCCCTGTGTTTTATAAAATTCTTCTTGCGAATAGAACCGCGGTGAGAATCGAAACGGACTCGGTTAATGTTATAATCGTATGTGTAGGATCCCGGTCGTGTGAGTGTGAGTATGAGTGTGATCGCGTTCGAGCTTCTCTCTCGATGACCGTTTGCGCGTATATTTTCTGACTTGTGTCTCGCGGATAATTCTTGGATATTATTACTCTTTTGTAGCGATATTTGATATTGTATTTGCTTTTTTCCCCGGGATTCATCCCGTAATTAATTTGATTATTAAATAAACTTAAATTGTTAAATTGAAGGACAATCCGAATTTCATCTTGTTCTTAAATTTTTCCAACGTGCCTAACTCCGCCCATTCCGCTGCAGCAAAGCTGGTCAACGTTCTCTCTTTTTCTTCTGTTAAGTTGCTTAGGCGACTGGCGCCCAAATGAATAAAATAAATTAACGTGGAGGAAGGGAGCGAATTTTGTGACAATCGCGGCTATGAAAATTTACGTCACAATATATATATATATATAAGGGTGTGTCATTTCAGGGCAACATTTTTTTTACTGGCCGTTCCTAAAAATCTTTAGCTGGTACTCCAAAACAAAATTTTGCGAGCGTTGTCAATAAATATTTAGCGGTCGCGAAACGAAATTGAAGTTTTTCCATTTGATTAACATTGGATTTTTTTTTTCATTATTATTGGTACATTTCTACGACTTTTGATATTGCAATATTTTCCAAATAAATTTTCGTAGGAAATTTGATTCTCTACAATAAAGTCTATTGAGCCATGTTCGTAAATTCAATATTATCCGAGGTATTAATGTTTCAAAAAAATATTATATGAAAATATATATTTAAACGGTTGTAACGCCTTGGTTATATAATGTATCGAAAAAATTTTAATGACAACTTTGTAAAAAAATCAATTTACTACAAAAAAAGTCATGTAAGCCGAGTCTGTAGATTCAACCTTTTAAGCTTTCAGAGTTGTAGGTGGATAACGTAAATTGTATACATCATTTTTTTGCTAAATTCAAACCAATCTTATTTTTTACAAGTTTTTTCATGTATTTAACGGTTAAATCAAGACAAGCGTTTGAGGAGACCTTTTCTTCAAAAAAAAAAAAATGTTCTTTGGAGATTTTAATGAAAGACAGTCAAACTGCTTGTTAATAAATATTTATGATATGAAACGATACAAAAAATTCGATGTAAAGGTAAAAATTGAAAAACACAAAAATGTTAATTATCGAAGAAACGGGAGGTTCATGTGTAAAATATATTTCTCATAGCTGGGTCGTCCGTGAAAGCGCCAAATGTTATAACTAATGTGACTGATATTTGGAGTAAATTCAGCATTCAAGTTCGTCGAAGTATACGGGAATTAATTTTTAAAAAATGTAAGAAAAAGTTTGCAATCAAAAATTGAGAAAGCAGAATTTACCAATAAAAAATGACGGAATTATTCGACATCGCAAAAAAATTTTTTGGTTAAAAGTCGTAATGGTCAATGAATTTATGGGAAATTCAAAGGAGGCTGGTACGAGTGGTAGTTTCCTTCCAACAGAATGAAATGAGAATGGATAGAATAGCGTTGTTTCATATAACTATTTTATTTATGTTTTGTTTTTTGATAATTAATTTTCCGCATTTCATTCGTCCTTAGATTTGACCCAAAGATTCTCAAATAATTCGGCAATAACATTTCTTTTTTAAGAAAAAGTATCTTCGAACGCTTGTCTTGACTTAACTGTTGAATATACAAAAAGAACTTGTAAAAAATGAAATTCGTTTGAATATAGCAAAAAAATTATAAAGAGTTTCGGTGGCTACTCGAGACAAGTACATTTACTATTGCTCCTGTGAAAATGTTCCTGTCAAAGATGAGCGAGGCTGTACAAGACACTTATACTGAACACAGCGGCGTTTGCAACAGTTTTTAAAATTCATTCCCTAATAATTAATGGATTACTGCATTTTGGAAGATGATCCGGGTGCACTTATTTTTTATTTTATTTTTTCTTTCGATTGCGGACCATACGAACCCTGTAGTTATAGTGTAACGGGATAGCCTTATCCCTTGGTACGATTTTTGGTGTGGCAGAAATCTGCTAGAGGGCTATGGTTGGCACGCTCTCGCGTAAGCGACGCACCTCTCGTACGCCTATAAGGCTCCCACGCTTTCCAATCTCCTGCTCCTTATTCCTACCAAAAATGAATCAATCGTAAGCAATTTGGAGCATCTCCGATTTACGGTCGGTAAGAAAACCCAAATCCTCGGTTTGCGAGGTGCACCTATCGTACAATGAAAGTACGGTGACACAATCTGGCTTTCCCATCTAATTGTGTCACGATAGGTGCTCTTATAAGCACAGTCGTTTGTTTTTCCTTAATCATCCAATCGAGAGTATTCGTCTTGAATCTCGAGTCGAGTTAAAATCCTCGGATACAAGACGGGGAAATCTAAAGGTGATTCCCGCTCCAGGCAAGACTCACCGGTCAGTGCACGAACCTGCACAATAACCTCTCTTTCGAGAGAGAGAGAAAAGGATCTAAAAAATCCCAAGTTTCGATATTTGGATATTGAACCACTGTTCAAATATCAAAACGTTTCGATATTTGAACAGTGGTTCAATATCCAAATATCGAAACTTGGGATTTTTTAGATCCTTTTCTGCTACACCAGAAATCGTGCCAGAGGATAAGGCTGCCCCGTTACAGTAGGTATAATACTCCGAACATAATCTTTTTTTCTTTTCCAACGAAGCTAAAAAATGTAACATTTTTTCGCACACTTTTTTTCGGCAATTCATTTTGTTCGCGAATCCAACCATCTATTGAAACTTACTAGTTTCACTATTATAATAGTGAAACTTACTAGCTTCACTATTGTTTACTAATATTACCAGAATATTTTTCCAATATTACTATATTGGGAAAATATTTTGGTAATATTTGAAAAAAGCATCGTCTGTCATGAATGACCGCTGTCCGATTAGATTTTGAAATTTGACACTTCAAATTTCTTTCAAATAACCCGATAAACAGATAAAGCCTGACTTTCGGTTACTATGTGTATAACTCGTGCTCGAATTTTGAATGAGAAGATATTTGTACGGAAATAGCAATACCTTAATTTTTTGCAATACCTGCCTCGGAAGTTTGAATTTCGATTGATGTATAGCATGCGGGAAGTGACTTATTTCTCAACGATTCGTCTTTTGTCTTACTTTCATGAGCATCTTTTGTTTTACTTTACTGCACTAGTGCGGTAAAGTAACACAAAAGATGCTCATAACTACACTTGCTTTTTTAATCTCAAATCAAACCTTCGAGACACGTATCACAAAAAATATTGTATGTAACAAGTGCGGAAAACAATGAATTAAATCGCGCGTATGCCGCATTTGCCTCGTACTCATATAAATATGCATTATAAGCCTTCAGCTCATGCGGTAACTTGATACGCGATGTAATTCGTCATTTTCCGCACTTATTGCATAAATTACTACTGCTACTATTACTACAAAATACTGTACGTTTTACCAATTGAACAATTTTATATGTATTGGAGGTTTATTATGAGGTTTGAATTTTTTTGGGAAATCCACGATAATTTTCTTTATTAGTTCCAAAAAAGTTGCAAAATAGTCACTCAGAATTTGCCAATGTCATGATTTTTACTCGAAATTAGAATAAATATGAAGAATGGCTTGCGCGATCGTTAAAATTTCGGCTGAGTATCCAATTTTTGGGAGAATAATTCTTTTACGAAATATTAACATCTTTTGCTGCAACATTGAAAGGAAAATCAACATTTCTGGCATATTTTTTAATACTAGAAACACCAAAAAGATAACGATTTTTTTAGCAACACCCAAGAACATACACAAAAGAAATGTTTGATTGATAAAGTATGAAAAAGTCAACGAATCCACATATAAAAAACAGCATAATTGCTGGACAAAAAGTTAAGACAAGTACATTTGCTCCCGACAAAAAGTCGTCCTCTCTAAAAATCCCCCCTCACAAAAATCCCTCAGAAAATCGAATCCTCACAAAAAGTAATAAAAGGGTCTCCTCTCAAAAAAAGATCAAAGATCAAAAAAAGATCATATTGGGATTTCACAAAAAGTTCTTAAATAAATTGAGCTCTATTAAAGCATATATGGCCAAGTACGGACAACTTTATATGTTTCATAAAATCTCCATATATAATATTTAATGTTGGTGCAAGAAAAATTAAGTTTGAAAATACAGTTGTTCTACACGGCTAGAACAAGAATAAGAAATTAGTATTAAAAAAGTCCGATTCAAAAAAAGATTTCAAACGAAAAAAATTCGATTGAAAAAAGAATTTCGGCTGAAGTACTTGGCGAGTTTGTGAACATGAGTCATACATTATGTGAATTAAGCAAAAAAACTCGCCAAGTACTTTAGCCGAAATTCGTTTTTCAATCTAATTTTTTGCGTTTGAAATCTTTTTTTGAATCAAGCTTTTTTTATACTGATTTTTTTTTTCTAGTTGTGTAGATCAACTTTACTGTAGAACAACTGTATTTTCAAACTTAATTTTTCTTTCATCAACATTCAATATTATATGGAGATTTTATGAAACATAATGAAGTCTCGCGTACTTGGCCATATATTGAGAGTCGCGGTAGCGACTCGACACAAGTACATTTACGAAGCGAGTCGCACAAGACACTTTTACCAGAAGGACCGTGATTTTACTTGTTCTCGAAAATTGTTTCTTTAATATAAACTAAATTACAGCATTTTGGAGGTTCATTTAAATTCACGTATTTTTTATTTTTTTTCTCTTTCGATCGGGACTAATTAGAACCTCGTAGCTTAAATAGTATTAAAATATGAACGTTTTTTTTTCGTTGTTCTGAAAAATTGAGTATTTTTTCGCACACATTTTGATGCGCAACTGTCTTTTTCGTAGTCGCTGTCTAGTGACACTAGTGATATTGGTAAAACTCTGGTAATATTCAATCGATCGTTGGATATGACAGCTAACCGACAACCGTACTATATTTTTGAACAGTCATGAGGTTATAAAGATCACGGTTAGTTTCGATTGACTTTTGGTTACAGTGACTTTTATTATAATAAGAAAGTGATAGTACGAAAATTATAAAGCGCAATTCATTTCAATCATCTTTCGAACAGTGCTTGAAAAAATATGTATTTTTTATTATTGTTAACCCTGTAATTTTTATTTTCCACATCTAACTCTACAACGGAGTCGAAAACAATCCCTTTTCTCTTTTAGCATAAAATGTTCCTCGAATGCAATAATAAGGTTTATTTATTTAGAAACCATTCTCTTTGTTTTTTTTTATAACTAAGAGAATGGTGTATGATGAACTCGTATTCGGTGATTATTTAATATCTTTGTCGTGAGGTTATAAAGAATGCGGTCAGTATCAACTATTGGTTAAAGTGACTTTTATTATAGATAGAAGAGTGATAGTGCAAAAATAAAGTGTAATTCAATAAATAAACTTTTGAACAGTATCTAAATAAATCATTTTTTTTATTAACCCTAGCCCCAACATTCCATTTTTTCGATCGTAAACTCTAGAACGGAGTCGAAAACGGTGCCTCTTCTCTTTTACCATAAAATGTCCCTTGCATGCAATAATAAGGTTTATTTGAAAACTACTCTCTTCGTTTTTTATATAACTGAGAGAATGGTGTATGATACCACCCTCGGTTTCAATTATATATGGTTTTGAACCACCTTAGAGTGGTAGAGGTCTTAAATATATGAAAATACTATTTGCACTTGCAACCCAAAACGGAATCAAGTGATGCGAAATAATTTTAAGCGAAAAGATTTGAGAAAAAAAAAATTCATAAGTACTTCACCAATTTTTTTTTACCTATTGCTCATCAGATATAATTCGTGATCAATAAACGTTATCAAAGAAAAACTCGCATAGTACTTCGGCCAAAATTCCGTTTTCTAATCAAACTTTTGCTTTCGAAATTTTGTGCGTATACTTTTTTGTTTCGTTATGATCACTTTTATTTCGATCACAAATCTCGTTTCATTATGATTACTTTTATTTTTAAACTTTCGGTGCATTCTGATGCTATTAGAGTATTTCTTCGGTATCATTTTTTATAGAATATTTTCTGATCCGTTGATCTGTTGGCACACATGTTTCGGAGTAATATCTTTTGAATTTTTTTTATTTTTTACAAAATTAAAAAAAATTCAATTTTGTACTTCTTCGTTGTTCTTTTATGCGTGGTATCTTCTCAGAACTACTGTACGTTTTAAGTAATCTAATAATTTTATAAGTGTTGACGGTTAATTACGAAGATTGAATTCATTTGAACACTTCTTAGATCAATATTTCACATTGCATTTTTAGTTCGCATATAGTCGCGATACACCAGCTCGAAATTCGATCATGTATCCATTTTTAGCAGAAATCATTAAAAAATCGCTTGAGCGACCTTTAAAATTTTTATTCAGGATCTAATTCTTGAGAGAATCACTTTTTGATAAAATGTTACCATATTTTGCTGCAATACCGAAAAAAATATTAATTCTCTTGCATCACTCAGATACGTACACAATTTAGACATGGTTAATTGGCAAGGTAAGAATTTCATACAAAAAGTCAACAAATCCTTGCGAAAAACAGCATATATGCTGTAAAAAAAGTTGAGACAAGTACATTTACTCCTCCCAAATAGTTATTCCGGTAAAAAATCTCCTTTTAAACGTGAACCCTAACAAAAAGTTATAAAAGTTATAAAAAATTATAGGAGAACTCCACAAAAATTTTCTCAATAAATTAGAAACTCACAAAATGTTATGAGAGAGCCTCACAAAAATTTACCGATCAAATCATAATCTCACAAAAGATACTAATTCAAATCCGACCAAAATTAAGTCTAAACTTTACAAAAATAAATTAAAACTATAAAAGTATTAATAGTAAAATACATTAAAGCCTATTAATCTTTAATAAAAAATCTTCCAATTAATTAAAAATATGGATGTGCTACAGTACAGTTGTTCTACACAAAAAGAACAAGAATAAAAGATTAGAATGAAAAAAAATTCGGATACGAAAAAAATTTCAAAAGAAAAAAAATTAGATTGAAAAAAAATTTTCGGCCGAAGTACTTTGCGAGTTTTTTTGATTAATTTATACAATGTGCTTAATTTAATTCAATTTACTTAATTCATTCACTGTTACAAACTCGCAAAGTACTTCGGCCGAAATTTTTTTTTCAATCTTTTTTTTTCTTTTGAAATTCTTTTTTGTATCCGAATTTTTTTTTATTCTAATTTTTTATTCTTGTTCTTTTTATGTAGAACAACTATACTGTAGCACATCCATATTTTTAATTAATTGGAAGATTTTTTATTAGAGATTAATAGGCTTTAATGTATTTTACAATTAATGCTTTCATAGTTTTAATTTATTTTTGTAAAGTTTAGACTTAATTTTTGGTCGAATTTGAATTAGCATCTTTTGTGAGATTATGATTTGATAGGTAAATTTTTATCAGGCTCTCTTATAACTTTTTGTGAGTTTCTAATTTATTGAGAAAATTTTTGTGGGGTTCTCCTATAATTTTTTGAGAGATTTGATGTGAATGAGAGAATTTTTGCAAGGTTAGTTTTTTTGGAAGGAAATCTCTTTTATAACTTTTTGTTAGGGTTCACGTTCAAAAGGAGATTTTTTACCGGTACTTTAATAGAGCTCAATTTATTTAAGAACTTTTTGTGAAATTCCAACATAGTTTATTGCGAGGATTGAGTCATCATTGTTTCGTGCGATTTGACTTTATTTGATAATTTTTTTGTGTGGATTAAAACTTATTATGAGGATTTGATTTTTTGCGGGATTTTTGTGAGAGGGAATTTTTAAAAAGGACGACTTTTCGTTGGGAATAAATGTACACGTCTTAACCATTTGTACAGCATTTATGCTGAGCAAAATTTACTTGAACCGACAAACTCGGTTAACAGGACTTTTTTTTTGTAGTTAACTGATTTTTCTGCTAAGTTATCATTTGAATATTTTTGATAAATTCAATAGCCTAGGCGTTACCGCCGTTTAAATATATAATTTCATATAATGTTCACTTGAAAATACCTCGGAAAATATTAAATTTACAGACATAGCTCAGTGGACTTTATTGAAGAAGAATCAAATTCCTACGACGAAAGCCCATTTGGAAAATATTGCAATATGAAAAGTCGCGGAGGTGTACCAATAACAATGAAAAAAAAAATTCCAATGTTCCAAAATTCCAACGGAAAAACTTCAATTTCATTTCGAAACCGCTAAATATTTTTCGACAGCGTTCCCCTTTCTCCAAGTCTTGTTTTTAGAAACCAGCTACACATTTTTGGGAACAGCCAGTAAAAAAATGTTGCCCTGAAGTGACACACCCTAATATATATAATTTTCTACATATGCATAGAATTACACCTTGTTTATAATATACATATACGTATAGCACATATTTATTTATTTATAATTTCACGTTAATCTCCACGACGACTAGGGCAAAAGCGAGTCATGCGCCGCAAAGTGAGGCAAAAAGGTTTCACTTGACTGAGCGTGAAACGGGACACAGATTAAATCCCATCCTGTCGGGGTGCGGGATGTCGCGACGCCCTCTCTCTCTCTCTCTCTCTCTCTCTCTCTCTCTCTCTCTCTCTCTCTCTCCAGGTCTTTGCAATTTCTTTCTTCTTTCTCTCTTTACTCTTCTCCGGCCTCACTTGGTTGAGGCTCGTTGCCTTCCTGCCGCCAGCACACACTTCCTCCCTCATCTAAACCAAGGCTTGATGAGGAGCAAGAGAAGCAACGTACATGTACATATTATACATAACTGCTATAGATATATATACACGACGAAGGTACATGCAAACCTTAACGTTGGCGTCATTCGACCCCCTCTCAGCAGAGAATCCTCATTCGCCAGCAAACAACCCTTTACAACCCTTCAGTACCTTCGATATGCGAGACACCGCGACTCTTTATACACGTATATAATTCACAAATTTGCCTGCAGAACCCTTGGATAAATGAAGGATTTTCGTTATCCAACCCTCTGCCGTAAAACGTAAACATAATTGTTCTTAAATCTTTTGACACTTATATCGATGGTTATTATCCTCGCTGACGATTGAATTTGAAAATGACTTTATTGAGCAGCAAGCACGCTAGCCTTGTTTACGTTTTCAACAAGAAGAGGAAATAAAAATAATTCTTCAAACTCCTTGCCATGTTATTGAAATCCATACGTAATCGTTCATTATTTCCAATTGTTTACTAGATGAACTTGGCTCCGGTTATCAATTCTCTCTACGATTTTCAGACGTTCATGAAATTCCATGAGGTTATTTCTATAATTAGTGACATTTTCTCCGCTAATTTTATATAAAATACAAATAGTTCCAGGGTTTTAATCACGTCAAATCCATCAAAATTATTGACAAATATTACTTCAATTTGCTAAAAGTGGTACCGATTACGTATACCATCAGTTCAATTATAACTCGTACTAATTAATTTAGTTGCGAGAGAATAATTAGAATTAACATCATAATCAAATGCGGTAGGGATAAAAACTGAAGACACATAAAAAAAAAGTTACTATCATCACCATAATCCAGCAATTATTTCGAAAATCCGAAAATTCTAATTCCACGAGCGAGACACCCAAAATGGATAATTTCCATACAAACAGTGGCAAAAAAAAAAAGAAAAAATACGGAATCAAAGGAATTCCCTATTAATTACAGTTTACGGTCGGAAATGATCCATAATCACTCTGATCCGTTCGTCAATTTGGGAAATGCATGTATACACAAACGCCTTTAGCCGATGGAGAATCAGCATACGAGAGGCAGGAGTCAGTGATTTGGACTATTGGAATTGCATCGAATGTACGATGGCAATACAGAGAGGGTATACTTCACAGAGAGGAAAGGGGGCAATGCGGGGGCGGGGGGGGGGGGGGGGGGACAGGGCAACAGAGGGAATCGAGGGAATGAGGAGAGCTGCTTATACACAGACACAAAACCGAAAAAGGGATAAAGAGTGTGAGAGCAAATGTGTTTTGTACAATTCCCGAGCAGCGAGAGAGCATATCGGCATCGATAGCCGTAAAAGCATCGCGATATACCGATCGATGTGGTCGGTGGACGCAGTCACGCGCGTTCGGCGAGGCGATTGGCATTATCCACCCCTTTTCGTCCTGCCATACCGTCGGCCATTTCTACCAACCTCACTCTCATTCCTCCTTCCCCAATAGCTGCATTCGTATATGCATATACATATATATCCACACATATATTTGTATATACCTTGATATACATGTATACCTCTCTATATGGCTTTCTCTTTCCCTCTTTCACTACATCCGTACGCATTCACGTAACGTGCCATTAATCGTTATTCGATAATGGAAACAAAACACGATTCGGAGCGGATAATGCGCTCTCTAATTCCGGAGCGTTCCTGTCGACGTTCTATACCGACCATCGCTATACCGAAAGGCCTGAAGTTTACGTCACGAGTGTTGTGTATATATACCTGTTCACGATGCCGCCACGATAATGGCATTCGAATAATTAGATCTCGATTCCTCTCTTTCTATATATTTTCCCTTATATTTCCCGTCTCGATTTTTTTAACCCTTCCCACTACTCCCCCTTTTTTCTCTCTGCCTTCAAGTTTGATTCTCGTAATAAGCGCAATCTTTTATTTCTTATCGGAGAATGCAACTGCTCATGAGAATAAACAAATAAAACAAAAGAGTTGAAGAGGACACGGCGCCAAAAGATTTTTGTTGTTTGCCGAGTGTGTAGTGGCTTCTTTTCATAGCCAGAAAACTATAGCTCCAAACGTCCACACGCTCTGTCACTTCTTTTACAACTCCGCAAATGATCGATCGATCCCGATCCTCGCTTCAATTCGCACCAGTCTGCATTCTTCTTTTTTGTTTATCCTACCTCGTTTTCGCATCTCCAATCTTATAACAGGACTCTAGTCTACTCTCGTGATTTTCGATCAAATGACACAACCTTCTGCCCCCTCCTCCCAATCCTCCCTGTCGCTCATTTAGAGAATACCCCTTGAAGCAGTTTGAGGTTTCGAATATTTATTTCCAATTACAAACACCTCTTTATTTCTCTTTACCTCTTTATTTGATAAATAAATTTCTGTATAAAATCGACATTTTTTTATGACAATTAAATTGTCATCATAAAATGATGAAAATTAAATAAAAAAGTCTCATTAAATTTCATGCAATAAAAAGAAATTACAACTAAAAATACTCGTATGCCCCCATTATATAAAAAAAAAAATAGTAATTAGAATATAGTTACATACGGAACGTGAGTCAACCGTGAATGAGACAAAATAAAGATAAGCAAGATAAAAGCATTTTCGCATTAACACTTTTTTAGAATTTTATAACAAAGTATATTTAAAAAATAGTAAAAGAATAATCTTAATAATAGATGAATGAAATAATAAACCAATTCTTACCAATATAAAATAATTATATAAATCATTTTCTGAGTATGAATAAACGGAAAAATCGGTTATAGTTATACTTTTTTCTAAAGTATCATATACTCTCGGAGTACTCGTGCATATTCATTTTGATTTTCCACTGAAAACATCAAACATTTCAGGAGAGGTTCACATTCTCTAATGAGTTGAAACGTGGTTGAACGATGTCCTTGTGTTCGAGTGACAAATTCAATGCTCCGGCACCCCTTGCAATTCTGAAACATGTACACGTACATATATTTCATATATACATGCATATACATGTTATATCCATGTACTACTTCAAGCTTTTGCAATGGTGCAGAGGGGGCATCAGAGAATTCAACGTCATCACCACGATATTTATATCAGGTATATGAGCAGAAGGGCGTTATCGCATCACTTCAAAGTTTTCCTTTCGGTAACTTACGTCGCGTCAGTGATGCAGATTATATATATATAACATGTTTCCGGGGTTTCCCTGAGCTGTGAACGTTGCAGCTTCTATTGCTGTTCATTATCGCTTGGTAACGTTCTCAAGTGGCAAGAGATGAGAACAGTGACAATTTCTCTCGGTCCACACCCGTAATTTTATGAAGCCTTCGGAATTCCGCGAGTAAATTAAGCCCATTGAGACATTATAGAAATTTGCAACTTTTATTTTTACTGAAGTTTTTCAGCAAATTTTAATTGTGCATTTCAATGAAGGACGAATGTAAACAGAATTTATTATAGAATAAAGAGAATATTATAGAATAAAAAAAAGCGATGTTATTATATTTTAGTTTTGAGAACTCAAATACTTATGGATTTGAACATTCCAATATGCATGCCTTCCATTCTATATATGAGCAAATTGGATTATGTTTTTAATTTTAAGATAGATTGTAATTTAAAAAAATATGAAAATCATCGAACTTTTTGAAATACAGACCACAATCAAATTATATTAGGACACAATAAAAAATTAACAGAGGAATCAAATTGCTCAAAAAATTAAAATTATTAATTAAAAAAATACAATTAGTTTGGAGAATGGTTTTTTGTACGCTCGATCAAAATAATCGCTCGTCGATGTACAAACTGTGAGATATGTATATAGGATATAAAATATACTATATCCATCGGTTATTTACAGCTCGTTGTAGCTTGAATAATTCGCTGTTAATCTCCGTGACTCTATCAACGCACGCCACGCAATTATACTCTGTATAACAGCGATACCGAACGTCCGAAAAAGCAGTTAAAGGGTGAGACAGGATAGCGTACACATAAAAGAGGGGGGGGGGGATGAAAGGGGGTTAAGCGTGTACGTGAAAAATAATTGAGCGACGATCGTTAGCCGGCGATAATCCGGCTGCATGTTGCAGAGGGAGGAAGAGAGAGAAACGCACTCGACATTTATTACACCCTTGGCGTCACAATCCCCTTCCTACTGAACACATTCAAGCAGGTAATCTCTTCATATATATGACTATTTATATATAGGTCTATATAAATGTACATCACGTACACTAGTTATCTCTGACCTGGGTTATGTCAGCGTCGTCACAGCATCCAGTGAAACGAGTCAACCAATCTAGTAAAAAAAATTTGAAAATTCGTTCATCGGTAAATGGATTCAAAAAACTGGCTTGTCTGAATATCAGCTTATAGTTGTAGAGTAGAATATAAATTGGTACAACTGAAAATATTGGTTTCACTCATTTATTACTGTTGTATATTTATTACAATTTGACAAAGACATATAAACCCGAGTCGAAATTTTCAGCCTATTTTGATGAACTTTGGCTCCATTTGAGCCTAACTTTAGGGTACGTAATGTTAAAGGTCCTACTATGAGCCTCCAAATCTCACCAAACCTACATAGAACCTGATACTCCTTCCTATCTAGTACAGTTAGATTTAACTCCGAAGCAGTGCTGAAGGATTTTTCTCAATATCAACAATTACCCGTACCCCAAGGTGTGACTATTTCCCCATTTAAGGCAGTCACCCCGTGTGATATGTTGAAAAAATTGATTTTTTTTTTTTTGCTTAAATTGATTTCTATACCTGTGTAGAATATGCTGGCAAAGTGATTTTCCAATATTCGAAGTCGTTGGAAAATTACAGCAGCTAGAAGACCGGGTGTTCGGAGCGCTTGGTCGAGAGGTCAAACATTTAACGGAATTTTAAATGCCGAACCATACGGAGGAACCTTAGTATCAAAAAAAGAATGCGTGGGCCATGTAGAGAAAAAAATGGGGACACGACTCCGCAATGCAAAAAAAAGTAATAAAGGAATCGGTGGAAAAGGCGCAGGCAAACTGACTGACAAGATCATCAACGAAATGACAAAGTTCTACGGATTAGCAATTCGTCGACATTCAGATTCTGTTGAAGAAATGAAGAAAGAAGTTTGGGCCACATTCTTTCATAAAAGTTCGTCAGATGAAAATCCTCAGCATCAAAACTGTCCAGAGGGCGAAGACAGCTGGTGCAAATGGCGGCAGGCTGAAGCTAAGGGTGAGCTCAGTCAATTCCATCACGACAAGCCACCTTTAACACTAGCAGTCCAAGCAGCTATCAAGCCTGTGTATGAATACTTGTCAAGAGATGAACTGTTGACCCGATGCTTAGGAGCAGAGACGCAGAACAATAATGAATCTCTGAATTCATTGATCTGGACTTTCACTCCAAAACATCTTCACTCCGGCGCCAAAATCGTTGAGATTGCAACATTTTTGGCTGCAATTATCTTCAACGAAGAATTTCAAGGAGTCATAAAAACATTGGCGACAATGGGATGTCCAATTGGCCACGAAGCGCATGCTTACGTGCACCGCCGTGATGAAGCACGTATCGCTCGCTCCGAGCGGCGCGTGAGCAATGTCGTGAAACAAGCCAGGATTGAAGCAAGAGCGCAGCAAGCAGCTTTAAGGGACTTCCAAGAGGAAGAAGAAGGAGTTCTCTATGGACCAGGCAGAGCAGATTAATGGTGAGTAAAGATTTCATAATTTAAATCGTATTAGAACTTTTAAACGCGTTTTTCATAAAACTGCGTTTTTATAACTGGCCTCCACGATATCTCAAAAATGGTTTGACCGATTGCTTTCAAATTTTAATGGTAGATTCAGCATATGTATAGTCATCGATTAAACTAAAATAATGCAAAAATTCCGAGCCGTTTTTTTTTATAACAAAATAATCGAAAAAAATCATGAAATTTGAAAATCATTTTTCAAAAACATGTCAATTATTCAATTTTCAATATTTTCGAATGATTCTAGTTCATTCGATAGCCACAGCTTCAGAGATTAAAATGCCGTTTGGTTTTTTGATTTCAGATAAGCCAATCAGCCGGAATCATGGAGAAAGTCGACAAACTTTTTTTCGACATGGGTGCTTTTGGAATGGTGCAACACACATTGTGATGAAGATTTTGGTCTGAAAATATTCTTACTTACTGTTGAAATATCAATAAATATATAGTAAAACGTTCAAATGTTTATATTTTTATTATTCGTCAAAAAAAATCCCAAAAAAAGCTAAAAAAACCGGCCGTCACGCGGGGTGACGGCCTTAAATGACACGTGTTTTTGAGGTGTTTGCACGTTCTTTTTCTTTCCCTGCGCACTCATTATTGTACAAATATTTCATGCTTACAAATATGTTGAATACAAATACAACAACGCATACGAATGGTTAAAAGTCATTAACTAATCATCAATACATTTTTTTTCTGGAGGAGAAAAATGCGTTAAGCACCGTAAGAGAGACACACGAGCTCTTCCATGTGTCGGACTCTGCCTGTTGGCCTACCGACTAAAAACCTCCTCGAGATTCTGACTCTCTCCGCGGGGTGGAAACACGTAAGTATAACTTCACCCCCGCGGTGACCTGTCCATCGTCCCGTTCGTGTCAGTTGTCAGTCTTGCTTCTATCTCTATTCACGTCAATCATCGTTACATTTAATCCATACTTAAATGAAAATAATAACAATTTTTTAGCTAAAATCGCGCCTCGAGTAATTTATCATCTTATATAATTCCTCGTTAATCAATTCCTTCATTAAATTTATTCATTTGTGAATTAATTTCAAGACGATTCGATGTACAGAAAGTTTTATTTCAAGAATACAACATGTCCTATATGCAATCATGCTCACTTGAAACGCAACGATTGATTTTTTGTAGAACTCGGGTCCAAATTGACCTACCCGAAAACGGCAAAGTCGTCAATTGTAGCAAATTTTATCAGTTTTTGAATAAATCTTGTCTTGTTTCGATTGAATACGAACTGATCGATTGGCAGCCAGGTTGGTAAAAAAGTACGAACCGCAACGTCGCCAGATTGTCGAAAACCTGACGTTTAAAAAAAATAAGCATGATCAGCGATATATCATTGCAAAGGGTATCTTATGTCATGAAAAATCCACCCCTGTTATTTTTTATGCGACAAGGGGCCGAGTTATGCTCCCTCAAAACAAAAATCATTTTTCGATGATAGCTCAGGAAGTCATCCGTCGATTTTGGTGGGATTTTGCGAGACATCATTTTTCATAATCCCTTACAACCTGGTGAGCCTGCCTCTCCCGGGATATGCTCCTGAAGTAGATTTCTTGAAGCTTCCTGTCGTGCACCAAAACGTTCCGATCGATTTTTGGAAATGAAGCAAGCCGAGTTAAGCATGGCAACTTATCTCAAGTTGTAGCTGACATTTTATCAAAAAAAAACAACCAATAGTCTCAGAGAGCCTAAGGGAAGAAGTTAATTTCACGTTTCGAAAAAACGATTCGATTTTACCCTTTTCGAGCCACGAGCTAAACGCGAAAATGCGAATTGTTTTTTCGAAACATGAAATCAACCCATTCCCGTCGGCTCTCCGGGACTACCATGCAGGCGTGCTTTTTTCGCGTTTCGAAAAAAAAATCGATTCTACCCATTTCGAAGCACGGACTGGATGCGAAAAATCGAACCTTTTTTTCGAAACGCGAAATCAATCTCTTCCCCTAGGATCTTCGGGACTATCGGAGGTACTTTTTTTTCATTCGAATGTCAACTGCAAGTTAGAATAAGTTGCAATACTGAATTCGGCTTGGTTCATTTTAAAAAATCGATTGGAAAGTTTTGGTGCACTGCGGGTGGTTCAAAATCTCTACCTCAGGAGCATATCCTGAAAGAGGTGAGCTCACCAGGTTGTATGGGATTATGAAACATGATGTCGCGCGCAATCCTGCTAAAATCGACCAATTATATTCTTAGCTATCATCGAAATAGTATTTTTTGCAATGCCTGCCCCGAAAGTGTAATTTTCTATTGTTGTATAGCATGCGGAAAGTGCGGATGTATTGTGTAAAAGTAAGACTTTTCCGTTATAAATACAGCTATAAAGTGAGCTATAAAATGAGTTATAAATAGAGTTTTTTTCACACTAGTGTGGAAAAGTCTTATTTTTCCAATAGCAATAGACCAAAAAGTTGGCCAACTAGCTCCGGTTTCCCTTAGTGCGGTAAACTAAGACAAAAGACGAACCGTTGAGAAATGAACCATTTTCCGCACCCTATATATCAATCGAAAATCAAGCTTTCGAGGCAGGTCCTGCATAGAAATCTGCAAGATAACAACTTGTTTGGTCCTAGCGGATAACTAGCGTTCTCTATCTAGCGTACTTGGGCAAGCGCTAGACAGACGCTGGATATATTGACATTTTTTGCGGTCTAGTTTCACCAAACTTTCGGTTAACCAGCGGCAATTCCGTTTTATGCGAAATAGAGGGTGCAACTGGCACGCCTGGCCAGCCGCAATCCCATTTTTACTAAGTATAGAAAGCGCCACTGAAGTCACATTTTTCAGGCCGTTGGTGTCTTTAAAAATATATTTCATATAGTTTTTATTATTTCACTCATTTATTGCGTTATTTCGAATTTGATTTATAACTTTATTTATTTCTCGATTGTAAATTATATTGGTTTTTTTTGTGGTGCTTTTATGTTTCAGATGCTTTTATGTGTTATTTCTTAATTACATTATTTCAAATTTAGGTTACAATTTTTATTCCTCTTGTGTAATTCCAGACGGTTTTTTTATGGAGTTTGTATTCATGACATGTTATTAATTTAGCTTTGGCTTTGTGTCGCGGTTATAATACAGCTTTGCATCGTGTTATTCATTTATATTCAGCTTAAATTTGTTGCGTTGTTGTTATTTAGCTTATGATTTCTAATAAATATATTTTTGTAATGATATATTTTTTCTTTCTTCGTGTAAATTTATTCTCTTTTTTGGTTATATACATCTTCAGTACATTCTATAAATTACATTCTATAAATACGTTTATTCGGGGCTATATTTTGGACCCAAAATATTTATCTACTGGGGATTTTAACATTGGTCAGACATAAATCGTATCGTGCGAGAATTAAACTTATGAATGGAATTGTTTTTTCTCTTTTCGTTTCTCATATTGTTTTATCTGATTATTTTTTACTTCGGATTTTTTTTCGACCAATGAACTTTTTTATTTTTATCAATTGGCTTGTTGGAACAATTTTTTATTTATAAATGTTTTGTGTTTCGTTATTGAGTTTCTAAAATTATAATCAATAGCAAATTGTATCAACAACGCGATCATGATTTTCAAGATGCTGTGGCAGGCGAGCGAGCAAAACACAATCGAAAACGGTTATGTAGTAAAAATGTAAACAAAGTGAAGCCTGTTATGAGGTCGGTTCGTCGCGCGCCTCTTCACCCCTCCCTCTTTTTGCCCACAGGCACAAAGACACATCAATGTATATTGACATTTGCCTAAAGGTTATACCAAGGCATAAAAATAAACTGAATCTGAATCTGAATTTCTTTGTGTGTCTAGTGAATCGGTATTAAGGAGGTTGTAACGTTTCTCATGTAAAAATTATTTTCCAACTTTACACAATAAAATGTTGTAAATAGAAAGCTTAAGGCAGTGTTAAACTTCTGGCGGAATATGCCGATGATTCATCGTCTCAAAATTGAGATATTTATTGTTGAAGTTCGCAATTTTTTGAAAGCTTCCATGTTAAACTTGTCATTTTCAACAATGAATATCTCGATTACCAGACGGTGAAACCTCTCCAAATTTTTCACACATAATTAAATGCTGTTCAAGAAGATTCCCGCCAAATTTCAATACATTAACTTGGAATAATCAAATATAATGTATTTTTCGTATGATGTCATATAAATATCGATATAACCTCCTTAAGTAAACGAGCGTAGTTTGAGTTAAGGCTCGAAAACTGAAAAAAATTCCCTTAGAAATAATTTGTGTCTTATGAAGTATTAAATTATTACTATGTTTCCTTATTATTGAAAACAAATTTAACGAAGTATTTTTTCATACGTCACGCATTAGATCTCCTTTTATTACATGTCGCATTAGAAATGTAGGTATCATTTTTTGACTAAGGATTGCTTGTCAATGACATGATGGTATAATAGATAGCGTGCGTGCATGGTAGGTCGTAGATAGGTAGGCACATCGGGCGAATCCTCGTGTAGATGAGAAATTTTACTGTAGAGATTTATGTCAAGAGTGATGGAAGTAGTGGTGAAACACGATCAACCATGATGAAAAATGGATTTATAGACGAAGGAAAATTTTTTTATTTAAAAATAAAATGAAAATTCAGAATGAAACCGACTTTTGAACCTAGCGGATGTTCAGCGAGTTAAAAGATGCTGTCTAGCGGCTGTACTACAGTTTTACTGGCTAAGTGCTAGATTTCACAAGGTTACATATAGCACTAGCGGCGGGCTAGTTTCACTAACCGGTCGCTAGCCAGTAGTAGAAAAAACTAAATGGCGGCTAGCTCTGCACGGGACAAATTTCTATACAGGGTATCATAAAAAACGATTTTTGTTTCGAGGGGGTTTTAATTGACCTGGAATTGTCGCACAAAAAATAACAGAAGTGGATTTTTCAATGACCCTTTGCAATGACTTAATGCTGATTGTGCTTATTTATTTGAAACGTCAAGTTTTCGACAATCTGGCAACGTCGCGTTTTCACTTTTCCCCAATCCCTGGCTGCCAATCGGCCAATTCGTATCCGATTAAAATAGGGCTAAGTTAATTCGAAAGCTGATGAAATTTGCTGTGAGAGTTATGGAATTTGAACGAAGAATTGAGAAAATAGAGCAATTATAAGATGATAAATTACTCAAAGTGCGATTTTAGCAAAAAAAAAAAATTATTGTGTTCATTTACGTATCGATTAAGTGTAATGATATTTAATTAATGACTTTTGAACGTCGCATGCATTGTTGTATCCATATACAACACATTTGTAAGCATGAAATATTTTTAGAATAATAAGTATGAAGGGAAAGAAAAAAAACGTGCAAACACCTCAAAAACACGTGTATATAAATGGGGAAAAAGTCACGTCTTGGGGCATTGTTGACAATGAGAAAAATCCTTCGGCACACATTTTTATTTATTTATTTTGAATCGTTCGGAGGGATACGTGAGTCCAAATTCAAGAACACACTAATTAAGGACCACCCTAATACACATTTTTTTAATTTACATTTTATTATTTTATTTATGATACTCCCGTACGCTGCTTATCTGGGCTATATTATCCGCGTATGGTATATGTATACCGTGTAGCACTCAAAGAAAGGCAAAATTCGACATCCTACTTAGCGCCTAAAAGTAGAGAAAACGGAAATTTGTTCCTCTTTTAGGCGCTACGTAGGAGTTCACTTTCCATTAAATTTGAGGCTCCTTTTCTCCCTTTATCTCCTACCACAATGACGAGCTGCAGGTTTAAAATAGGCTGAAAATTTCGACTCGGGAAATGTCTGTTTAATAAATGATCTTTCTTCTTAATTAGTAATCATGAAGATAATAAAAATTTGCAGGAAATTAACTAAAACCCTTTTCCACAATAAATAATATTTTCCAACAATTTAAATAAATTTTAGAACAATAACGAATTAGAATTTGTTTCAATTTAGTTCAAGAAGTATTATATTTTTAGCAACAAAAAATGTATGGATGTTTTTAACAATATTTTTTCACTGATAATGCTCATTCTTCTCAGCAACTTTGTCCCCTAAAAAGCTAAAAAGCTGAACTCTTATTTTTTAGATCGTCATTCCAGAGAGAGAGTGGGGCGGATCGCTGGCTCGTGCCACCCGCAAATTCCACTGCGGCTTTAGCTCACACACGAGGCGATGCTTTTTCTCTCATAGCCATTAACGAATCTCATAGTGGGGTACAAAGTATTAAGTGCCCTCTCGTGGATCGGTGGGGGCGTTTGATTCTCGAAGCCGCGGGGGGTTCTTGCACGGCAGGAATTCTGCACGGGGCGTTATGTACTGGTGGAACAAGGCAGTAAAAAAAGGAGCGTTGGGTATTGCACTGTGGGTGAACAGTAGCAGGCTTTTTGAACACGAGGAGAAAAAAAGAAAAAAAATGAAAAGAGAGAGAAAAAGAGAATCAGACGTGTACAAATCGTGAGCCATGAACGAAAAAGCATGCGGCATGCCGAAGGGTCTCTTTTTTTTTTATGGGGTATAGGCGCGTGCCGTTGCGTACCACAACCACCATTGTAAATGTCCTGAATCGTTCGAATTTTTTTGATCGCAGGGTTGGGATTCTCCTTCTTTCTCTCTTTTCTCTCATGTTCCCGCGGCAACTTAGCTGTGCTTAAACTCGAATGCTTGAATAACTTGTGTATTAAACGTAAAGATATGTACACATAACGGATATGAATGTGAATGTGTAAAACTTCCGTAGAGTACGAACGAGCCTTAGGCTACGCTTATACGATAAATGCACACGTGAAGGGAAATTCGATAGCCCGAAAGCCCATCGGTTTATAGGAGCCAAACAGTGACCAAAAATTGTCTCAATGTATACATATCTATCTATATATATTTGAGTATTGGAACAGCAGTAAATATCAATGACAAAGCCATCAGGGACACACAATTCCATGCCCATTTCATTTTAATCTGTTGGCCAATGAAGTTCATAATATTTCAATTTGATGTTGTCACATTTACTGTAAAAGTTTGTAATACGAAAATTAAATTAGTGTTTTGGGGCAGATTTACTGCTGTATTAATCCGTCAGCGGTTACGCTATAAGACTTTTTATTACACTTCTATTAAAACGATGATTACTCGAAAATTTGAAATGGCATAAGCATTTGACATTTTTATCGTTCTTTTTATGGTTTTTTAGAAATAAAAATGTTTAAAAGCCACGATTACTGTGGCGAAATTATTTTCAAGTTCCTTTAATCAAATTAAGCGCTTGAAACAATACATATGAGAAAATCTCTAATCGCCCGATTAATGTTTAAAGTGTAAGTAATGCGACCACTGACTGGTTAAGTCGTAAATCATTCATAGCCACTTATCAAAACTGAGTCTTCATAGACAGAAAACCAACCTCGAAACTTATTTCGAAGAAAATGTCCAACAATCTTACACCGATAGAATGCTACCTTGAAAATTTCTGCCGTTATTTCAACCATGTGAAAACAACTACTTTTCAAAACTAAGTCTTAAAGCGTGAATTACATAGACGATACTCTACGGATCATTACGGTTGACCCTTGAAAATTCGATGACACGTTGAAGACTGGAGGAGACGCAGCAGTCGTCGTTTATGTCAAGTGTACAGAAGAACACGACACCGTGTGATACAGGAGACCACACGAGAGTTTGCCAGGTTGGAGAACACATACGGATTTTGGGGGTGAATTCGTGACTTGGAGGGTGGTCAAAGCTTGTCTCGAAGCTGTCGTCACGGTGATGTGCTGCGTGTTGGAAGACATTTATACAAGCATTTATATGTGTACTTACACACATTTGTGTATATAAATATATTCGTATACATGTTTGCATGTACGTTTCTTGAGTTAGCGAGTAAAAGGGCTGAACAAGTTTAACTTGACGTTTGTCATCGTTAATGTCAAGCCCTTCTGTTTAATAGCACTCGGTTGAGCTCAAATGCAAGGTGCTTTTCTGTACTTCCCCTTATTGTTGCAGTGGCTTACCCATGTGCTTGGGCATAAAGGGGCTGTTGCCGCGACAGAGAAGCCAAGCAATCGGGGGTGTCATATTACAGAGGGTAACCTCTGGGACAACCGCAACTACCGTACCGTAAGTCTAGTTATAATATGTGCAGTAATAGAGCGAGGCTTTTGTCCTCTCTCATTTTCATTTTTATACATAGATGTAGATATTTATACTCGTGTCTCACATTGTTCTGTATTTATATCGCGTCGAAAGGGTTTGTGGTCGAATTAATTTTCGATTTGATGGACATTGTATTAGGTCGTGAATTTTTTGTGGGATCTAAATGTGTGTATAATATAAAAAAAGGTCGAATTTTGAATCTAATGAAAAACAATTGTGACTAATACCATGAAATCTTTTTGGAAAAAAAATTTCAAGAACATCTTTTTTTAAGGCAGTCGTACATTTTATATAACGTTTACATTGTCCATTTTTTAGAAAAAAAAGTAGATTTTTCTTAATTTTACATCTTTAAGAATTTAAACCTTGAAAATTCTTTTCTTGTTTCACTGTACAATCTTGAAAAAAGTGCAGAGTACCAAGAAAGTTTAAGGATTTGGCTGGGGGAAAAGATTGCATTTGCATAAAGAAGACGCACAATTAGGCAACCGATAATTCATGGCCCGAATGAAGGATATCAAGCATCGAGGGTCTTGTGATAGGAAGTAAACGAGGCGAGATAAAGAGTTGGACAGAAAAACAGAGAGAAAGAGAGGGCAAAAGATACATGAAACCTATGGTAAAAGAGAGTAGATGGTAGATGATATTCCATGGAGGGTTAAAAAAGCGAGCGGCGAGAAAGAAAGAAATGTAAGTCTGTTATATTTGTGTTTTTTGTTCTCTTTTTTTGAACGATGCTGGATACGGTACTATAAACATATATAAATATATATATATATATATTATATGAGAAGTTCTCAACGGCGATCCAGCGCACGGGAGAATTAGCATTCTGAATTCTTTATGAGGCTTCGACGAGCCAGAGCCAAGGGTATATCCCACAGGTACCCGCCTCTAATCGACGAGATTACGGCATTAGCCTCGCTCGATTTTTCGGTCGAGTTTTCTCGTTAGCGGCCGATCGTCTGACACCCTATGTATACATACATGTATATATGTATAGTTATACATGTTTCTATGGATATAATTATATATGTATTGAGTATAAACCAGAATATGTATAAGGCAATGTGTGTTTATCGTAGCCTTTTGCTCCTGTCATGACTACCAGATCTGCTGGATCAAGCGTTATTTATGTCTCGTTAAACTCGACCAAAAGGATCGTAATTGTTTATTTCATTTTTGCTCATTTTTAAATTATACTATAAATAAGCATGATTGTATCATTTTTAATTTTTCTACAATTTAAACAAAAACTTCTAATTGAGGTTTATTAAAATTAAAATTTAGATCAATAATAATAAGAATTTTGAATTATTTTGTATTCCCATATTTTTCCGGGTATTTTTTCGAATATGTTTTGGTCAGTGTTCAAGTAATTTTATAAAAAGGTTATTTAGACTAGGTATAATTAGACGAATGGGATCTTATTCAAGTAGGCCAAATTTACGTTGCAAAGAACTTCGGATAAATTAGTATACGACCATTCACTGATCACTGTTAATCCAACGATGGAACACGATACGGAAATGTATGGTCTTTTGGGATCCTACCCTTTTGTATCAAGATAGCGGATACGAAAATAAACTCGAGCTCTTGTATATTGATCACTGCGATTGAATTGGACTCCCGATATATTACACAAGATAGAGTTTACTTATGGCTCATCTGATAGATGAAGAAGTTTTTGCACAGGCCAAAATAAGCAGCGAGCTGCGCATCATCGGGGGTTGCTTCCAATTGATACTATTTCTATTCGCTGTGTGCATCGAGCAGAAAGTTGGGGTCCTCGACCGACTGACAGCGATCTTAGTGATGAGTTCCGGAATTCACGAGAACCAACCATTTCTCCCAAAATAAAAATCATTTGCAAGGGCAGATCCTATTATTCCCTGTCCATAATAGTTTTATTTATTGTCAACATTATCAAATTGCACTTCATGAAATTATTGGTCTATTCTTCATCGGAACAATCAAATTCGATTTGACAAAACAAACTTTATACAAACAATTGCAAGCTCTCCTAAGCCCCCAATATTAAAATGCTAACAAGTCAAAAATCGTTTAAAAGAAGTGACTTAAAAAAATTTACGTTTTTTACGAGTTTTCGAAGTCAAATGAATCATTTTTTCCAGGATTAATTTGATGTTCAAAGCTTCTCAAAAAATTCCCATTAGATTATGTGCAGTTTTCGGCAACAAAAATTAATTACAAAACTGGATAATTGTTGGTATTTTTGGCAGAAATTTTTTTCGAGTTTTACTCAAACTTTACTCGCACTTCATGAAATTATTGGTCTATTCTTCATCGGAACAATCAAATTCGATTTGACAAAACAAACTTTATACAAACAATTGCAAGCTCTCCTAAGCCCCCAATATTAAAATGCCAACAAGTCAAAAATCGTTTAAAAGAAGTGACTTGAAAAAATTTATGTTTTTTACGAGTTTTCGAAGTCAAATGAATCATTTTTTCCAGAATTAATTTGATGTTCAAAGCTTCTCGAAAAATTCCCATTAAATTATGTGTAATTTTCGGCAACAAAAATTAATTACAAAACTGGATAATTGTTGGTATTTTTGGCAGAAATTTTTTTCGAGGTTTACTGACCTTTATGCGGCATTTTCCAAAAGGGCGGCTCGGGGGTGGGCGAGCAAGGGTTGGCCACCCCCGTGCCCAACAGGGTCCTTGCCGCGTGCAGGGCCGCCGCGGCCACTTCCCTGCTTCTAACAGCCGCAGCGCTCGGCGGGTAATCCGAAACTCCGTCACTTCCGGTCCCCGATACTCCGCCACCGGCCCCACAAGGACGCAAGTGCAGACTCAATCGTCCACCGCCTCCGCCTGCGACGCCACCTCCGCCGCCGCCACCTCCGGCCACGCTAACACAGTGCTACAACATCAAATAATAATAAACATCAATTATAAAACAATCCTTTGTCCATATAAAATATGGAAAAAAATATTGATGTAATTGCAACCCTTCAAGTATGTTTTACTTGGCCGCATATTTTAATCCCCGAGGATTTTCATGCGTGCTTAGCGATTCGAAAAATTATTTTAAAAAATTGTCATCTCTTAAATGTTATGAACATTGCCATGATTTTCAATCATGAACAGATATACTAAAAATGTCCTTAAATGTCCTATACCAATAATAACAATCGATAAATTTTCGCAATACTTCAATTATCATCCAATTAAATATCTTTTATCGCCTAATATATTTCTGCTTCACGTTTTTTTGTTCTGCAACGTTACAGAAAATTTTTCAAACCACGGGTTCCAAATAAATACATATTTTTATCGTGCTTTGGCATTGAGCACAAAACTGACAGAGTATTCTAATAAAGCATTATGATAAGCCTCTTAAGAATTTTAATTATGCATCTTTTACAGTATCTGAAAAGCTTCTGCAAAAGATATTCTATTAAATTTTTAGACATTGGCGCTCGGACGATTTAGACAAATCGTCCGAGCGCCGGAAGAATTATTCGAACACAATGAAAAGCAAATTTCCGCATTTGTAATGAATTGGATAAATTCCTCCTGTTGATCGAAATTCGACATGTAAAAAAATTGTTCTAACATTTACATATAAATTGTGTAACAAATGTAGTATTGATGATGGAAATTTTCCGTCGGTTTCGCGGACTCTTGTATTTCACGAACGATACGATACATACAAAATCACACGAATGTAATTGACGATGAGTTGCAAGCTCGTTAAATACGGTTGAGCTGTATGGAAATTTCATTTATTACCCAATTAAACTCACGATCCACCATCTGTAAACTAACGATGCCCTTTGAAGTGAATTTCTACACTTGTAGTAAATTTTAACTTTCGCGTATCATGAATAGTTTATAGTAAACCACAACATGTTGCTACCGTTATATTTTCAATGCCATTTGGCTCGTATGGGCAACCTTTAGGCAACAATACCTACAAGCGTTGAGTACATTTTCCAATGGAGAAAAATTGGAAAATTCACTATCTTCAATTTGTTTTTTCGCTATTTCGATGTTAAAAAATTATTTCTTAATTTATATGATTTTTTATATTTTAGAATTTTGTCTAAAAACTTTATTATCGCAAAACTAATTTGCGAAATACATTGATAGGTAAAAAAAACCATACAATTTGACGATGGAATGAACGTTCTCTTTCTTTTTCGGATTAATATTACGGTAAATTAAGTTTGAAAAAAGAAATAATTATCTACGAAAAAAGAGAGATGAATAATTCTGTTCTTAGTTAACGAACATATACAACAAATACATGTAAAAAATTATGTTGCAAATATCAGCAAAATATGTCAAAGACTCTAAAGCCAAGTAATTATTTTAACCATTCTACGTCCGCTTTGTGAACATGAGCTTAAAAGTCAGAGGAAACAAAAAATGTTCGCATTTAAATGCGGGTCGTGATAAGCAACAAAAAAATAAGCGATAAATAGGACACGTGTTTTTCAAGTTCCCAACCTAAACATAAACTTATCCACAATGCGAAGCATGCGTTTTGCAGTTTCTTCTTTTCATGCTAATCGCCCAGTAAAAAAGTTTTGTCTACATTCCCGAGTTGGGTGTGATTTGCGTGTGTGTACAGCAGAGATTATAACGAGAAATACATGAAAAGGAGGTTTTAACCTCGTAGCAAGGGAAGAGAGAGAGAGAGAGAAAGAGAGGGAGAGAGAGAGAGAGAGAGAGAGAGAGAGAGGGAGGGAGAGAGAGAGGGAGAGAGCGAGACAGAGAGAGAGAGAGAGAGAGAGAGAGAGAGAGAGAGTAAATGAGAGGAAAAAAATATGAAAATGAGACGTCGCTCGGGGGTGGAAGAATTTTCACTCGCGTCGGTGGAGTTCGTTCTCGTATTTTCGCTTCCTCTTTGGACTCTCTCTCTCTTTCTCTCTCGCTCTCTCTCTCTCTCTTTCCCTCCCCCCTTTCTCTCTCCCTCTCACTCTCTCCCTCTCTCTCTCTCTCTCTCTCTCTCTCTCTCTCTCTCTCTCTCTCTCTCTCCATGCCACGCGATTTTATATCTCGAGCGTCCACCGTGTACGAGGTTGGGAGAAAAGAATAAAGGAGAAAATAGAAAAGTAATGAGTTTTGCGGGGGCTCCCGTTAACGAGTTTTGCATTCACCAGTTCAAGGGAACTTTTCATTACCTGACTAGCGACGAAAAGCAACTCCCGACCCTCATTCTCTGACTCTTTCTCTTTCTCTTTCTCTCTCTCTCGCTTTCAGTGTATTTCACTCGTCTTCCCTTCTCATATTGCATTTCTCATACAACATACCAAGAGCGCGGAGACTCTTTACTTGGAAAATTGTGCAAATCGCCTCTAATAAAGTTTTTCGTATATTACGTCGAGTTTTTTGTCCAACGCCTGGTCCGGAACACTTTGTCAAATGGGAACGAAAGGAAAACTGTTTCTACCAACTACTAGATTGCCTCCGTCCCCTTCGCGCCCGGTCCGAGTGACTTTTGTTACAATTTTCTATTCATCGGAACAAAAATTCTCAAGATTCATTTTTCAACTTCTACTTTTTTCCTTCTCCATCATGCACCACATTCCAAACTCCTAATTCTAAATTGAAATGGGCAAAGGAATATACGAATCTAGTAATAAAAAAAAAAATTTAAACAGATTTATTCTTTTTTCTTTATAAGCACGACAAAACATGTCGTGCTAGCTTGAAAGGTAAACTTTCGGTGCAGCTTTAATCTCGCAAAAAGTTGTTAATTCAAATCTTGCAAAAAGTTAAGTTTCATGAAAATTTTTTATCGCCACCGAATGAATTATATAACGTTATAATAAAGCTTTAATTAAAAACTATTACAAATTCAAGAGAACAAGAGTTTTGAAGACATGCATGGCACAAAAAAGTTTCGATTGAATAAACAAGTTAATTAAACTTGACTAGAAAAAATCATAAAAATATTAAATCGACAAATAATATCCGAATAAAAAGTAAATACACACAATAATTACAAATGAAAAAAGACAAAGTTCAAATGCAAAATAAATCAAATTTAAAAAATTGTCACAAACACTTATGAATCTCCTCAAATAAAGTTTCTTGGTAAATAACGTCGGCTCTTTCGTTCAACGTCAAAACTAGAAGACTTTGTTACACGAGAATAGAGAAAAAACGGTTGTTATCGCAAATGACTTTTGTTACGATTTTTTTTTTGCATCGGAATAAATATTTTTTCTTTATTGTGTTCAGAAAAAGTAAAGTCAAGAAAAAACTTGGAAAAACGCATAATTTTTTCCCTACGCATTTTGCGTCAAGTTTCCATTTCCGAATTGAAGAGCACGAACGAACTATATGAATCTAATATGAAATACATGTTTAAACGGACTTGTTCTTTTTTTCTTTGTGGTTTTGTGTCAGGCAAGTTTGAAAGGTAAAGCTATCGGTACGAGTGTAGCTTTTATAATCCGGTCAAATTGAAATCTACCCTCCTCGAGGCAACCTGGGCTATGCACACTCAACCCCGCTGTAGTTTCCTATATATATAAATATCAAATATATATATATATGTACAACTGAAACCCAAAAAATCCGATTTACCCGTATTATCCCGTTGTTATTCGGTACAAGATCCGTTATACATACACCGTCTTATACAAGATCTACTCTCAAGGTTTCCATCCTCAAACCAACATCAGCACATTATATATTGAATATAATATGCGGTCTCTTTCTCAGCGCAGTCAGCGTGAAGTGCATGCCTCAAGCTTCCCCCGCTGATTCTCCATGCCAGCTTAAAATATCATTCTCACCCTCGACCCAATACTTCAAACACTATTGCTTACAGCACTTGTAACGAAAATTCATTATACTTTCGAACAAACATTTCTCCCAAGTTTGACGGAATTTGAAAAAATCGAATTTTTCCTCGTTTATTATGTTTTGTACAAAAGTGACACAGTCACGAGTAGTGATTTTAAATAGAATTATATTCCTCATTTAAAAGTATCATATTCTCATTTATTTATTCTAAATAGCAGTAAAATGATTTCTGGAAATGGACCTATTTTGACCGTGTTTTTTTTGCAATAATAATTATTTGTGTCTCGTTGAGTCACAGACAAATTATTTACTCCATTTTCACTACGATTTTCGATACTGAAAATAATTTAATACTGTTACACATATGAATTTATTGTTTATAAATATCTCGTAAAATTGTATTGTGAAACATTGTCTAGAAAATACGATGAACGAAATAAAAATTATTCGCTTGATTGTAGTATTATTGAATTAGCGATTAAATTTGAATGATCGTAGTTTAAATATTGGAATACGATTGGTTTATTCTTCTATCCGGTTCCGTATACTTTTCATTATATTTTTTGCACGAGAAAGTATACATCCTCATGTGTAACGTTCCCTATGGGAGACATGCATAGTATTATTTCCGCACTATCCCGAAAGAATAACTGTAATTATTCGATTGTATCATTTTACCATGAAATTTCAAACTCTGAATATTTCAATAAAACTCTCATGAGTTGAAGTCAACAGAATATGAAATTTAAATCATCCCGATTGTAAATACTTTTCGATTTTCTATCGCGAAAATTGAATGGCCGAATATTTAGTAAAGTTTTCACGTGTCAAAATTAGCAAAGATATCGAATTTAATGAATTATAATTCTATCAATTTTGTTTTTTTTGTTTCGCTAAAAAATTTTGGTATCAAATATTTCGATAGAATTTTCACGCGTAAATAAACTGAACTATAAAATTGATGAATTGATTCATTCTAATTCAAATGATGGAAAATTAGAAAAAATAAAATATTAAAATGACCTTCCTTTTTTATTTTTATTTTTTCGTTTCATCACTGAAATTGAGTTACCGAATATTTTGGTAAAATGTTAACGTATCGAAGTGAATAGAATGTAAGATTGATAAATCCTAATGCAGCGTAAAATTGACATACCGTGTCGAGAATGGCCGTGATCAGGCCGGATCCTGTCACCAGCGAGAAGCACTATCCGCAATCTGCGTGACACCTTTTCTTGTTTCCCACGTATAAAATAAAGCACAGTTTAAAAGTAAACAAATAATATATCGATTCGTTCTCGAAACTTCGAATTCAAATATCTCCCTCTAGTGAAATTGTACAAATGAAATGAAGCTTTATTCGGAGGAAAAGACAAATAAGAAATCCTTTCAACTAAACATTTGAATACGAATTTGCTTCGGCTTGTATTATTGTCGATAAAGTATCATCAAGAGTTTTTCCATATGCACAGATATATGCGAAAACTCTTTACACTGTATCACTTCGAAAAAAAAAAAAAACACTTTTATCGACAGTTCCGTTTCTGGCAGGTAATAATGATATGCGAAACGATGTAAATCCTTGGGATCGAAAAATTCCACACTCGAAATAAATCCGATTGTAGCGCACTTTGATAAAACGCAGTGCACGCGATTTCCAGGTTTTACGATCCCTTAATTCATCAGACGAATAACGTCGCGACGTGTAAATAATGACGACGAATGATTAAAAAATAAAGTAAAATGAATTCGCAATTCACAAAGAGACAGTGAAATTGGCTTTGAGTACTGTATTTCTCATAGAGATTTGACACTTGCGAAAAAGCCTTTGGAATAATCGGTATTTATGATAATATTTGAACATTTATTGCGCCTGGTTGGAGCGATGAGCGACGGTGCGTCAATTGGTAAGAGAGCCACGTGCAACTAAAACCCCGGGGGTGCAGTGACGCGTCGCTCGGTGCGGTGCGCGGCGCCCGATTGACCACCAGAGTCTGGTCTTGGATACACGCGCGGGCTTTTACTCGCGAGGGTGCACGAGATACGCGGCCCCGGTACTTCCACCACACGACGGACGAGATTGCCGGCGTCGTCGTTCTTCGTCTCCGTTCCCTTGAATCTCGTTCTCTCGCTCTCCATCTCGGTCCCTCCCTCTCTCTCTCTCTCTCTCTCTCTCTCACACACACACACACACACACACACACACATACACACACACACATACGCATACATTTACCCTCCGCCCCGTGCCCCCTCTCGTTTATCCACGTGCCCCCACCTCCGTTACGATTCTCGGATTCTCTCCTCGTACAGTTGTCGCTCTAGGGCACATTGGGCAGTAGTCACAGCCACCAGAAGGATCCAACGTGCTTCATTTTCTCTCTCTGTCGTTTGTTTATGCTCGTCAGTCAAGTTGTCTCACTTTCTCTTATCTGCAAGTGGAACTTGAGCGAGAAACAGAGAGAGAGAGAGAGAGAGAGAGAGACAAAAAATTATGGGGCAGAGGAGGAGGTAAATGTAACTTTCTCTCTCCCTCTCCAACACGAGCGTTCCTTATATCCCCTTCCATTTTCTTCCCTCTCCCTGCACCGCCATCCTTCTAACTCACTTGCTCTTTTCCTCTTTCCCTCTCTCTTTCTCTCTTCAATGCCAACCTCCCTATCATTCCCCTCCTTCTTTTTCCCCTCCTAGTGCCAGAATCGTTCTAGCTCTCTCGCCCTTAGCCTCTCCGTCTCTTTCTCACCCCTATAGCTCGTAGTCCAACACAACGCCGCCTTTTACCCCTCCAACCCCCTTTTTCGGATCTGGCAAGTAGCAGAGCACCCCCTTGCGTTGCTGCTGCTTTATACTCGTCTCGTATATCCACCGGCGTCAAACTCATCTACCGAAACTCGTTTTGTGAGCTAACCGATGGGCGTGGTTTTCGACCTTCCGCGCGCTAAAGAATGATCGCTGGTGGGGATACCGTGGAACATTGTCGAAAGAGGTACTTCGTCAGCTCCACAACGATCTGCCGGGATGCCGAAGGCAAAGCAATCCGTTTCACGTGCGCGGGGGTGAAACAGTCGAAATAGGCGTGTCCGACGATTCATCCCGGTTGGCGGGAACCATCGACGCCATTGTTCAATCCAAGTATGCGCGTCTGGAACATCTCACACGTGCGCATCCAGAGATAAACTTACCAAATGCGCACGCGTGCGTTGCGCATGCGGCGCGCCTTTCACAACCTCCCAACCACGATCTGCACAGATCGGAGAAATTCCCGGTGCGACAACAACACACGCGGCTTTTAAAGATATGCTCATCCGCAAACGAACGTCCTCTTCCGCGCCAAACCTTGTGATCTACGAACGAACCGCTTTTATTCATCCCACGTTTTTATACGTCGCTTAGACGGGAAAACTCATTTTTTCGAGAATTCCGCGACGGTATCCTTCAATCCAAAGTTTGTGGTCTAATCTCGATAATATCACGATCATCTCCTTGCCTGGAAACTTCAACAGTTTGTCGAATTTCATTCATATTTATTTTATTTGAATTTTTCTAATGAAAATTCGACATTCCGATGATTAGATTAATAAGGCGACGCTTGTTCTATAGTACCGCGATGTGGCTAATGTGCCTTATAAGTGCATAAAGTGTAGACATTTATTCTCATTCATTAATCATGTGGTTCATGCTTTGAACCCTACGCTTTTGGGCATAACGCTCATCTTGTGTCATTGATAATTTTATTCGAATCATTTTTGTTATATTTTATGTTTTAAACGACCCAAAAAAATATCTACCAGTATTTTCGATCACATATTTCATACGACCACTTGAAATCAATCTCTCCTACGTAATTAATCACCAACCGTCATTGGATTCAAAGAACTTTTTTCTAAAAGTGTCAACATTTTCTTGTACACGTGCGTTTTCTAGTGAAATATCGAGTGAGAGGTGTTAAGACCTTTTGGAGGAGTCGAAAATAATAACTCACAAACAAACTGAGTCTAAAACACCAAGAAAAGCTGAAAAATCTGTACTTCACATGATTTCTGCAATACAGACACCTTGAGATGAGTCAGCAATCCGAATAGGACGATTTTCTTAAATATATATACAATAGTTACAAGGCGATGAAAGATCGAACGCGAAGCGACGCTACGGGGAATAATTTTGGGGTGCAAAACATCACGATATATTTAGCGTTGTTCCAAGCTTTAGAATTGTGTATCGCCATTCATTGTAGTTCAATGGACTTAGTTTGTAAAACGGATGAAATAATGTTGACGTTACGTAACCAAAGAGATTAGGGGCATATATATATATATATATATATATATATATATATATATCAATAATATAGAAAGATTTATGCGTGTGTTTGTATAGACTCGTCGACTTCAATGACTGCTCTCTCCCTTTCTCCATTGCTCTCACTCCCTAGCAAAAATGAAGTTTCTCATCAAAGGTAATAGCACTGGGCAAATTTCATCTCACCGTGGTTCTCTGTCTATGAAAGATCGATAAAAACGATGTTGCGAAGAGAAGGGGGGGGGGGGGGATAAAAGAGGGCAGGACTTAAATTCGGGTGTTACAAACCACATACAGGTTCTGGGATTAGGCTCGTTTTCGACCGCCATTGTATCGGCTTCACTTTTGCTTCACGGCACCCCGTTAACGCATCGATACCCCTTTATATATATACACGAATACCTATTTTATACATTTGGCTACACGTTTTCCCATTTTTTTTTTCGAAACGGTTTTTGTACCATTTTTTGTTATTATATACCCATGCCAGTTTTAGAAATCTGCAATTATTCTTTTGAGCGCTGGAATGTATATCTTGGAGATATTTTCTCGGCTTGCTTCTCTGGCCGGAAACTCAAAACTTCGGGACGAATACTTTCAGAAGAATTTATTACCTTTGTAACACTGGTAAGCGGTGCCGGTTGCCGACGTCCATTTTTTTACAGGATGCGACTTGTGGCATGCTCCATATGCAATCGTACATACTTCTACTGCAGTTTGTTCCACTGTAATATTCTTCGACTTCCCGTTCGAGTACGAATGTCTCACTGACGAGATTCCTCCTCTCGACTACAGGTAAATGCCACCCCTATTCGAATATATCTTCATCCGAATTTTTTCGACGTTGATTTAACTCTTAAAGTTTAGAAAATAATAAGCTTGTTAACAGCAAACTGGCAGCACATATAATCTGAAATTAAAAAAACCAAAGAAATTTCAAAAGAACACATCAGTAGCTATCGTTGTACGATCGAGAATTTCGAAATTTTGAAAAAGGAAAATGACGAGCATTTGAAAAAACAAAACACATTAAAATTGCCCATCCACCAATTCTGTTGAGGCTGCGAAAAGGTCTCGATGAGGATTCCCTGATCGGGAACTAAGTTAGAGCCCTTGTGTGGAAACCCATATTGGTCCTTGAATGGGCGGTCACGCTTTTTTAACAAGGGCCATTAAAGGCAAATAAGTCGGGGCTAATAAAAAATTAAACATTAAAAAAAATATTTATTTTTTAATTAGAATTTAATTTCCGATCGTGTTTGGTCATATTTCACTATTTCCATTACTCCTGACATTAATTTATGCAGAAAAATTGTTCTATCTACACCGGAATTCGATCCTACTTACCTACGTATCTATAGACCCAACCGCACAAGCACGCTACCATTACGCTATAGTCTCGTTGAAAAAAATTGGTTAAACAATGTAACATACCGAGCATTCCAGAACCTTCCAACAAATAATTCAGAATCTCTATATTACAAAAAAGTTTAAAAAACATGTTAATAAAAACAATGAAATTAAGTAAATTCAATATAAATAATAATAACAATATTTTTTTACTATTAAATAATTCTTTAAAATTATCAATATAAAGAAAAAACATTCAAATTCTTCATATACCCGACGAAATATATGCGTTCATGCAAATTTTTCAACTTTCGAAATCAATAAGGCTCCGATTTTTTTGCCTTATCGCGACCAGACTTAGTTTTGATATAATATTTCTCATCATTTCGTTAGGAGCGACTCTACTGAAGCCCGACTAGGTTCGCAATGAATTGCCTTAAAAGTGCCATGTTTTAAATAATCTTGGCGTCCATGACATTGCCCTGTCGGGGTCTAACCTGGCAGTATTGTGGCAATGTCTGATAGGGTATCGATGTCCAAAACAATTTGACACCGGGTGTGCTCCCTTCTCGTGTACAAAAAGTTCAATAAAATGAAGTCGGTTTGATAAATGAAAAAACGGGCACGTTGGATGATAACGAGAGGCGTTTTTTACTGAATGGAATTTTCGTTAAGGGGCCAGTCCACTTTGGAGCCACGAAAAAAAGGCTATTTTCGCGATTTTTTTTTTGAGGATTTTATAAAAGATATGAATATAAAAGTTTTTGGGCTTGATAAATAAAGTCTTGAAATACATAAAAAAAAAATTTTTAATTCATTTTTATTCATTTTTAAGTACAAAACTATGGTTTAACGTAACGCCTCAAAAATAGGTGGGCTAGGTAGCTCCATCACAACTCGGCAACGGCTTGTCTGAAACAAAAAAATCAAAGTCCATTAGATACAGTATGACACCAGCTACAAAATGACCCTTGGATATAAAGTTTTATCAAAAAATAAAAAAAATGGCAGATGAATAACGAAAAAAGTAAAAAAAACGCGTTTTTTCGCAGTTTTTCACAAAAAAAAGAGTAAAAATCAAAATTTTAATACCATCGAGAGTCATTTTGTTGCGAGTCATGTTTACAATATGTGGTTCAAATTTCAAGAGAATCGGTTTATTAGTTTTAGAGATACGATGGAGTAGACGAAATGAGATCCTGACGTTCAGGTAAAAGAAAAAAATACTTAGAGAGCTCAGATTTTCATAAAATTTTGACACAATGTTTCTGAATGTATGTACTTTCGAAAACAGTAAAAAAAATCGATTTTTTGAAATTTTCAAAGTGGACTGGCCCCTTAAGACGATCAGATAGTTAGATTTTTTGATTTGCTGTCAACGCAGTTGTAAAGTGTAATTTGGAAAAAACGCTTTTTAAGTTTGATTTTGAGATTACTTATACTTAAGAATGCAAAATTGTAGTCCCTTGACTACAAAAAAATCCGTCTTCATCCATTTTTCGTCTTTGTCATTGTGAAAATCTTCACGAGCAAGCATCGACTTTTTACCCTGATGAAAACCCTTAATAAATTAATAAATAGATCTCTAGTTTTTTAATAGTAATCGTGAAGATGTCTTCAAGTTTGAAGACTGAACATTTTTGCTTCCATAAAATGTACGTGATGCTCTGAAATATTTTTTTATTTATTAACATTTTTTTATCCATCGAAAATTATTAATTCTTCGAAATTTTTACATGTATCATGTAATTTTTACAACATGTTCAGACTAGTTTACTGAATGAAAAAATTGACCAGTCAGTCTAAGAGCAGAAAAATCTTTATGCGAACGATTTTTTTTTCTAATTAAAATTTAGTTTGATAAAAATTTTAACAACTTCGTGTTATCCTTGTATTGCCACTATTTCCACGATAATTTTTTCACACTGGCAAGCCTCATCGCTTTTTCCAAATTTTCCAGTGAACAAAAAATTCATTTTCTTGTTCAAACTTTAACATAACTACACTGTAAACCCAATTTTGTTGAAATATTCAAACATTTTGTTGGACGTATTCAACAAAATTATTTTGTCCGAGCAACCAAATTTTCAATATTTCAACAAAACTTCGTTCAACTGAAATGAAACTTCATTGAAACAATAAAATATTTTGTTGCCTAGACGAAATAGTTTTGTTGAACGTATCTAACAAAATATTTAACTGCTTCAACAAAATTGGCTTTTCAGTGTAAAATTTGGAGGATTATGCTGAGCTTTTCTGTCTATGCATTCGATCCAAAGGTCACCCGACCAAAAAATTGATAAAAAAGAAAGGTATATAGTTAATTTTTCTCAAGCTTTATATATATATAGCTTAAAACGAGACCGTCAAATCCCTTTGCAGTACTACAGGATGAAACAGGTGGCTCCAATTAAGCTCCAATTACCTGTGTACCTAGTTCTTACTTGTTCCCCCTATATGTGACAATTGAGGCACACGCTCGAAAGGACACACTTAATTACATCCTAGTCAAGTGCTATGCCCCGCATGCACTATACTCTGCCAAGCTTTTCCTTCTGTCTCCAATGTATATTGGGAATGCCATGGTCACCGTGTGTTTCCTTTCAAAGCAAAGGTTTAACGAGATAGTTCTCAGTTAACTTTGGATGCCTTCAATGCATAACATCTAGAGATTATTACCCCAATTGGTTCAAATTAATTGTAATTTTTCCACTAGCGGATGATTCTTTTTTGCTGTAGTGTTCTTTGCAAATCATATTAGTTCTTTTTCAGAAGTCTAATTTTCTTTCATTTTCCTAAACTAGCTCTATAAAATAAGAAATAAAAAATTTATTGAATTAGTGATCAATTAAATTAATTAGTAATTAAAGTTTGATCTACAATTGAAAAATCCAACCCTGTATTATGAAGCATAACTACTTTTAATACACACTTTTTATTTTTTAATTCCCACTCAGTCAATTAGTTTATCAATCTTTCGTTTCGAAGTGAACTGCAATTTCGTCTTAAAAATTATCAAGAGCGCTGTTAATTCTATAATAGATTATTTGAGAAAAACGACTACAAAGTACACGAACCTCATTAATTCTAATATCACTAGTAAATAAAAAGAAGTGGACGAGTTGTTGAACATTTGCCAATGTAATTCCGTACGTGAGCATGTGAAAGAAAAAACTGGAGGTTAACCTGACGACAAAATTGCAGCTCCCGAACTTGAAACGTCGAGTTTCTCAAGTTCCATTTCGTAAGAAACTATGAGTGTGTGTATGTATATATATAGTTATATACCTGTCCACTGGAAAGGCGGTTAAGCAGCAGTAATAAATTGGTGTATTATGTATACACAACAGTACGATAATTTCCAAGTTCAGTAGGTCGAGGGAGGCCCCCTGTGTGATATGAGTCACGCGACAGAGCCCAAGAGCCCGTGAAAACAGCTTGAAATGCATCGGGGAGAGAAATCGAAGTGGTCTGTAGTACGATAAAGTAAGAGCAAGAGAGAGGGAGAGGAAGAAAAAAATAAACGATAGAGAAAATGGAACGAGAATCAAAAAACGAACGAAAGAGCATAGGGGGTTGCTTGAGAGATGGGAAGGGCTGCCGCACGATTGCTGCATAACCAGATTAAGACCGGTTGGGTTGGTACTCTGCTTCTGGGCCTATGTATATTCATATATATGCCTATGTGTATATATTTATATATTTATAAATATATATAAACATATTAGCATGTGGTAGACCGAGTGGCTTCACATGGATACAGATAGATATATAATACCCCCGCGTACCTAATTACATCTCGACATTTTGAGTGACACTTCTCATTTATTTCTTCATCGTTTCTCCCGTGTCATCCAAAGAGTATAGATAGAGAGAGAGAGTGACCACATAGAGAGGACGCATATTCGAGACGCTTTTCTACCTTGCCTTCTTTCTTCCTTTTATCAAATATTTCTTAGTACAATAATATGAATTTGCTTATATATAAAAGTTTATGGCTTCCGGATACTTTGGTAACAAGAATGGTCGTCAAAGCCTCAAAAACAAAAGGAATGAATTTGTGATTTATCCGACAGACATGAAGAAGGTGTAGAAGGGATAAAGGGAGGGTTAACTCACACGAAATGAAAAGATACTTGAGGGCTACAATTTTCAAGATTTTAATTTGGATGTTGAGAGTATTTCATCTAAATTTATAGAGAGGTGGATAATATAAGCATTTTTTTTTGCTCAGTTTGACTGCAATGCAAAATTGAATGAAGATTTATATATTCTCCGATTGTATCCAAAAATAGTCTGACGGGTATATAAGAGCATATTTTTTATGGCATTTATTGGTTTTAATTGGTCCATTTTGGCTGGCTTCATAAATACGACCACCACGAAGTTCGTATCTTATTTCTCCAAAGGTTTTCACTTCTTCGAACTGTCAGCATTCAGATATTAAAGTATATACGTAATATTGAAACCTCTCATGTATTTGCATATCTATATTTCATTGTACTTCATGATTCTCTATTTTCTATAGCGCCCAAGTTTATATTTCATTTCATATTTTTTCGGTAGCGAAACTTTATCGTGATCCTCGATTCAAATGGTCCATAATTCAGGGCCATTCAAATATATATATATAAGCATATATATGTCGAACGCTTTTTCATTGGATTCAAAAATCTGGCAAGATTTTACAGAGTCCACCGATCAAACTCTTTAGTCATAGCCATCTCTCGACTTTCAACTTATTTATCATTCGCAATTGGATTCATTCCAATGCTTCCTCCTCTTCTCTATTTTCATGCCTCCGATCTTGTTTTACTAGTCAAATAATTACGTTATCTACTTTTTTTTACTTTTTTAACATTTTGTTATCGATCGAAGGGAAATCAAAAAATCACCAGCAGTTCTTAACATTGAAGAAAGATTTCCGCTCATTCGGCCCTTAACGAAAAACGACTTTGAACGAAATTTGTATTATTCCCTTATTTTAGGCTTGATCTTATTCTGGGTCTGCAGTTCATCTCTGTATACACCCCAAAGAGAGAAAGAATAATTCAAGGGGTATCACAGTTACACATACACACACGCGCGCGCTCGCGCACACACACACACACGCATACATATATATATATATAAATTTATATAAATTTATATAAAAGCGGCGCGCCGAGCAAGTGCACAGTCCGATACAAAAAAGGCCGTGTATGGTAGGTAATATGGTAGGCGACTCCCGACATCTCGGTGTAATCAGACACCAAAGACCGTAGAAAGATCGGATGTAATTGAAAACATCCGAGAAGAAGCTCGTGCCTTTCTCTGATCCATGCCGCAAGGCAAACTTTTAAATGCACTACTCCGATATATACGTAATACATTAACGAAGCATTCGCGAATAAATTCAAACTCACGCATTTCATCTCTTTATCACCGCGAAAAAACCAGAAAAAAAACGGTGAAAACTTTTGCCCATTTTTATTATTGAATCTTTGACAATCTTTCATCGGATCAAGAAAGAAATGAAAATTATGAATAAATGCGTTGGAGAGTTTTCACTGCTGAATAAAGTTAATTCGTGCATTTAAATGATATGTTGATTTCTAAAAAAAATTAGTTTTTTTTTTTCAAAATATACTGAGGTAGATTGAAATTAATTATTGATCGAGGCGTTCATGGGGTTTTTCAAAAGATATTTTAAAATTCACGAATAATGGGGAATTTTTTGAGTTTGGAAAGTAACAATACAGCGAAATAGGGATTACTAAAAAAAACCGAAGATCTACGATTTTTTATATTATAGGAAATTCATCTAAATGGCTGTCACATCATTGATTCGAATTTGAACTCTGGCCTGTGCTTATTTGATTTGTACATAATTCCAATTTATAAATCGATTTTATCACGTGACAAAGGTAATTATTTCTATTTTTCCGGGAATGTTATATTGCCCTTTTTGCCCTAACCGGTCCAATATGGCAAAGAAGGAGAAAAAAATCACAGTCCAGATCCAAACTTCTCCATTGTAACATTGGCTCGTAAAAGCAGCAATAGAGATGAAAAGAAGAGGATGCGATAATGCGTTTCAAAATGGATTTAACGTAGTACATGGGTGGTGCCCGGTGGATATCGGGGATGAGAGTATGTGTAAACGTTACGAAGGCCTGAAAGGGAGGATTCGGTGTTGGAGGTTTGCAATCGTGTTGCAGTGATGGTGTTCTGGTGCATGATCTGAGAAAGCATCCTTTCTCCCTGCTCACCGTCTTGCAAAAGAAAAACTGAGAGAGAGCCACCGAAGGCATCAAGAGGCGAGAGCGTGCACTCCACAGAATCGCGGCTTTTTCCTCTCTCATGTCTCCTTGTTAATAAAATTTCAATAGGAAGATTTTCTCACAGTCTGCTCGACCTGAATGCAAGAGAAGTACAAGTACGCGTATCTCTTGGCGCATTTTTGAAAGCCCGCCTGCTGTGTCCATGTGTACCTACTTTAAGTATATACACCCTTACATATATACAAATAATATACAATATATATATGAAGCCTCAAAAGTTTACATTTACCCTGCTGTTGGACAAATAAATTTTACTATGTTTACACGATGGCTTCAGGGACCGTCTTTAATCTGAAAGCACTATGTTTACATTAACATAAAAAAATAGAAAATTGCTATTGAAATTATAATCAATGAAAATGATTGAATTATTTGGTTGCAATTTTCTCGTGTACTTATTCATATTTTAATTATGTACAATGACAAGACATTTTTATGAATTATACAAACTTGTTCTTTCGAACTTTTGAAGGCTATGTTTATTTTGCACTTTTATGAAAAGAAGCAGAGAGCGGGAGAGAGGGAGAGAGCAAGGAGACGAGGGATGATATACTCAGGAAAGAACGGATAATATCCAACCTCCGACGATTCCCACAACCGCCAGTGGATATACTTTTTATCCCCACTCATTCGGACCAACCCCTTCATCATAATGTAACTTCCCTTTTTTCCCTGACAAATAATCGTCGCCCAGTTGACGATCAAGTTTGTGTGTATATTAACGGACAACACCACTGTGACCCCCTATTTTTTTCACATTTTTCAAGAATTTTTTTTGTGGGAAAAAAAGAGATATTCGAAAAATTTTTGTTGGGTTTTGTTCCTTGTTTATTAATGTATCAAAAAACATTTTTTTCACATTTTTCACGCCGCATGGTGGCGCTGGGGAAGCTCTCGCGTCATCTCCGCAGTGGTTCGCGGCACGCAGCAGAACTCTCTTCAACGTCGATCTGAAAAAAAATACCGAGTGTTTTCGTTAATAATATGATATTTTGAAGAAAAGTACATAGGGATTTGGAAAAATATTGATTTTTAAAAAATGGGCACGCCTTTGAAATTAAAGAATGATTTTTGAGCAAAATTTCTCGTCGAAAATAGGCTATAACTTTTATAATTATTGAGATATCGAAAAAATCTTATGTACTTCTCTAGATAATCTACTTTTATTGATACAGTAAAAATTTGAAGTCGATCGGATAAAAATTGCTCGAGTTCTGCTGCGTGCCGCACTCAAAAAAGTGGTTTTGAGAAAAACGCGTTCAAAGTTGGGACCCCGAGCGTCGCGGACCGCTGCACCGCTCCACAAAATATTCAATATCTACGAAAATAATTATTTTTTCGACCTGGGTCCAACGGCATTTCAATCTTAAAAGTATTTTAGATTTTTTAAAATGGTTTTCAAAAAATCGATTTTTTGAAGCCGTCACAGTGGTGTTGTCCGTTAAAAAAAGTATGGGTAATTTACCATAGGAGTTTTTTCAAAATGACAAGAACGAATAATAAAAATGAAAAGAAAGACTTTTACTTTTTAAGCGTATAAGTAAGCACGTAATTAAAGACGACCGTTTATTTGCATTGATTATTTGATTAGGAACATTTAGTCGCGAGGATCGTTAATCTGCTCTTTTATTTTCTTCCCGAATGAAACTTCCGTTCGCGGATGAAACTTCCATTGATGACCAGAAATGTACATCTTTCAACATGACGTGATGGTGAAGGGAGGGAGAGGAAGCGAAGTAAACGATCAACGCGTTTGTGATAATTGCGGGTAGAGGAAAAACGCCTTGGATAATAATTTGATCCATCGTTTTCCAGCTGCTCAAACACTCGATCGCGTGGAAAAAATACTTGATGCTGATAAATCGAATGCCCGGAAATCTGATAACGAGAGAATTACGTGCGTATATTTGCGCGGAAGATTAACCCCTCGATTTTGCTTACGAGGGATGCTCTTTTTTCCGCGACTTTGTAATCGCTGTCATGAAACGAGTATCAACGTCAACGAAAAAAAATTCATACATACAAAATATAAGAATTATGATTGTTGAGTTAAATAAATGATATACATATAAATATAAATATGAATACGAAATGAATACACTATAAAAAATTTGCGGTGTGAACTGAAACGGTGTGAGTGGTAAAAAAATAGTGTTAATTCCTAAAGTGAAACTAACACCGCCCGACGTTTGGTAAAAAACTGGCCAGGTGTTATTTCCCAATTCAACACCATGCAGTGTTAAAATAATGAGATAACACTTTTCCGGGTGAATTGGTAAAATTTACGACATAAAATTACGTGATACTTGGCTATCGTTCTTTAGGTGCCATTTTTACACCATCTCATTGTTGTTTTTTTCCGATTTTGGAAGTTGAAATAACACTGAATGTTTATTACAGACGCTTTTAAGGTGTTAATTTTACACGATTTTATATCAACTGTTTTATGTTCACTGTTATGTACTATCAAAAAGACACATAATTTACTAATTAACTTTGTAAAACTCCCCTGAATGCCATATTTTTTTGTAGAATTTGTAGAATTTGTAGAAATTCCCTTAAAGCCATAAATCGTAGACGATTTATTTTATTACAATGTTAAACAATCAAATTTGTGTAAAAATCTTGACAAAAAATATCTATTCTCAATTTCGATGGAGATATTTGCAGGGGAGGCCTCTTCTGCATACGTGTGATACGTTGCCTTATAAGGTAATAAAAAAAAAAATTGAATACTGCGTAATACGCTATAAATCTAAAATAAAATTAGTCATGTTAGAAATGTCAAACAATTTATTAAAAACCGATATTATTCTCAAAAAAGCTATTCATAAATTTTTCAAATATTAAGATGTTTATACATTGTTCAATGTGTCAAAGAATAAATTATACAAACGAAACGAAACTATTGATCCGAATATGCACTTGATATTTTCAATATCCTGTTGTGTCAAGTCAAATCTAATGATTATTATTCAACTATTTTTTAAACGAAACACATAGCACTCCTGTTTTCACGATACCGTCACTTTTTTCCTATTTCCAATTCTGAACGCATTTGAATATCATATTAATTATATCTATAGATAGTTATATAGCCTACTGTTCGAGAATAAAAATTACATGAGTATCATCGACCATTTTGTATTCCAATTTCCAAGTTTTCTTTTTTGAGATTTTTTTTCACCCCAATTTTTTATATTCCATTTTTTTCATCTCAAATTATTCTTCTACCCAAAGTGTTATTTGATGAAACATGCATTAGTTACTTATTATATATTGAATTGATAAAGTATAGATCATTTTTCACCATAGCATAGTCAAGTAAACAATGTTGTAATAGGTAGCGTCAGCGCGTATTAGCTCGTAAATAGGTAGGTTGGATCGAATCCCCGTGTAGGTAAGAAAATTTAGCCAAGAAAATTAATGTCGTTAGTGATGCAAACAGTGAAATATGATCAACGATGATGAAAATCTAATTTACAATTGGAAGACAAAAAATGTATTTGTTAAAAACAAAGAAATTCTGGGGTGTATTTTTTACACAACTCTGTAACGTTCATATACACTCTAATATCAGTTTCATTATTTATTAAATATTGATGATTTTTCCTTTCATTTACACCAAGGCGAGGTGTCAATCGAAAAAAGCACCAAAATGTGTAGAATGACGTAGTGTTAACCAATAACTCCGATTTTACACCAAATAATTGACCCCGCTCATTAACACCGTTCGTTGACACAAAACGGAGGGACCTGTATGTACCACTTGTGGTATTAAAATTGTGTTATGTTTAACACCAATTTTTTTACAGTGTATTACTAGACTTCTAAAATATATCAGACACCAAAACCAATTTTTATCCGTATATAACAACTAAATGATTACGTTATTACGGCAAAATTGAAAAAGGGAACGTTATTCGTTAAATAAAAGTAGAAAAGATTGTGGGGCGGTACTTTAATCTTTCCTTTTATTGCAGCCGACATGAGTTTTCCCGTATACAGCAACGATCTATTGAAACATGTGTAGAAAGAGCAATAGAGAAAGAGAGAGAGAGAGCGAGTAAAAAACTTTAGAAAGGTCTCCGCGAATGAAATAGAGAAAATCTGAAGTATGCGAGGTACAGAGCGATGAGGAAGGACTGTGGATCTAAGGGGTGGCTCACCCCGACTCATTATGGCAACATGCGGTAAGTATACGCGTGCTTAAGTCGTGCCGACAAGCCCTGGATGGATAAGTATGGAGAAGCCGAGCGAAAACTCCACCGTAGAGTTACTGCACCTCTATATATATAGTGCACCAATGTACAATATATATGTATACAAAATAGAGTATACACACACATAGAAAGGTACAAGTACATAATATAAATATATATATAAATTATACAGACTTGCTCTGCCACAAGTGACGTGCGCTCCCAACGAAAAGAAAGAGAAAGAAGGAGACAGCGATGTATTCACATCGCTAAGAGATGAGCAATATATATATATATATAGAATTATGTGTGTGTCTCTGTGTTCGGGTAACATCCCTTATTTTGCGACGCGGCTCTTGTTGCACGGCTCGATGCGTTCGAATGCTCCGCTCACTCCCTGGGATGGCGCACGTGCCCCCTCTCCCCCTTCCCCTCGTCGTCTATATTTCCATGCTATACCGCTCCAGGTGGTTGTATCCCTTAAAAACTAGAGAGTCTATATGCACCATCCCCGTCTATACGTCGCCAAGGATGCGCGCATTTTTATATCAACGCAGTTCCCGCGCTCGTTTACGGTAAAGCTGATCGACATCAGACAGGGTGTTTCTTGCTCTTTGAATTATTATTAAGTGTATAAATTACCAATTCTATAAAAATGGTCTCTTTGTAATGTTTTTCATGTCGGAAAATATATGAAAGCTCAATAATTGAAAATATAATAATCGTCGCCGTTACCGATACCACGAACTAGGGGATGAAAAACCTTTTTTTTGCAGACAGGGGGACACAAGATCTGTCCCCCTGTCTGTGAGAGAAGTGCCGCGAATAACGTACTTACGCGCGATCATCCGACCACGGATTTCAATGGACGCGAGACGGCGGACACGGTTGGATACTAGGATTGGATATTATAGGTGGATAATGCCGTATATGCTTCACGAAGATCTGTGCCATAATAAGGAAGCTTTGAGAGCCCAGAACGCATTAGGGTAACATATATATGTATATATACATTTATTTATTTAGAGTATATATAAGGGATGGTGCGCTTGTGCTTGAACCTCCTTGAGAACGAGAAGAAGTTTCTGCAACAGCAAGAGGATCGAGATGCAGCTTAAGGTCGGCGGCATCCCTTATGTACTATAGAAAAGAGTATCCAGCCCTCACCTATATTATTTTTTACATATATAGAGAGCTAAACATAGCTCGTAAGACGAAGGATACCAAAAGTTTTCTTGCTCTTACCGCTTTCTTCCAAAGTTGAGGAAGAAAAAGTTCGTTCGCATGGATAACTTCTGCAGCCTGGTGCCGACAAATAATGCTCTTCCACCTATCCTGTACCCGCCCCCCCCCCTATCCCTCCCTGAAGTCTGCCAAGCAGCTAAGAAGCTAGTTCTCCATAGCCTTAAGCATCTATCTTCGATATGTTTTTTTTTCTCAAGCATATAACGCCGCGGTGTACATTACTTTTTCGAATGAACCGCGTGACGTAAAAACCCCGAAGTCTTTGTCCTTCTACAAAGAACTGTTTGCCGACACAATTTTCCAGGATTATTTAGTCCTCTGTGCATCGTCGCCGCCGCCTCTGTCCGATGGCCTTCGCCAGGATCATTTCAATGTGGAGATTTGTAATATGGATGTGTTGTTTGGTGCATGTAGATTGTTATTTATATGCCCAATATAAGGTGTTCTTTAGTATGACATTTCATTTTCAAGCTTATAATTTTGATACTCCATTTTTCGTGAATTATTTACAGCTATAAAAAAGTTTAATATTTTTATCGCGAATTTTAATATCAATAACTTGGAAACTTTGCAGAATTGAAAAATGGTGTTAGAATTGTGAGCAATTTGAAATACGATTTTTTTCCGAATTCCATTTCAACGCAAATATTTTCTTTTTTGCAAGACGGTCTATTCATTTTCCTTGTTTCGTGTGTAAATTTATTAAATGAATGAAGCAGAAAAAAGTACGTTTATTTATTTATGTGAGTACGAAATCGAAAATAAGTTTAGATGTTTATTTAAACACTTTTTCGCTTGATCCGGGACACCCTGTATAAAGTGGTCGGTATCTGCAAAGGTATTTTGTAATAGGTAGGTATACGCAATATACATGGCTCATAGTTACGTAAGCAAGATCGGATCGTTTGTGGTAAAGATTGTGCGACCGACTATGACAAGCTCCAGAGACAGGAAAAGAGAGGAAGGCCCTACGAGCGAAAGAGAATCGCGATGCTATTGCTACATGCGCGTCCGAGCTCAAATGAAAGCTCGCTCATGCGATGAGGGTACCTCCCTCCCTGCGAAAAATATTTTCCTGCTATTGGAGAGTTCAATGGTGAACGAATTGTCATAAAAATAAAAGTGTCGTCTGGTTTTATAATGTCGAATGCACAATGCCTCTTCGTAATGGCGGAAATCTATTTATCGAGTGAATATACGGATCGACGCGGCTTTAACAAACATTTTGTATACAATTTTTCGAGAATAAAAAGTCTATTGATCCATCAATTGTAAAAGTATTTTGTGTACATTTTTTAAAACGGTAATGTAAGTGTAAAAATACCCGGTAGAATGAATAACAAAATGATATAAATATTAGATCTTTCTACATTTTCGATTCAATGAACACGGACTCTGGAAATTATTTTTGCAAACAATATATTTCATTTTATATGTTAATTTACTATTTCCATTTATTTAGTAATAATTAATATTTATCATCATCATTATTTATTATTTATTTCATGTAATCATAAATTATTTTTATATACTTTATTATATAATTAAAAAAAATAAAAATATAGTTGACAACCCAACGATCTTTCCACTTAACGGGACAGACCTAGTTGGAACGTCAAAAAAAAGGCCTTTTTTCCGATTTTTTTTTGGTCAAACGATAAAATAATTCACAACAAAAGTTCTTCCGTTTAAAAGATACATATGTAATGTATATGTTGCAATTTTTTCAACGCAATACATATCGAAATAAGCTGGTGACCGTCAATTGCCGAGGACGCTGCAAAAAAAAACACGGTTTGCGGTGATCAAGCTCACGCTGCAACGGCTCATCTGAAACAAAAAAAACGGAGGGGATTTTTAGTTAATGATATAATGCTCCAGTTGAACGAAGGGTTTTGAAAAATTTCCATTTTTCACAAAATGGCGGCCGTTAAAAGTCAAAAGTGTTTTTTTGACCAAAATATCAGTTCCATTTTTTGCTATTAAAAATAAAAATAATTATCCAAAAAAAAATCCTTCGTTCATATGGAGGACTACCATGTATAGAAGAAGTGATATAAATTTCAACCCGATCGGTAAAGCCGTTCTCGAGCTACAGTGATCACCGACTTCAAAAACATGGTTTCGAGAAAAACGCACTTGAAGTCCGCTACCTGCTTACCTATGGCTCAGACACGACGTGCTACAAAGTCTTGTATTTCGGCGAATAATGGTCCGATTTACATTTACCTGGGCGGAAAATGTTCGTAAGAGATTCTACTTTTTGAAAATGAAATAAAAAAAAATCGATTTTTCGAAAATTCTAACTAGGTCTGTCCCGTTAAATTAAATCAATTTAAAATTGATGTGCTATATACTTCCTTACAAAAAAATATACGCGGTGGTGTGCGAAAGTTTCGGATCACTTATCAATAACAAGTTTATTAATAAGTGACTTGTCATTAACTTTCGCCCAACTCTCCACAACATTTTTTTTGTAATCAGACCCAAGTGTTCTTTGGCCTGATTTTTTCTCTTTATATCCTTCCATATGACGACTGTGGTACGTAAGATTTATATTTAGAACGGAACAATTCTGCGGCCAAGAGTCAGACTCGTCATTGTACCTCAAGGGGTTAAATTCGAAAATCAGCGGATCAGGAAAATTCGAAAAAGAAAGCAAGTTCATGGAAAGAGGCGAAAAAATTATGATGGCACTTTGGAAAAAAGCAATAATGGTGGACTTAATAGTAGTCATATTTTCGAGGCAAAGAATAAGAGTATAAAAAGAAGTAGTTTTCTGGAATTAATTGAGCTTTATCTAGCCGAATATTTTTATAAAACAAAAAAAGAAATCGAGTCTCTGAGAAAAGTCTAGTCTGTCGAAAGGCCGAAGAAGAAGAAGAAGAGGAAGGTCTGACATTCCTAGACGGCTTATGACGTTGAGTGGAAGAGTCTCCTTCGGGTATCGGAGGCGGCCATCGCTCTTTGGATTTTTTCTGTATCCAAAAAGGTGGCGGATTTGTTTCTCGGGTTTCTTATCCGTTGATTTTGAACGTAGCGTCTACTGACGGAGGTTCGATACTTTGCTATCTCATAAGAACGTCATCGAGAGGATGTCTATTGAGGATCTCTATGTTTCAACGATATTCTTCTTCTTCTTCTTCAATATCCAACACTACAATTTATTTCCATTTGACAGAATCCATATGAGAACCAAAAAGATGGACAGGTAACAACAAGCGGCAAGATGAAGAGCTACGAATTGCCTCTGTTAAATATATGTCAAGCTACCGGGGATTGACCGAAACATTCTTTTCCACTCGAAGAGCCCGTCGCCTTATGAAAACGAGATCTGAATCCAAAATTTTTCATCAAACGCTCTGAGAACACTCAGCATATTTATAATCAAGTTAAATATTAAATTCGTCACTTCGCGTAATCGGTATGTTAAATTGATTTTATTACAGATTCGCTTAATTCCTCGTGACCGAATAATCTTTTTCACACACTCCAGTCATATGCTAATCGAATCTTGCTCACAACATTAAACACACGCGACTCAGAATATTTTCATCATACGTGTTTTTTGTCAGCACTTTGCAAAGGCACCCAAAATATTCCCATAAAAATCATACGTCCAATTTACCCTGAGAATGACACTTCCAGTGAATAAAATATTATCAGGGGTTGATCACAGAAAGTTTTCAACCACGTTGAGTTGTGAACATTTCTGCGTATGGAATCAAATCCATTTTGATTACTAATTTGGCTTGTTTCGTTAATGATATATACTTAAATATTCTTTGTATATTAAATTGCTAAGTTGGTAAAAGAAAGACAAGAAATCTTCATAATGAAAATAAAAAATTGGGATGACAAAATTCATATTAATTGTAAAAAACATAATGAAAATAAAAATAATTCTTCATAATGAAAACAAAAAATTGGGATGACAAAATTGATATTAATTGTAAAAAACTGAAATCTAACCTAAATTAATAAATATTCATAACATCCTATAAATATGCACTGAAAAGATCCAAGAAAAGATAATCTTTTTAATATAAAATTCTCATATACATACATGTTTCCATGCATTGTCCGACTGAATATTTATTCCATCATTATCTCAATATGAATTCTATTCATTATGCAAATGACAAAAAGGAAAGAGCATGAGGTGTGTGTTTGTGGGTTGGATTTACCGGTAGCGCCAGGTCGACCGGGCGTTATAATATCATATGCGAAGCAATTTAATATAACCCCGACGTTTCGTTGCGAGGGAGCTTCGAAAGAAGAACCGGCATCGGCAAAGCATTCCGTAACGTCATGGTTCACCAAGTCGAGTGATCGTCGTTTTTGAGCAAGGGGAACGACGTGTGGACGAGAAGAAGAGAACGTATACGAGTGTGTTGGAATATCATTCAGGGAGAAAGCAAGGAAGCACGGGGATGTTCAAGACGAAAGAAAGCAGAGAGGATCAGCGGGGAGTCTTTGGATGAGAAGCTACCGGTCTCTTGAACCTGAATATATATATATATATATATATATATATATATATATATATGTATAATAAATTTTAAAACAATTACAGGATGATTTATAACACTGCAAAAATTGATGTACTTATTTTACATACAAGTTTTTTATTTTTCATTTTGTACTCTACTTATTTTTTCTTCTCTTTTACAACTTCATTATACTTCATTTTATTTATTTTTCTATTATTTTAAATTTAATTTTACTTTATTTAGTACGTTATTGAAATTTATTTCAAAAACAATGAAAAATCATGTGTATCATAAAAGTTGTACAAGAAAAATCATGACTTTTTTGGCTAAAATTTCGGAGTAAGAAAAAGAAGCTAAATTGTGCAGCCCAATATGAAATTTCGATTTTTTGATTATATTTTGTAGTTATTTTGTGAATCGCCCTCTATGATTTTGATTTAAAGAAGATTGACGTTGCGTGTGGCCAATGGTAACGAAATGATTCTTTTTTCTCGATCATATATATGTACACGAATAATAGGCCGCTGTCCTCCACAGGTAGAAATAAAATAGCCACAAAGCTGAGATCTGTCAGTCGTGGAATTTATACCGAGAGAAAATCCCAGAGTTGGATTTTTTTCATGAAAATTTCACTCGAATTATAACACAACGGATTTTGTATAGTTATTTGATGAGCGACTGGTTAATAATACTGAGATGGATATTTAATTTTCTGTTAAGGCAAATAATGAATTTTAACGAATATTTTAATTCCTCCATCCACTTAATACTTTCTCGAGTCTTTTTTCGTTTCAAATCTTGACACTTCTTCCAGACAACTTTGATTGGCACTTGTCAACATTTGAGATAGACGTCAACGGATCTAGGGCAAATATTTTTGTTTGTCTACGATCGTTTTTTGTCCTTTCAAATATATAGGCTGGAGTATTGATACTTGATGAGTTGGAATAGACGAATATGGGCATTCAACTCATATGAAAAATCAATTACTATGCTGAAAAAAATAATTCGATTTTTTTAAACAATTCAGAGCGTTGTAAAATAATAAAGAAATATTCTCATTCGAAATAAGTTAAATTAAATCGAAATTAATTTTATCTACTTCAATTTTTTTTATCATTTATCAATCTCGTATTTAAAAAATGTATAAACAAGATAATGGTTCATGCAGTTACATTGTGATGACGATTCTGTTAATAACGACTCAATCGCGTACAAATTTCATGTATAAATGTAGACGAGAAATTAATTATTCCTGAGCGAGCAAGTTTATTCGTCCATTTCAGTTGGCACATATAATAGCTATTCATTATTTAAAATTTTCGGAAATGACGTCATTAACAGAACACTCCATTCGAGTCGAGCTTGCCAATAGACTTGCTGTAGTTGCCAGCTTCTAACTCGTCGAGCGAAAATTCATGGAGTGATGTCGAAGATATCGCCATTTCCATACAAATTTTCTGACTGGTGTAGCGATACGAGAAGACTTGTTGTCGAACGAGAAATGAATGAGCACAATTTTGATTGGCATCTTCCCAGCCAACATGGTTATGCAAAATTTCCTTCGAGCGAAGGTTAATCTAAGTCCGTACTCATCAATTTCAATGGGGCACTATTTTAACTGGGAATCTGAGAACGCGCACGAACTAAAAAAAATCGACGATTTCACTGATCACTGTTGGGATTTTGACCTGAAGGGAATAAAATCATGAATTTAACTCTTTAAAAAACGAATTTGAAAGCACTTATTTTTACCCTTTTAATTTTGCCTCAATTTTACATCGCTGCATGATGCATTGAACACGGTGACTGCCCTAAATAACCATGTTAAAAATAACCGGTGTAAAGACGTCCCAAAAAAATAACCGGGGATTAAAATAACCTTGACAAAAATAACCGATCATGATAATAATCATGACGATAATAACCACCGTTTAATATAACCCACTTATTCTTAATTCTAGCATACGCTTAGGTTTGAATTATATAAAAAACAAAAGCCATATATAAATCAAACCTAGGGTGGTTTGAATCTAGGATGGTGAGACCTTAAATACACGGAAAAACTATTTGTTCTTGGTCATATACTATTTACAGCTGGTCATATAGTTTAAAACCATATATGGGCTATGTGCAACTGTCCTCGTGGCGCCGCCAGGTGGCCATGTTTGAAAATGGCTGCCGATTTCTTTGTACGGTGTTTCACGGTGTAAATAATATATTATTTAATTGCCCAGTGAATTATTGGTAAATGATTGAACCCTTTTTATATATGCAAGGTAAGTTCCCATTATTTTTTAATGTCAATTTGAATCAGGCGTTACTTAATCTAGATTGTTACAAATTAAAATTATAAGATGATGTGACTGACTAACGTTTCATTTTCCTCATTCGTCAAGTTTTGTTTATTTAGAGAACGCTCCGATTTGATGCACTTTTTGATTACGGCATGTACTGATTGCGCTGCGATTCCGATCGCTCGCCTGTATGCCAGAATTTTTCCATAAACAAAATACTTGTATAATAAAAATGTTAACAATTGGTGAACCTCGTTGATGTCAATAATAACATTTTTTTACCGCGATTACACGTGATATTTAGGAACTGAGTTTAAACATACGAGACAGGACTGCAACCGTTTCCTTATTTCGCCACCGCGAGCGTTTTAGTCGAAAAATGTTTAGCCCCGCCCATACGCACATAACCCATACACTGCAACCTTGATTGCTCGAACAGCGGCGGGATTGACTCCGTATCGCACTTGTAAATATAGAACGCTGCGCACAATTCGTGTTTCCGTTTTTGCGCACCAGACCAACGGCCGGATTGGACCGGGCGCTTCCCCTACCACACGCAGAGCGATCGATACGGGTCGCGTAGTGGGGAATATTGCATGAATCAAGATTCGATAAATCGAGGTTGCAGTATAATTCAAACCTAAGGTGGTGAGACCTGAAATACATGGAAATACTATTTGCACTTGGTCATATACTATTCATATTTGGTCATATCGTTTAAAACCATATATCATTCAAACCTAGGGTGGCTGAAACTTAGGGTGGTTGAAACCTAGGGTGGTGAGGCCTTAAATATATGGAAATACTTTTCGCACTTGGTCGTATACTATTCACGTTTGGCACTATAGTTTAAAACCATATATATAGTTTAAACCTAGGATGGTGAGACCTTAAATACATGAAAATACCACTTGCAATTGGTAATATAGTTTAAAACCATATAACTCAAATCTAAGGTGATTCAAACTTAGGGTGGTGAGGCCTTAAATACATGGAAATACTATTTGCATCAGGTCATATACTATTTAGACAATTGTCTAAGAGTCCTGAAATGAACCTCTAGACCAAAACACTCTCCAAGACAGACCTGGATTGTAATAAAGTCGTGGAAAGCAACCTCCTATAAATAAAATTCTCCTGGAATGTACCGCCTGACCTATATAATATATATGCTGGTTTGTTTTATCACGGTTATTGTTTTCGTTGGTTAATTTGACCATGGTTGTTCTTTTTTCGGTTATTTTGATCTTGGTTATATTTAGAGGTTATTTTTATAACGGTTATTTAGGACCGCAACCATTGAACAGAAATACATAACCGCAATTGGCAAGAAACTTTTCCCTTTATAGAATCTACAATATATAATATTATTATCTTTCATGTCATTATATTATTTTCCATTTAGTTATAGCGCGCAAATTGTCAGTTTTTCTTCGTTCAGTGGATATCTGGTGTCTGCATGGCCATCGGAAGACTTCGCCGAGTTGTAACGTGACAAGGTAGGACAGTTCGGTATGATGGATGAGAGGGCGGCCAGTTTACGTGATCGAGACATGATCGCTAGCAGGCGGGGTGGTCTGTTCGTCTCGTATATTTTGTATTTGTGTATATATATATATATATATATATATATATATATATATATATATATATATATTGAAATACGTATTCATATATACGCTTGTGTGTGTGTGTGCGCGCGCGCGTGTGTGTCGATTATATTCATCTTCAACTCTATCTCTTTTTTAGCTTTGCCTCTTTTTCCAGTTAGTCTCTTGGCACAGAAATGAGTGCGAGAGAACGACACGGACATACTCACACTAACTGACCATCATGGATTGCACCAACCATCTCGTGCGCAGCCCCTGTCACTGGCGGGTGACCGATCTCGTTGTCATTCCTCCAGAACGTATGTAAGCCATCTGTGCCAAGCTAAATAAAGTTCAAGAGATGCGTTCCCGATAAAATAATTGGCTTGGCAGTCAGTAATGGACAATTCTACTTAAATTAATCATGTTTGCAGCGAACGTTTTTTTATTTGAATCACTATAGTACTCAATGAATTCAAGAAAAAAACCCTATTTAGGTGCTGCAGGGTGTAAAACAAAAAAATTGGCATTTGCATAAAAAATAACAGTTTATATTACACTATAAAATAATAATAAACTTTATTTTTTTTGAATTGTGTCGAACAGTTTTAAGGATTGTAAAAATTTAAACCAAATCAATCATTGATAACTGTCATCGAGGTTAAAAATGTTGATAAATTTTTCGGGTACTTTTGATGAAACGTTGGGACTCACTTTCGGAAAGCCCAGGTCATGCCCAACCTGTTTAGTCGATGATAAAAGATTCATTTTAGTTTTACTTTTCTTAGAATGTCTCGATTTCCTTTTTATACATTTTTTTCATTATTTTACTGCAATATATTTGACGAGATTATACTGTGAAATTTTGTTGAATATTTTGCTATCGTCCAGTTAAATGGATGTATATTTGTACACATCCATTCAGTGGACATTTTTCCTGGTAATGTAAAGGCTAATTGCCAATTGATCATATCTGAATAACGCAATTACTCCGTCCCCACATTGAAATAACAACCAGCGTTCATATTCACTATTATATGTAGAATTAATTACGAAACGTGTCACCCCAGATGTTCTAAAATGGTGCAGTACACACAAATGGCCTGAAGATAAAGGCCACTACTTGAGTAAGGGATGTCCGAGTGTAATGAAACAAAGGGGAGAATGAGACGTTTGGAAAAATATGAATTATTCTGTGGCAAGTGAAAAAATGTATTAATGTATGTGTAATATATGTGGGTTGTGTAACGTATTAATCCTTACACGGTCAACTTTTTTTCGGCACTCTATTTCATTTAACGTGAATATCCGTGTCCGACGCATTTTTCGTCCAACGAACAAGTTCGGAAAAAGTTTTAAGAATTCGCACAATGAGTAAGATCCATGTACTAAAAAGTGACACTCAAATATTTTCAAAATTAGGACCAATAGGGACTAAGATAAAGTGAGAAGTTTTGCAGTAATCATAGGAATTTAAATAGGCTTGGACATGAATGACTCACGTTCACCGTGTAAGGGTTAAATGTATGGACGCAAAAAAATAGTATTTTTCAGTCTATTTTAAAAAAATACAACAAAATATCGATTACACATTATCAATTGATCCTTCAGGTATAAGAAAAAAGGTATTTCAGATTGTTTTTAAAGCAAACGCAAATACGATATTCGATCATCGCGGTTGATATTACAAATCATTCAGGGATGAATGCCGGATTTTGAAAAATCGCAAAATTTTTTGTTATATAGCGATGCCGTTATAGTCTGTCGAATAAAATTTCTTCGGTTTCAAAAAAGACTCTTTAATAATTGTTGATAAATTTGCTTTCTGAAATTAAAAAAATGGCTCGATAGACTATAATAGATAAAACAATATCGAAATAAATAAAAAACAGCCAAAAAATAATAAAAACACTCCAAGTTATCGTGCCGGCTGTCGCGCAGACGTAGTTTAAAAAGAAACACGTTGCTCGCACTCCGTGCGCGAGCTGAGCCTTCAAACGTTCATTGTTACAACGTCGTAACTGCGTGGATTTTTTAAATTAAATTTGTTTTTCGAGTTCTTGTGGGCTTGAAGAACTATATGCGATGATAAAAAAATAAAGTTTCTGAAAGTTCTGGACATAGGTAACCCCTTTATTAAATGCAAATATCTCTAGTATATCTGCTACATTTAATGTTTTATTCGATATGTCTCACTTTACCCTGGTTTCACCTCCCAATAATATTATCGTAACAAAAACGAGATAAACATGACGAGAAGAAAATCCCCAAGAATGAGAATAATACTTTCAATATATCTTACGGTCCTCAATTTCTACGCTTCGCTTCGGCAAATCGACGCTTGTAATGATGTTAGAGTAAGGGCGAGAAGGGGAAAAATAGGAATGAGGAAGAAACGAGAGGTATATTTAGCAGGAGCCTCGGGCTGTTCAATGCAATATATATATATATATATATATATATATATATATATATATATATATTAGCTGGCACGTGCGAGAGCCGATAATTCTTTCGACCACAATGAGCTGCCAATGTTATATATTATATCTTTTAGGCAGGTGGGCGGTCTTACTCGATTGGTAGGCCTGTTCCAGGGCTCCCTAATTATTAGCCACAACTTTATGTCGAATGAACCTATCCTAACCCTCTCACTTTTTGCATATATATATATGTACATCGTATCGTCGTACGTTGTTCTCGCCCCTGCTTATAATCTCTTCTCTCTATTGCATCCCTCTCTCTCTCTCTCTCTCTCTCTCTCTCTCTCTCTCTCTCTCCTCTCCATCTCTCTACATCTATTAATGCCTATTGTGGTACATTTCAATGCTTGGCGTTCACAAATTCAAACCAACCTTGTTCCTCTTGTCATCTTTCCATGGTCACAGTGATCTAATGCTATAATTCTAATTCCTTGCTGTGAGAAGTGAAAATTTAACTTTGGATTACATGCCCATAAATACATATACAAATCTACATATGTTTTCTTATATACATAAATCTGTGAAGAACGAAAAGTCTGTCTGTATGTACATTTGACTACGTACAACTCGAGAGCTACTAAACCGATTGGAATGAATTTTTTATAGACAGAAAGCTCATGATTCACAATAGAATTCAGACAGATTAACGTTTTGATGTATTGTTTAATATATTGTGACGAAAGAACGCACAACTCGTATATTAGAAAAGTTGGAGAGACTCGATCGCAAACTTTAAAAATTCGTAAAGAATCGGAAATTTATAATAACTTGATAAAGGAAGCGAAATTTTAAAGGGGATTCGAATATGATCGATAAGATATTCAGATTAACGTCTCACTCACTTCATATTAATCATCTATTCTCAATAAATGTCCACATAGTTTTGGGAGACATTTTTTTATGAAAATCACAGTTAGTACTTTTTCATGTTGAAGAATAGAAAGTATTGATGTTGAAAAATGCAACGAGTCTTAGCAAAATGATTCGCATCGGTACTGCCAAGGGTGAGAGGCGCGAGAAATTCTGATACCAATCCAAAAGCCACGATCCATCATCGTGTCAACGGATTTATAATATGAGAAGAAAATCAAGAGACGAATGATCGAGTTCTCATATCGTGGTATTTGACTATGAAATATACGTTGAACGTTTTTTTTTCGTTTCAATACTACTTTCTAGAATGACGAAACGAAGTCAAAATTATTTCTATATGATAATTTGATTTTTCGTTTTAAACTTTTTGGAAATAAATTTTTCTGCTTTGTGTCAAAGCGCCAGCTATTGAACTTTTTACGAAATACATTTTTTTGGTCTGAAATGTAGATTCAAAGCATCCTCGAGAGAGCTTAGCAGGATGAAATTGAGCGCAAGCAGAAAAGAATAAGAATAAAGCAAAAGAAGTTTTCAAACGGTACAATCTGAAAGAAAAATGTAACGGGTTCGTTCGGTATCCTCTTGTACTTAGTTGATCGTCAGAATCCCGCGTGGAAATCCGACCACTGTAAAACCGCAAACGGATAATCACTTGTGTTTCTTACCGAATCCGGTATTAAAGAGAGGAAAGCATAGAAATGTTGGAAGCTGTCCAAGTTTGTGTATAAATAGCATGTAACGGAGGAGAGAAGAGATAAGTACTGGAATACTTTTCACGAATTAACGTAATCCTTTTTAAATAATAAGCCCCTCGTTAAGTGTAATGAATCCTCGAAGAGATCTCGGAGATCTCTGGGCCATTGTCAGGATAGAGCAGAAAAGGCTGTGCGACAAGTGGACGAAGGTGGACATAGAAATAAGGAAGGAAAGGAAAGAAAAAGTAAAAGAAAGGGATAAAATTAGAAAGAGAAGTTTGAAAAAAAGAGGAAAACTGGGTTGAACTGTGAGTTTCAACAGAGCCAAACTAACAGAAACCAAAGAACCGAAAAATCGTGTCCTAACCACACGGTGGACTTATATATATATATATATACGAGTTCCTTTACCGCTTAGCCTCATTATAACCGAAGGACTTGGATATTTGGATACCCATAATCCCTTTTCTTCCAACTCTTCTCAACGAGCTCTGATCTACCTGACTCAAGGGTGACAAATAATATCGAGTTGCCCATACGGGGCACCGACCGCGATCCTGCTTGGAATTTGCTGCTGTACGTGCGGTATGTGATTCCCCAAGAAAAAGCCTTTTTGTGCTGTTGTTAATATTGTTATAACTCTGATTTCCTGTCTACTGACGACAGATCATCCTTTGGTGATTTCTTTAACGCCCCAAGAAAAACAATCCCTTTTCAAATGTGTATTCCACGTGTAACGACGTTTATTTGATTTGACATTAAGATAATTGATTTTAAGCTTCAATCAGGAATTGGATAAGAATATTAAATCATGGATATAAAACAATCTTATTGAATAAGACAATCTTATGAAAACAATCTTATGAAAACAATGTTTATAAACAATCTTATGAAAACAGCTATAGAATCTTTTATCCTAGAAAAACATCACTTGAAATGGTAGAGGATCTAAAAGCTTCTATTATTATCATTATTAATCAATGACTCCACGTTTCAAAGGTCAATACCCAATGTTACTTTTTTTGAACAGTACTACCGTTTCGTTTAAAGAAATCTTGCATCGCTATCAATGGTAAGCAATTTTAACTCTGCCATATTTCGTCCGCTGCTCGTTTTCGTTCGTCGCTTTAGCCGAGAACAGGCTCGCCCTTACCCTTTCCTTTCTGTATGACTCGGCTTGAGCTCGTTACCAAATGAAGGCTCGTACCGCTTTTTATCAGGGCCGCACACGAAGCATCAAACGTGCTCCGAACATTCATTACTTCCTTGTGTCAAATTTTGGATAAGTTGTCCAACGTTTTTGGGAAATAGATGAATATGAATCTTCGAACATTGACAAATATTTAGAAATTTATGGAGAGGGTTCTACATTTTTTTTATCATTTTGTTATAAAATTTTAGAAGATTTTAGAATAAAAATTATTTTTTATGAACGATCTAGTAAATACGAGACATTTTGATATATTCTTACAACTTTCAAGAAAGCTGAGGTAATTTCTAAAAATGGTCGATGCGAAGTAATTTTTGCCTATACGTTTATCGTAAAATTGATTATGGTTTTTTTTTACATCACAGCTTAGAAGAATTAATTATTATTTTGAAAGTAGCGAAGTAAAGCAATTATCAAATATGGTAAATGCAAGTAGCGAACAGAAACCGACGTCAGTTGATAGCGGAAGGCTGAAGAGCGTTTTCAGAGGCCGGCGAAAGTAGAATCTCCGATTCAGCACCCGGCGGTGTATAGCGCGGCGATCTGATAGATGTTGTGGCAAAGAATATGCGGACTCTTTGATCTTCACCGCCTGCAGAATCATAAGCAGTCAGCAGCACCGTGACCTGTTCATACAACAAAATGCACTGATGTCTTATACATTGCAGCATCATTTAACGTTATACAATTATTGGCTATTTCAGAGACGTACAATTTTTCGCTGTCAGCGGCGCCTGCCTATGCCGCTGTAATTCTACGGAAAATATGTATTTTGGTTTAACAAAAGATACTTTTTTTATTTATTAATTTTATTTTTGAAATTTTGAAGGATTTCAAAACGAATATTTTGGCAGGACAAAATGATATCCCGAATTATCAGATTTTTTCTATTAAAATTTGAAAATGTTCAAAACAATACGCATTTACCTGTATACAAATTAAATTAATGACTCTCTTTGATAACTCAAACATCAGCAAAAGTTCGACCTACAAACGAAAAAATTTGTATAAACTTTATTAATCGTAGAAACGATCTTACGAAATAACCGCGTATAAATTTAATGCATAGAATGGGAACTTTAACGAGATTATATGCGTTAATGTTTCATCCTGGGAGGGTTGGGATAGACTTGTTTGATGATCCCGATTTCTCCCTCACGTACATTCTGCCTATATATTTACACCATAGTTCATAAAAAATAAAAATAAAAATTCTGAACGGGGAGCAACCTATGAGCCAATGTATCTTTCCTCTTGTGGGCTTGTAACATTTGCGACGTATACAAAATATCTCGTGTTTTTGCTCCCTCAGTTTTTCCATTCTCTTTTCTCTAGTACTTATTCCTACTTTCACCTCTCTTTCTCCCTGTATAATGTATAAAAGCGTTATGCCTGTTATACGCCATAGCAAAATTTCCGACTCTATCCTTTTTTGCACTGATCGTAAAAGAGCGAGGAGTCAGAGAGAAATGAGAGGAAAATGCACAGTGTACGTCGCCCCCTCGAAATTTGCAACCCCTATTGCCGTTATATCTCACGAGTTCTGCACCCTTTTCCATTTATTCCCCTTCTTTTAGTCTCCTTTTCTCGCTCTCTCCATTTGTTTTCTCTTTTTTTACCATGGACACTTGAGAGTTATATATATGTACATACTTTTTTCTCTCGAGTGCATACGTAGCTGTACTAATATGTGCATAAATCTCTCTTCACCCAACGACGAGTCAATATATCATGGAGTTTACAAACAGTGTGAAAATACCACTCAATAATTCTGCGATTCGATAGGCTTTCTTTCTCTTTCCTCCCTTAAGGTTTATTTACGCAATTTATAAGATATTCTACACACTTATGATTCTTACTATTATCTTTCGAACATAGACGACTTGCAATTATTCAAATATAACAATGTGTGTTATTATTAACTCCCGACTGCCCGCAGGGCAAAAAGACGGGAGTTATGCGTTTCACTGCGAACAGCTGATGGAGGGGTACTTCTTTGTCGCCACTTTTCTCTCAAACCGTGACAAATGTCTTGACCAATTTTTTCATATCTTTCTAAATGTGGGGGACAGTGTTCTTAAACGTAGTTCGTTAAGATCTATGGCGAACTTGCTTTGTTAATTAACATTGATGTTATATCTCATTTGACCATATCGAAAAATGACCGTAATATAAGGCAGTCCTCGACTATCGACTATTTCGCGTTGTTGTGCGCTGTTAATTTCACCATAGACTGCCGCGCGCTGTTTTCGATGGAGTTCTATATTATTTCTTTTTTAGGTTGTGACGAATTTATCGGTCATATTATTATGTTGTGTCTTTTAAATTTAATATTATGTGTTGTGTTATCAATGAATATATTCGTTGAAGAAAAATTCATCAATAAATTCAATACAAGATAAAAATCATTTTTTCATGTTATATATTTACTTAAAAATGATTGAAAAAAATCAATAGATTTACAAAATCTCCGGACTGCAAATGCTGTAGAAATTATTGAAACAAAAAAAATTATTACTTAAAAATAACGAAACATAAAAATAATTATAAATACAATTTTAGTCGTATCAAAGAAAAATTGATAAAAAATGAACTTATTCATTTATTTGATTTTATTGAATTTTTCATTTATTCGTTTGAAAAAAATTACAGGAAAAATTTGAGAGAGGAGAGAAGTCTCCTTATTCGTATTCTAAAATTACATAGATACGTCTCCTAACCACATCTCAATTCGATTATGATTATAATATTCGTTCATTTTATGTAAGTTGTACATTTTTTCATTACCTACATTTTTCGTACACTCATTGAACTGTTTATTAATACTCTTGGATTTTTAATTTTTGCATGCGAACTATTTATCGTACCGTCAATCAACATTGACCAGAAAAATTAGATTTCGAGGGAGTTGGTCTTACCAATTGAATAATTCTTCCCTTTTTTATTTTACATTTTGTCCATGTTATTTTCGATCAGTTTTTATTTTACACTTTTCAAAATTCACTACTATTTTTGCTATAGAGAGTTTCCCCCCCTTTTTTAAAATAATATTTATTTTTTCAACGTTTTGAGATTGTTTGTTTTGTTTATTTTTTATTCTGTTTTTTTTTTTTAATACGTTTTCATCAAGTCATATTATTTTAGCAGTCGGAAGTTTTTGTTTTTTAAAACAATTTTTTCTCTTCTACATTTGTAACATTTCCCCGTTTTACTTCATATTCTTTTTATTGATATATTTTTTATTTATTATAATAAGGCTCATTATCGTTATTTACAATTTTGTCTAAATTTTGCATATATTTATGTTTATGTATTGCATTAGTTATTTAAATGCAATCACTACCAATATCAGAGAGTCATGGCGAAACATTTGATGCATCTTACCCGAAGAATGGTCACAGACTGATCATGGTACGCAGATCGATAATCGTCTTCGAAGATGATGTGGACTGTCGTGACAAGAGAAAGACAATGAAACGGGTCAATTTGATTATTTTGCAAATTTATAACGAATGAGCTGATGGTGAGAGTGCAAGACCTTTGTATGAGCAAAGAGAACGTTGCATTTTGTCAAATAATATTCGTATTAAGAACTTATGTGCACCATTTATTTTATCAATTGAAAAATAATATTTTCGCTTGTAATTAATTTTGTAATAATTTTTTTGGGTACATGAAAATCGATTTAAGCCTCAAGTTCATAGAGGGACTCTTTTAGTCTTATTTTTTCCCATGTTGCCAGATTTCCTAGTCATTTTCATTAAGGATTTACTGCAAGAAGTTTCTGTTACCAGAAAATTATTTCTTTTTGCTTATACGTGACTTTCAAACACCGGAACGAAAAATTCTGTTCGAGATCGGCTCAGTGAATATCACAATTGTCAGTACCGGTGGGTGTGTTTCTCGGATCCAAAATGTCATCAGTATAGACAGGGTAATTTTACTTTTCGATGGATGGCAAAGAAGAAAAAGTTATTTCATTCGTGTCGTCATTGTGACGAAAATCTGTACATATATTTTTGTCCATTAATAAATGTTGTGTCCATGTATTTGTGAATGCAGAATACTGAAGGGAGGTCCAAGTTATGAGAGGGAAACCTTAGTGGTTTTGTTGTAAATGGAATTTGCGACACGCTTTTCTCACGAATAGGAAAATTACAAGATATATATTCGGTCCTGTATTATACGAAAATTTTCAAGCATATCCGTCATTGACAGAATTGAGATATTTTCTGAATGAACTGGCCCGTGGGTAAACTTAGCTATGAATTTACTGTTCCGCAGCACCACCTGTGCTCGACACTATATACATACCACTACACTCAAGAGTATATGTATACATATACGAGTATTCTTCGAGAGAAGTTTTCGTTATAATGGACTCCCCAGTATCCTATGCCACAGAACTATGCCACACCTTTTTCCCATTGACTCTCAAAGCCAGATTCGAATTTCTGTGTCCCTAGCATAACACTATTATTACGACTCCTACGTCCCTCTCCATGTGTCAAAATTTGCTATATTACGCATCATGAATCTTTAACCGATGACTTTTATTCTTGACCTGTTATATTAGTTCAATGAAAATGTGTGAAGATGTCCAAGTTTGAATTTGACCAACTCATTGTGTCCCTGGAGTCTTAGGTTAACATTTTTAGTAGATCCTCACAATATTTTTGCCTCTTAACCAAGATGCTTTATACATAAATTTATGGCCAAAAATGTTAATTGGTCGAAAGGACATAACCGAATAAACCCACTAAAATTGCCTCCGGCGAGTTTTTGAATGACACTTGGCCTATTGTATCTTTAGGGTTAAAAAAAATGTTCTGATGTGAGAATTTCAGCTCCCTAACCCATGCAATTATTTTTTGAGTAACGAGAAAAACGCGATCCTTATTTTTGTTTTTTTTGCATGAATATTAACTATAAGCTGTTGCCAATTTTTTCATAAATACGTATGAAATAAACAAAAGACATGAAAAAAATTACTAATCTCGTAGTAAGACTGGATTTAAAAAAATGAAGAATGGCAGTTTTAGGATACCCTCACAAGGTGCAATTACTAAATTTCCTCAAAAAACTTTTTACTTATGTACCTCCACTATCCTTTTTATCATTGGCATCGAGTTCGTGCAACATTAAAAAAAAAACCGTTATTTTGGGTAATAATGTGGAAGATTACTTATGTTTCAAGTAAAAAATAGTTTTATAATGATTTTCTAAACATCTTCATCGAGATTGTCTAAAGAATATTCCGTATTTTTTAACCGATTGTAATGTTTTATTTTGTTGCTTAAGAGATCCTTTACGGATTCACCACGTAGATTTCTTCTGAACTTAATCGCTGCACTGTTGCAGCCAATTGTTAAATTAGAGAAACAAATCTTTCTTAAAAAAACTGCTATAATTTTGAAATGAATAAGCTCAGAAAAATTTACGTGGCGATTTCGCAGAAGATCTCTTGAGAAGATAAATTAGAAGTGGTGCATCAAAATCGGTTGAAAAATCCGGATTAATCTTTGAAAAATTTGGATAGAAATGCGCCATCATGGAAATTTGCATTTATCAGATGGTGGTTTCGCAAATCTATACTTATTCATATATTTCTAAGTTAAGAAGACATGCGGTGATACTACAAATTCACCTTCACTAGGTTAAATTAGTGCATTAAACTTGGCATGAAACATTGTACAAATTTAGCGCTCATATTATTAGTGTGAAGTACAGTACCTTAAAGATTAACAGATCAATTTAAAAAGCTTAGTCAATTTTGAAATGTTACGATTATTGATTCTCAATAACAGTATTGATTAAATCAACAATAAAACAACAATATCAAATTGTTTAAATCACGAATCATTCAATTATTCCCAAATATTTCAACACTTTTTAAAATTGCCTCGCTTGTATTATATATGAAATTAAATTTGATGTTGAAGCTCTGTAAAATAAACAAACGATTTAAATTTCGGAAACCATGCAATTAATTTAAAAAAAAACTGATTTAGATACAACGTGATAAATATTAAAAAGTCGAAAAATACTCGTACTTCATTCAGGGGTGTCGTTTGTGTGAATTTGAGCATACAGACGATAGCGGAGAGAGTTAGCTTTTCCACTGCAATGGCTGTAAAACGTGTTGCGCGTTTCCCAAGAGGGTGACGAGAGGCTGATGTTGTTGCCAATATCTATACATATGTATACAACAGCTCGTGTGTTCAATGCAGTTTTCTCGATCTCTCTATTTTCCTACCCTCCGCATGGTTCGACAGTGCATTAACGTCAGCAGCCAAAATTGTATGGTACCATCAGAGGCGTTATAGCACCATACATAACAAATATACATACATACATACATATATATATATATATATATATATATATATATCCTTTTAAATGTACATGTATATATCATATATAACATATATCCTACATGAATCTCTCGAACCCCGTTCACATAACACGTCCTTTTTGTCTCCGTCACTCTCACAGAGGATTGGCAGGACGAGCCAGCCTTGCAGCTCCCACAAAATTGATTGATTACACGCCCGAGACCTCCCAACGTCCGTCACATTAAACTAACTCCTATGCATACATTTATGTCTATAGGTATATATGTATTTATAAGTATATTTATATTTATAACATCGTGTTCCAATTCAACGATATTTACATCGTACTCACAGATTGTTATAAAATGTTCTGCTTTTTCTATGTACGTTGTCGCGTCAACACCGTTAGGTACGCTGACTTGAAAAATCCCTTGTCAATGCTAAATTAATAATTATCCTGAAATAATGGAAAAAATGAATATAAATTAATAGATAAATAACATTGACAAGAAGTAATAATTTAAATTGAATCTACGCAGAATCGTTTGTATTAATTCAATTATTATAAGCACTTATTATGAAGCTCTGATTAAAAGTAATTTTTGTAGTTATAATCGTAATTCAACTCATTTCAAAATGGTGTAAAATTGATAATAATTGCCACAAAATAAATTTTTCCATTGATACAAACTTCGATTTTTTTGTATAAAAAATTACTTCTCGGTTCGCTTTTTTTCTCGTCAGTGCATCACTTTATTGCTGGTCTTGAATGTTGCAAATTTACAATGTATTAATTCAATTTGTATTAATTCAATTTGTATTAATTCAATAAATAATTAAATTTGTATTAATTCAATTATTATAAGCACTTATTATGAAGCTCTGATTAAAAGTAATTTTTGTAGTTATAATCGTAATTCAACTCATTTCAAAATGGTGTAAAATTGATAATAATTGCCACAAAATAAATTTTTCCATTGATACAAACTTCGATTTTTTTGTATAAAAAATTACTTCTCGGTTCGCTTTTTTTCTCGTCAGTGCATCACTTTATTGCTGGTCTTGAATGTTGAAAATTTACAATGTATAGCGCTCAATCGTAGACAATTTGCTTTCTATTTAGCTGTAAACATGAGATCGAAATCGGTTTAACGAGAGAATCATTTGAATTATCGATAAAGAGTCCAAATACAATTTCCGTAATACGATGACACGAAAGAATGAATCGCTTTGTGGTTAAAAATTCACAAAGAAAAATACTACAGTGGGTGTAGAGGCTTAAAAATACTAATAAAATTCTAAAAAAAAATAATAAAAATTATGTATACAGATATGTATATATATGTATATATATATACGTATATTGATATTGCGGTCGATTGATTACGAGCCCGATCACAGACTGCGGTTGGAATTGTTACGGTGAGGTTCTTTCGCGCTTCCACGATTTTCCCCGGAGACCCGAAGCGTGTTACACAACACACTGAGCAAATTGTTACCATCGTGGTGGCACACGTCCCACTGGGGGATTGATCGTTGCTGGACGGAGACCGAGTTTCGAGTCATAACAATAAACGTAAGCCCTAATGGTATTGAGGTTTTGTTGAGTGAAATATTTCATTCTAAAGAAATATATAATACAAACAAAACAAATAATTTTATTTTTAAGTCCGATAAGGTACATTGTATTAATCTAGTTTATGTAACACGGGATATTCAAAGTAGATTTTTACAATTCTCATGTTATTTTTCATTATTTGCCATAATTTTTATGTGTATTCAATATATTAGACGAATTACTCGATATAGCGATGGATACAAGATCTGTGACTTAGGCGATCTCGCAAATCAAACAGTTTCAGACGAAGTCAATATTTAGATGGGTGACCGCTCAGTATCTCTGAGTTTTTGATGGCATTAAACTAAAAGCTTAGTAAAAATATGGCCAGCTGTATCGGTACAGGTATTCCAGCTCCCCTGGGCCCTCTTCGTGTAAATGCGATACAGTAGTGCATTAAAAAAGAGTGGCTGTGATCAACACTTCTCACAGGAACATGGAAGTTAGCGAGGTGAAGTTAAGGGGCTGGGATGGGGTTTAGAAAAAACCCGTCAACGGTAGATGCAGGAACATATGAAAAAATGTTAGTCGAATTTCTTAGTGGGTCAATACTTATTACAAAAATGATTAAATTATTATTTTTTAGCATTTCTTTATTATCATTAATAACATTAATTATTTTTCATATATAAGAAGCTATATGTATATTTATAATCACGCCGACATGTATAAAGCTACCATCTTTTCTAAAGCTTCTAAATTACAGTAATGGATAAAAAGTATACTCGGTACCACTTTTCCCTAGTGAAGTCTTTTGTATGCGTAACGAAGCAGAGGTTTATACGCGTGTTTTGGTCTCACATACTATGTGCGAATACCTGTACTTTTAAAAGAATCCAAACGAAGCTTACATCGTGGTTGCATCGCGAAGTAACCACTCATCGCTCAGCTCTTTTTTTCTCGCTCCTCTCTCCTCTTGACTTTCTTCCTCTTCCTCTCTCACGTATATGCTCAACGAAAAGGTACATAGAAGCGTAATGTACGTGAGGATACGAGTACCCCATGGCTATAGAATTTGAATGTAATTCATCGTGATGCCACAGCACTCTGTCAGCTTATTCTACGTAACGTTTCACGCACTCGTCATACCGGAGATGAGACTGGGATTCGACCGAGAGCTGATGAGTAATGAACATGTACATGAGCATTAGAGTAACGCTCACGCAGAACAGAGGCGCGTTAAGGGGGTTGCAAACAGGCGACTTAGTCTGATAAAAAATGTGTGCATCGTTCTAACTCGTATAAAAGAAAATGGCGGATGGTCGATGTGAAATTTTCCATCATAACACCCAAGTTTGTTACGCCCATTAGTTAGTCAACTAATTAATCTAAACCCAAATAAATGTGAACTCACACTGAGACAAGCAATTTGTTGAATCAACAAATCCTGCACTCACGGAAGGCGAACAAACATGATACAACATAATCCAGTTATTTCAAATTACAAAAAAGAGCCAATCGCACTAAATATTTTGTTTCCCTGACTGAAACTGACATTGTTTCTGACTTAATATTTATTTAAATCGAATAATTATTTAATTAAGTCAAATAATTATTTATTTGAACCAAATAAACAACGAATATTTATTTTAACCAAATCGATATTAAATTTTTTTGTTTGATATCCAAATATGTATTATTGAACCTCTTACAATCCGAAAGTGCGTATTCTACTAATTTCTCATCAGTGATTATGAGAAATCAGTTGACCATGGGAGTCATTAGACTCCGATGGATTTCTCACAGGAATGTGACCCGTAGAAGTTATAAACGTTCGCTACCTAATTCTGGATCAGAATTGGTTGGAACGTCTCATCTTACTCGACTTCCACAATTTATGTCCGTCCAGAGGCCACTGCGTATGTGAGAAGAGCCTCAGCGCTTTGCGCCACGCGGTGGCCGAACCAAGAAGCTACTCGGACGTTCATTAATTCTTTCGACAACCCATTTAGTTACGATAATGTCAAAACGTGTTCATAAAATAAAACCTAGTTTGTTGGAATAGTTTGGTATCTTCAACCAATTATTCTGTCCATGAGATCATATGATTCAGTTCACACAACTTCAAATTTAGTTGAACGAGACGTACGGATTTTTTTTATAAGTCTAAGTAATTATACATATTTGGATATCAAATAAACAAATTTAATATCAATTTGTTTACAAATTGTTTATTTGATTATTTATTTGATTTAATTAAATATTCAGTCAGAAACAACGTCAGTTTTAGTCAGGGAAACGAAATATGTAGTTCGATTGACTCTTTTTTGTAATTCGAAATAACTGGATTATGTTGTATCATCAACTGAATGTTTTGTTCGCCCCCCATGACCGTAGGATTTATTGATTCAACAAAAATTTTATTGATTCAACAAATTTCTTTTCTCAGTGTAGGTTGAACTACATATGCGGTTACCATGATATTATTATTGTTAAATCATCAAAATTGTAGCGAACAAACTGAAATTTGTTGATTCAATAAATTTTTTTTTTCTCAGTGCATATAAATCCAAACTCGAGCAAACTAACATATATCCGTAAGAAAACCCTCTTAAAAGAGTAGATTTTTTAAATAGTAGACTTTTCATATACAGCAAAATTTATTAAGCCCTTTGGTTTGACAGAATTCGATGCATGTGTGTCTAACTTAGTACGCGAACGCGTATTAAGAATAGCGAACATCGTTGTAAGGACTGCCTCACATCGCGAGTAACTACGAGAAAGTAACGTTTGCACCATCACAAAAAGCGTCCGCCACCGAATTTTTTTTTCTTTTTTTTCGCAGTGTGTAAATACATTCAACTCCTATTATGCTAAGCCGAATTCATACTCGTGTAAATGCACATAAACGTCTTTCTGAAAATTGTAATTTGTATGTATACTGTGACGGTTTTTTTCAAGACCCTTATCAAGAATGGTTGTTTGCAAGGTAAAATGGAACCTCTCGACTTCCCGTTTGATGCACCGGCCACGTCATCCTCTCACTGCACAAACCTACGGCGATGACATTTAAGAATATTATTAATTCGCGTCATTATTATAACAAACTTGATAGATTGTGGAGCGATATTTTGAGAGTTCAAGGTATTTGAAGGTCACGAGGAGTGCGAGGATGCCTGTGGGTTAATTACGTCATTGTCATTGCTACGAGAAAAGTCAAGAAGCATTTAGAATATTCGCGAACATCAGCTGTCCTTGTCACGCAATTTCAACGACCACGTTCTCCTACCTGTTATCAGGACGGTCATGCTTTGGATGATTCTGGGACCCTTCGATTCGTCTCGCCGAAACAATAATTCATCGTTTGTCTCAGCTATCGTTTATTTCTCTAAATTTTAAGATCGTCGTCCCGATTAACAATTTTGAAGGATAATAAATTATCCTTGCGAGTAGATCCGCGAAAATAATTTATTCGGACTCGTTTCATTTTGTATTGAGTAGGTTCTCGGAAGTGTGCGTCAGAGTGTATGTGCCATCGTTTCTCTCTTGGTTACATTTTCGCGCGTATTTCTTATCTTCTTTCCGAGATTATAATTTTCTACGCATAGTTCTCAAGTATTTGTATCATAAATTGTTTGTAATATTTCGTTGAAAATCCTGAAGACAAGCGCAGTCTCGAGGAAAACGTTATTTAATAAGTTCGATAAAATGTTGTCAAATTCAAATACTACCGAATTTAACTTTTTCTAGCCGACCCTGCCCATCTTGCTGCGTTAGTTAGTCAATTGTTCTTTCTCTTTCTCGGTGAGCCTTGACGTCGGCTGGCGCCCAAATTAAATACAATCACCGAGAAGGAGAACGAACTTTTGTGGTAATCGCACATGTTAAAAATTTCGGTCACAGTACTTACCGAATGAAACGAGTTTGTACCGAATGAAACGATCAATATTTTCGGAGAAAAAAATATTAGTTTTTCAGTGTAAACGGGTTTCAAAGGGAGAATGAAAACTTTGGTAAAATAATTGTAATTATATTAGTTATTAAAATAAATTTTCGAACGCATTGTAAATTGAATTAATTTCGTTTCAATAATATGGTTAAAATTAAAACGTTAATTTATTTATAAATCCAAATCAATAATCGAATATTTATTCTAAAATTAATCAATCTTACACATATACTCAACACCCTCCAAGACAAACGATAGATATAAAATCGAACAAGGTATTCAGTACAAAATAACGTCTAAAAATAAAATGATGTATGCCAAATAATATTTTAGTTCGCAGTATAATGCTTTTGAGGGGCTGTACCGTCATTAGACTATTATGTAGTGTGATTTACAGTCCCCGCAGTTTCCGGAAGAGAACTATGCTTCCTTGACACACCCCATCTTCTTTTATCCTTTTTATTATGTCTTCCCCTTTTTATCTCACCCTGTCTCTCTCTCCCTCTCTCTCTCTCTCTCTCTCTCTCTCTCGCTTTCTCTGTTTAACTTTCGTTCTGAATGCGGGCCCTGTTAAACCGTGCAATAATGATGACAGTGATAGTGCCACAACGATAATAATATTAATGATAATAATAATAATCATAATAATATTAACCCCAAGGCAATGATAACATAATGGACGACGTAACAGAGTTTTACGAGCAGGAAAGATGTCGAGGAGCGATGATCGACTGTTCTCACTCCTTGCTCAATCAAGTTCCACCGACACTTCTGCTGTAGGGTAGAAAAAGTATCGGGGAAGGGATGGTTTTGAGGAGGTTCGTGATGGCGTAGCCGGGGATGAAAACGCGCACGGATGCCTCGAGGGTTACCGTGACGGTTCGCGCGACTCAACGAACCCCTCTTTCTAGAAATTCGCCACGGCCAGCTGTATACCGCGACTCAATTACAAACGCAAGTAAAAATTGCAAAAAGGCGTACTTTAGTGATGATTTCGTGAAAAAAGTGATCCTTTCTGACTGTTAGGCTCCGATTCATCTACGATATAATCAAACAGCGTAATTTCATTCTTTCTGTATTGTGTACAAATTTATTCGCATGGCAAATCGATCAATGGATGTGCATGATACTTGTCATTTTTTTAGTTTTGGTCATATTCATGGATTTGGTTTTCCGTATTCTAATTAATGTCGAAAATTATTTAAGGGATTTTGAAAAACATAGAAATATATATATTTCTTCAATAAAATACATTTCTGAAAATTACGAACTTCATTAAACTATTCTCTGTTTTGAATTTTATAAAACGTCCTACAACGATTTTTCCATGAATCAGGAGGACCCATTTTGAATATAAGCCCGCGTAATTTTTTCTTCTTCCGGACTTCGAAAGTTCATTTTTTTCAAGCCCTTCTCAAAAGCTATGAGAGATTAATTCAATTTTCTCTTCTACATCGACTCGAAATTGTTCAAACTTTTGCTACACAAATAAACACGCTTGGAAAAGTATAGATTTGTGGACAAGATCTGTTTTGTGCTGAGTCAAAGTTTCACGGGTTCCTCAGACGTGATCTCCGTAGGGATCAGGTCTGAGTAAAAATAAGGGCAATTGAGATGCCCTTTTTTTTATCCATACACGAAGGCTCAATTTATGAAATTGGAAATGCAAAATCGTCAATTTCGGTGCTGAAGAAAATGACTGGCCGCAGTTTTGGGCCTGATAGGATACTCGCGTCTTATAGCGCGATACTTCCCCTCTCTCTCTCTCTCTCTCTCTCCCTCCCTCCCTCCCTCTCTCTCTCTCTCTCTCTCTCTCTCTCTCTCTCTCTTTCTCTCTCTCTCTCTTTTGTTTAACTACTTATATGCGTGGTCCATCGATATTTTCGCAACTTCGAGCTCACAACGAGTCAAGGATGAGGAGACGCGAGATCGACCTGAACAGGATGAGAGAAGGGTGTTCACTTTTGCTTTACACATGTAAACTTGGCGCTACGAGTCGTACCCCCGCTTGACACGCTCGCGCAAGCACTATCAGCGTCCCCCGCGTCCTGTGTCATCCGTAATCCCCTCCCCCCCCCCCCTATGCCCTCCCTCTTCACCCCTTTCCAACTCACCGTGTCTAACCCTGCGCGCATGAAACGCTTTTATTATTGCATTATGCACGGAACGTGGTGACACGGACCCTTGATGCTCAAGTGGCCGGACCGAATCCATGTATACATCGAATTTCGACCTCATCTTCCAACTATACCCCTCGACTAGAAAATGTCTTCATTTAATCATGTCGTTTTGTAGCCACAATCGTTTTCGTTTTTCATTTTATTCTTGCGTCTATATAAATTCAATAATTAGGTACATTTATTCCCTTCATTAGCAGATGATGAAAACTATTGTACATGATTTTTTTATAATGAGAAGAAAAAGATTCGTATTAGAGAACGGTTCAATTTTTTTTTTAGTAAAAATAATTGATAAGCAATAGGAAGAGCAGTCGGTCCGATGGATAAGGGCTCGGGCTCGCACGCCGCCGGTCCTGGGTTCAAATCCCGGCCGAGAAACACCAATGAAAATTTGAGAATTTTTGAAGTGTTTCTGCTGCAATCCCAGGCGGGTTGGATTCCACCTTCATAAATTTATGCCCAAAACACTTCTCTGTGATGCATGAGCGGTCGGTGTACGGCTTTGGTGGACTCCCGTGAACGGTTCTCATCGTGCGTATGGTGGCCCTCTAACCGTACATGCATTGGCTGGCTCATTCATTGCATCACAGCTGAGGAGGTACCTGCCTGAGCACCTGTGGTGGCCGTGCTTGAGCGTGCTTGCATTGGGACCCAAAGAGATTAGTCAGGTACCGGCTGTACTGGCATGGTTTTCTGCAATTTCCCTTCGCCCTTGGTAAATGCGATACAGTGGGGAATAAATCGGCTGCAGTCGCACATATGGGTAAATGTAATTAAAAAAAAATAATAATAATTAAGAAGCAATAATATAAAACAAACTAATGAACAAAAGAATTGTATATGAGTGATGAAAAAATTATCGAGTAAATATTTTTTCATGTCATTGCACAAATTTGACAACTTTCGTTGCAAACTCTTGTAAACAAAGGTCATTTGAAACACCGAATAAGCGACTATGAGTGCGAAAGATACAGCCATTTCGCATTTCGAAAAGTTTCCTCATTAATAAAATGTATAGAAAAGAAATTTGTTGAATCAACAAAATTTTTGTTGAATCAACAAATCCTGCGGTCGCGGGGGGGGGGGGGGGGGGAGGGGCGAACAAAACATTCAGTTCATGATACAACATAATTCAGTTGTTTCAACTTACGAAAAACTGTAAATTGAACTAAATATTTTGTTTCCCTGACCGAATATTCATTCAAATCAAATGATTATTTATTTGGTTCAAATGATTATTTATTTGATTCAAATGATTATTTATTTGATTTAAATAAACAATACATATTTATTTTAAACAATTTGATATTACATTTTTTTGTTTGATATCCAAATATGTAAATTGAACCTTTTACAATTCAAAAATGTGTATTCTACTAATTTCTCATCAATCATGATCAGAAATCAGCTGATCATGGGAGTCATTAGACTCCGACGAATTTTTCATGGAAATATAATCGGTAGAAGTTTTAAATGATCGCTACCTAATTCTCCATCAGAATCGGTTAGAAGTTGGAAGTTGGAACGATTTATTTTACTCGACTTCCGCAGTTTATATCCGCCCAGAGGCCACTGTGTATGTGAGGACAGCTTCGGCGCTCTGCGCCACGTCATGGCCGAACCGAGAAGCTACTCGAACGTTCATTAATTCGTTTGACAACCCATTTAGTTTCGATAATGTCAAAACGTATTCACACGACAAAACCTATCTTCAACCAATTATTGTGGCCATGAAATCATATGATTTAGTTCACACAACTAAAAATTTACTTGAATGGGATATACGGATGTCTTTTTTAGGTTTGTTGATTCAATCATATATTTAGTCGACCAAATCCACATTTAGTTGTTTCAACAGCTTGAATTAGTTGAGACAATGTCGTAGTTTGTTGACGCAACTAAACGGATGCAACAACATATTTTGATTGTTTTAACCACATAATTTGTTGGTTGCACTACATATGCGCTTACCATGACATTATTTTTGTTGAATCAACAAAATTGTAGCGGACAAAATGGAATTTGTTGATTCAACAAATTTCTTTTGTTAGTGTATAATGAAGAGGGAATTCCTATGACGAATGTTGAGAAAGTGGATCTTTTTTTTCAAATATTATTACTAGTTTATACCTTTAGAATATTGTATTACTGCTGGTAACTGAAATTTTTGACTATTCGGAACATTATACTCAAAATAATTTTTGATGCATTTTCATCACACTATGTTTTCAAAATCATTTCCAGCTACTTAAAAAAAAATTACTTATCGAAATTGAAAAACTTTCCAGCATAGTGTTTTGGTATTATATTTTTCATTATATAGTAATGCACCGGATCGCGCATCGATCGTTTGGGATGAGGCAGTTTTTATGAAATTATAATGATGCTCACCTACTAATACACAGTAAAAATATAAGCCACCCGTATCGGCCGGGTTTTTTCCCCGTTTCCCTCGGCCTTCGTGCAGATACGATACAGCAGTGCATTAGGAAAGAGTGGTTGAAGACAACACTCTGAGGGGGGGGGGGGGGGGGGGGAAGAAAAAACACGACACCGCCAAATTATATCGACATATCTCAAGCGGTAGTGCGAGACACAAACTGCGAGACAGAGAATGCGAAACACAGAGTGCGAGACAAAGAGTGTGAGACAGAGTGCGCGGCGCACTCTCTGTCTCATATTACTGAGCAATGGAATTACTCACATTATTGCGTAATGGAAACAATTTCCATTACCCATTACATTATAATGAGTAATGGAGAAAATTTCTACTACCCAATACATTGCAATGTGATGAGTAGTAGACAGAGTGCGAGGCGCACTCTCTGTCTCATATCACTGAGCAACGGAATTACGCACATTACATTGTAATGAATAATGGAGAAAATTTCTACTACCCATTATATTGCAATGAGTAAAGGAAAAAATTTATATTATCCATTACATTGTAATGATAATGGATAATGGCAAAAATTTCCAATACTCGTTACATTTTAATCGCTGATAATTGAAATAGTAGTAACTGAGCATTGCTCGGCCATCACAAGCGATAGCGGTTTTGGCCTGGGTCAAAATGATCCAATGGTAGTAACCGAGCGTCTCTTGGTTACCATTGGTCATTTTGACTCATGGGTCATCTTGACCCAGTGTGTCTTTAACGCCTAATAGGTTATTGTAACCCATTGGGACATTTTGACTCATGGATAATTTTGACCCAGTGTGTCTTTTACGCCCTATGGGTTATTCTGACTGAATAGGACTTATTATTTTAACCCGGGCCAAATCCGCCATAGCTACTAGCAACCGAGTAACTCACGATTACTACAGATGGGTCGTTTTCATCTAAGCAAAAACCCTTACCGCTACTGGTAACCGAATAATCCTCGGTTCCTACTATTGAGTTATTTTAACCTAGGCCAGAACTGTTACCACTGCTGGTGCCCGAGTAGCACTTGGTTACTACCATTGGGCCATTTAGACCTAGGCCGAAGCCGTTACCGCTGCTGGGAACCGAATAATCCTTGGTTACTACTATTAGGTCAATTTGACCCAGGCCAAAACTGCTATCGCTACTGGTGATCAAGAAACTCTCGGTAACTACTGTTGGGTCCGTTAGACCCGGGCTGAAACCGCTACGGCTATTGATTAACCGAGTACCACTTTGTTACGACTATCGGGTCATTTTCACCCAGGTCCAAGTCGCTATTATTCATCGAATATTGGGTCAATATAACCCAATGGTAATTAGCGACTATGCTAACGTTGGGTCAAAATGACCCAATGGTAGTAACTGAGTAACCCTAGGTTATTACCATTGGAATTGTCAGTTATTAAAATTTGATGAGTACTGAAAATTTTATCCATTATCCGTTACAAAGTAATGGGCATTTTTCCCATTACTCATTACAATATAATATGTAATAGATTTTTTCTGTTATTCATTGCAATGTAATGGGTAATGAAAACGCAAATGCATTATAAATGTAATGAATAACTTGCAACCCTGCTTTAGTCTAATCACTAGTTATCCAGTAATTGAAAATACATTTTTCACCAATTAGAATTTTTTCCGCTAAGTGAAAATATATTTTCCTTCAATTATCAATTATTCAAATAATTGTGTTACGTCCAGAAGGGACTTTGTAACTTGGAAAGGAAATAGAAAACTGGATAATAAAATAAAGATAGATAAATAAAACTGGTAATTTCGCTGTCACCAGGTTATACTGATGGTACAACCGAATATAAAACAAATAATGAAAATATAATAAAATTTAAAGATTAATAATTCGGAAAAATAGAGAAAAGGTAACGTGGAAGACTAGGTTCTGGGCAAGGATGCCTGTACGGTCCCGTACGGGCCCCGGTATTCTCTGGAAATGGTGGGTCAATAATTGTATTAGCAAAACGAAACATAGTTGCAGAATTACAATTGTTCGTTTATTAAGATAAAATAAAGTTTAGTTGAAACGGTAAAGTTATAATAAAGAAAAACAGGAACTTACAATTTCCCGATTACAACCCAGTCGCATATGACGCGGGGACAATCACCCCCGCGTTATCGCTCCTGCACACAACGCTCTTCACACTCGCTTCTTTTCTGCTACGCAAATGCTTACATTTGTGCGCTTGGACTTAAGCCGATTGTTAGCCCGAACGAGGTTCGATCGAGTATAATTGGATTTAAATTAGTAAATAATTAGAGTTAGATATCTAAGTGGTAATAATTGATTAATGAATAAAAATGAACGTCCTTGTCATGGAGTGGTACACTACGGAAAATGCGCGATTTATATTATCGAATTGAAGACTTATATCTCTGTGCGGGTCCGCCTGCTAATGAGCCGAGTCGGTCTTATTACACCGCCGCGAGGATGGCTTTAATACGGAGTTTACTTCCAACCCCAAGAATAAACCGTGGCCAAGTTGGAACTGATGAGCCGCATCCGCCACAGGAATGACGAGAGTTCGAAGAGCTATCGTCCCGTATCGATGGGGTTTTTTTGATCACCCGGCGTTTTGGGCTAGTCCTGGGTTTTTCCATTGTCGAATTCCGCGGATTACGCGATGCGCGATCGGTGGAATTCGACACGATACATCCGGCCCGCAACGGCGATCGCACAACCGTTCGAGGAATTCGCACAGAGACCAAGCTCGCGACAAGGACGGTCTTAAAATATAAAAATGCGATTAACTGAAATAATTATAATGATAATTCTCAGAGAGCAGAGGCTCGTCACGACCTGGCTCGCGTTATCTCGCCAAGTATATACTTGGCGAAAGAAATAAAAGGAATTAAATGTAAGGGACAGGACGTGACAATTGAAAATATCCGTCGGCAAAATACCAATTATTTGGGTAATTGATACTTTATTTTCTACCAATTACAAATTATTAAAATAATTGATAATATATGCTGGCCAAATACCAATTATTTGGGTAATTGATCTTATATCTTCTACCAATTATAAATTATTTGAATAATTGACAACATTTATCGAAATTATTAGCGAAAATATCAGTAGTGCCGATCTCTGGTGGAATATCTTTTCAAAACAGTGTTTTGCGGTGACCACTTTCACTAGTGACTCGTTCATCTGAAATTAATAAACCCAAGAAATTTCATAAGTTTAATAGTTTATCTAGTACTCAATCGAAGGATTTTGAAAAAAAATTGACTCAATGGCGGCCACCGAAAGTGTAATTTTCGATTTTTAGGCAAAAAAAATTGCTTATTTTTGCTATAAAAAAATGTATGGGTCGAAAATTAAAATCTTTCGATTAAGCACTAGTTTTTTATGTATCAAGAGACGTGGTAGCCTCGACGCCTAGTATTAAAAAGAAAAAAAAATTTAAGGAAAAGTGAAAACAAAATTTGTTGTACGTCACTTTCTGACGACAACCTTTAATTTTCATCGACCATTTTTATATCTGAAAAAAAAAATTATTATTAATAATTATTACTAGATTAAAGAATGTTACTTACCTTAAAATCGACAAGATAAATTCTTGTATGTTAGTTTTATCTTGAGACAGGTTATTTGTTTTTTTTTGACAAATTTTCCACACCTGCCGCGGCCGCGGTCCTTTCGGCTGACAGGGCTCTACTTTAATAAATTTGTTGGGCGCCAGTTAGCTTAAATGCTAACAATATTAATTATTGCCGGCCAGCGTGAGCACGAAAGAGTCGGTACAGTTAGCGGACCAAAGAGGAAAGAGTCAAAGTGACGAAGTGTGGCAAGGGCAGTGAAGAGAATAAAAGTGAACAGCGAACTTACTTGAATGTAAAGTCGAAATACAAATTCTTTATTCTCAAGGTTCCAGAGACTGACAAATAGCAGGATCTGTGACAGCCAGATTCGCCTTACAATCCTCCTTATAATATGTTTTATTAATTCTTAACTGTAGTTCCAATGGACGCAAAATGAGACAAAATGCGCTAAGGCAAGAAAACGATGTATTCGCAAGAATGGTTGAGCGTAGACTCGGTCCAGGGCCCTTCGTTACACTTGCCACCTCGGATTTTCGAGAGAGGGGCAAGGACCCAGGAAGTGGCGACTCCTAGCGCTAGATTTGACAATAGAATAGAATTGTCGCGAGTCGCTTGTCGAATTTGGTCTAATAGTGATATGTCCTCACAGGGCGTTCATATCATATGGTTCGATGCTTCTCAGCTGAGCGAACGAGTCGAGAATAAATTCTCATGACTCAATCTATAGTCATAGTATTAACCTCCTATAGATCCTCGACCGGCCGATAGGTGGCCCCGGCGGCTGGTGTCGCTTCGCGTTCGCGCTCCCTACCCTGACCGGGATGTAGGTAACGAACACGTCCGCAATCGAGAGAGTTTTTGAGATCGACCGCTAGCTGGCGACGAGCTACCTAGTTTCCCGTACGCACCAAGTTGCCTTAGAAACAATATAAATCATACTAATTTCTGATTCTGTACCTTTTTCGATCGCCAACAAGGCTTTTTTCTGAACCACTCAGCCGACAACGCTAAGTGCTACAGAGACACGACAACGGTTTGTCCTTTCCACCCTCGACAAGAGGATCCATTAAAATTTTTTCCATAAATTCACTTTTTAATAATATGTATTTGTAATCATTTTTTATTGTTTCATATTTGTTCTTTTATACTTTTTTGGATAAATTATTTTCTCCACTGGTATAATTTTTTTTTATGTGAAATAAAAAGTTCTAAAAAAAAATTCTTTCACATATAAATGTGTCTTTTTCTTATATATGCTCCTATATCGAAAAAAGAAACCCCTGTTTCTCTTCGTCGTCGACTCCGCAGAGCTGATAAAGCTATTGTAAAACATATTACTACACTCTTGTCGGTAACTTGACATCGTAAAGACCTTCGCCTTTATCAAGCAGACGCCACCTACCAGCAACTCTTTTCACCATTATTCGGACTCAATTTGGCATACAGGAGACTACAGCAGAGGCCCTCACCTCAATACCGCTGGCCGAAATCCTTCCCGAGAAGATTGGCATCAACGCCCACGCATCTAATCTCTCTGATTCACACTAGTCTTTATCAAGACTCCTTCATGATCGACTAGGCCAGGACTCCCAAACCGAAAGCGGCCCTTCTCAGAGCCAACAGATCTTTCTAACGTAGTAGCCAAAAATTGTTATAACAATTTATATATCAAATTTTCGCCGAGCGCTACCACACTCTTATATACAGTAATATGAGATTTTCCGGACTTTTTGAAATTTAAAAACTCCTCCCACGCAGCAACGGGTGGAGTTATTGAAACTAAAAGCAGGTTACCAATGCAAGTTTGTTTTTCTACCAAGTGCTTTTTGTAAGAAGTCGTGTGGTCCACGCAATCCGGAGATATCGCAACATTGCGTAACAAATTTCATCAGCTTGGGAACTTTTATTACGATGACATTTATTAGAGACAGAAAGACGTAAGTTATGTTTATTTACATTGGACATACGTCCTTTATGACTAAGTCTATATTTATCTACCCTGACGTCATTATACAGTCACCTAGTAAGTCTACTCTTTCGAAGATTTCAAAGATGAAGATGCAGACAAAGATTAAGATGGAAGTCAAAGTGAAGTTTAAGGTGGAGGTGGAGGTGGAGGTCTACACATTGAAGGTCAAGGTCAAGATGAGAGGGACAGTGTGGCGAGGGGGAGAGAGAGAGGGAGAAGGGGAAGGGGGAGGGAGAGAGTGAGAGAGGGGGGAAGAGTTATTCTCTCTATCTCTTCCTCGCCGTCTTTCTATGTTAAGTAATCCTTTAAAAATATTGTTGAACTTTTAATGTATTATTAATGTTGATATTCAGTGTACCCCAAACATTGTAGCGAAGTTGTATAAAGAAATTAGCTATATTTATGCACTAAGAATGTATTTACAATATTTACATGTACTTATTTTTTTACTATTTTCACTGTCAATATCCAGTATTTCACAATTTCACCATTTTACTCCACTCAGTTTCACTATTCTTGAATTCATCATTTTACTATTCATTACTTCATTATTTTACTATTAAAATAAAAAAGTAAAAAGAATGCCAAGTATTAAAAAGTCGCGACCTGATTTATAAAATGACCACTTTATATTGCTGTTATTACGTTAAAATAAAAACTATCTTTCAATTCACAGCTTTCATTTCTTTTTCGTTATATACAAAAAGTTACTTCACCCCTAAAAAAACTACTAAAAAAATGGTGTTCTTGATTTAAAAAAAATGAAATCATTCTAACATTTATTATTTATTTATTTTTTTTAATTTAACCTCTTTATTGCAATCTGTTATATTTTTAAAATTTAAACATTCGGCAATACGGTTGAAGTGTCTATTCTTGTTTAGTTCATTATGGGTTTCCAGTGAAACTCCTTCATGTCGATCGTGGGTGTTTGTGTTTATTTTGTTTTATGCCGGGAACCGATTTTGGAGGTCTCTCGGTTTGAATTTTTTGAGTCGTCTTGTGCTTGCATGTTCTTCTAGTAGGCCTGATGCTAGTTCGTTGGGATGATTCACGATCCTTGTTTCATAGTGTTGGCTGTGTCGATGGATTTCTTTTTTAATCGTGCTCATTTGGAGATCTCGGTGGATGATGGTGTTGGACACGTACCATGGGACATTGGTTATTATACGCAGTGTTTTTTATTACAGCCTCTGCAGTATGTCGATGTTGGAGTTGATTGTTGTGCCCCATAGCTGTATGCCGTAGGCCCATATAGGCTTAAGTATTGTTTTGTATATGGATAGTTTGTTGGTTAGCGATAGTTTCGATTTTTTTTCGATTAGCCAGTACATTCTTTTGACTCTTAGGTTTAGTTCTTTTCTTTTGGCTTTGACGTATTTTGCCCATGTTAACCTTCTGTCCAGGTGGATTCCTAGGTATTTAACCTCCACTACGTTTGGTAGCGAGTGATTGTAGAGGGATACGTCCGGGCAGTCTCCTTTTCTGGTGGCAAACGTAATGTGAACTGATTTAGTTTCACTGGCTTTGATTCGCCACTTGTCAAGCCATTGTTCGATGTTATTTAGATGTCTTTGTAGATTGGAGCTTGCGATATCTGGGTTCTCGTGGCCCGCTAGGATGGCTATATCGTCGGCAAACGTTGCTACAGTTTGATACTCGTATATTAATTACGACTATCAATCTTGAGTCACCCACGTAAAAATAACTGTTGGCCCTGATAAGGGCCGTGTAGTTTGTATGTAACGATGAGACTCGGTGCGAAACGTTGACGAAAAAGATACGAAAGTATAGCTATACCAAAGCAATCGATGTGAAGAACCCCCCGAAAAAATCAACGACGAAAGAGGACGTTGCTACAAAAGCCGAATGAGAGGTGTGCGAGGAGTCCTCTGCGCGATTTGTCGAATTGCAGTGGACGGAGACCTTGGAGCCGGTTGAACGATGGCGAGTTTCTTCTTCGGCGATATCCCGATGATCTTCCTCTCACGCTGCAGTTGACTTGCTGGCTTCGCTGGTCTAGTTAATTTTAGTTCAAGTGCTTTTGCCACGATTGGATTCACGTTGGTTTTCGCAGGAGTTTTTGCAGGCAATTTTACGGGACAGGGTCCGGCGTATCGGGCAGTGGAATTCCGAGTGAGCTTTTCAGCCACCGGACTCGGATTCCTGGGATACCGCGATGCGACGGGTTGGGAGAGGGTTGGCAGGAGTGCCGGGAGTCTACGTCCCAAGTCCTGAGAAGGACTGTTCAATTTGCTGTTCTCTCGCTTCAGATCCTGAAAAGGACCGTTTGGTTTATCGTTCTCCTTGGCCTCTCGTACGATTCTCCTTTCTTCGGCACGCCGGTCCAATCTCCGCAAATACGAGCCAGTCTTCCTCCTTGGCATGAAGATTGGGAATCCGTTTGACACAGGGAGAAAGAAGATCACGATAATTGTAGATGTTTCAAAATGTTGAAATTTTTATTGAAAGTTTACAAAGTTCGGTTTGGGAGGCACCTGTTCGGTACTATCTCCGAAGCGAGAATGAGCTCGAGCTCCGCGGGGCGCCTGTATTTATATCCGGCCGGTCGCGCAGGATTGGCCGGTGGTCACGTGGTGGGGGAACGGCCTAGCGCCTCGACGCTGATTGGTGCGCCGGTTGGTATGTCTCTACTCTGTGATTCTAAGGTAAGGATTATGTGTATGAGACTTATAAATATTTTTATTTTCGCGTATTAATTTTGTTTTTTCGTTTTCTTTTCAGATATTTTTCATATTAATGTGGGGGTTTGAGGGATTTAATAAGTTTTTTTAATTCTAGCGGGCGAGGTAGAAAATTAGACGTTGCCGGCAAATAGGCGCGTGTAGCGCGCGTGTAACAAGTTGTGTCTCTGTCGAAGGGTAGATCTGCTGTAAAGATGGTATACAGCAGAGGTCCAAGGACGCTAGTTTGTGGTACCCCTGACGTGATGGGAAGAAGTGGTGACAGGGCTTGGCCCTGTCGTACTTGGAATTGTCTATTGTTGAGATAGGACTTGAGTAATAGGAAGTACTGTGGTAGAGTGTTTTATTTTGTAGCCCCTCGTGCCAAATCTTGTCGATCGCCTGTTTCACATCTAGGAAGACGGCTGAGCAGTATTTTTTCTCCTCGATTGCGTTTGATATACAATTGTATACCCAGCAAACACAGCCAGGATCATTTTCGGAACATTTACGTGACAAAAAATATCACAAATATGTCATATGAATACCATCAAAAAGCCGGAACTTTTCCGTCGAGCACATAAATAAGATGGAGTTTATATGTTGTAGATATATGTATTTAATATGTTAAAGAAATATGTAAATTTTACGTAAATAATAAGCCCTTCACGCTGCCTCTATTTACAAGATGAAAAAAATACAGGAAATTATGGACATCATAAATATGTAACATTGATACATAAAAATTTCATCTCAGACGTACGGAATATTTACACGCACGCGGGATTTGTCAGACTCTTATGGATTGATTCCGTAACATTTACAGAACATTGGTATATGATTATTAAATAGAATTAAAAACGTAGCAATTACGTATTATTCAGTTCATCAATATTACAAGGTATTTTAGGTAAAAAAATATACGTATTTGTTACATTTTTAGTATATTGAATAATGATATCCCAATGTTTTGCAATCGTTACCGCGCTAATTCGTAACACGGTGACAAAAATTAAGTGCCTATATAAATATCTCGTGCTCGTGTTGACGAGATTGTTACGTACTTGTGATGTTCACCATTTTATGTTTTCCCTGCGGAAATTTTCAGGTTATGTTTCATGGATTCGACAGTTGTGGTTTCGAGTACAAGTGAAAACAAGCGAGTGTGAAAGTGCAAGGAGAAAAAAGTGATTGGTGCCCAAAAAAATCGGTGCAGTACATCACGAGTTCAGTTTTCTTTTTCACAGGTAATATTAAAAGAAACCACATAATACCTGCGTGCTATACGCTGGCCAATTTCCGAAAATACGTCGTCGTTTCCTGGAGCAGTTTATATAACCTCACTTTTGTGATATGTCAGCATAAGATTAAATCTTAACCAAATTAATTACATAGTCTTCAACAATAGCCATCGAGTGTAAATTTTATAAAGATCTACGTAACTTTTTTTGTTTGTGATTAGAGCAAAATTAATTTGCGATACAATGAATAATAGGAGCCTGCAAAAACCGTAAATCTGAAAACTGTCGTTATAGGACATCGTAACGACGACGCATTCTTGTTTGTTTTTTTCTATCTTTATTTGCTTGATTAATAGTCTTTTTTCAATGTTTACAGTTGAATAAATTATATATAGACACCAAAAAAAAAATCCGCCAGCTCAAAACATCTAATGGTTTAAAATCATTATATGTTTATATGCTTTTTTGAGTTCCTGAAAGAAAACCAATACCAAAGAGGGTAATATGCAAGATTATTTAAAGGTTGTAGTATTCAAAAAGAGATACATGCAATGATAATAAAAGTTCTCAATATGTGCCATCGAAGTTTTGTAATTTATTCGTTAAATAAATCCTTTCCTTGATGCATGTGACCCGGGAACTACGTGTAACAGTGGAGTCATATTTAAGGGCATTGGTTACGAATTTTTTGCATCAAATATTCTTTTCTCATTCCATAATAGTCACATCTATGTTCTAAGTATACTACGTATTTCAATACGGAGTTGTTATTTCAATGTGCTGAATATGCTACATGTCCGATTACGTAATATTTACATCGAGATATTTAATATTTTACATGGTTTTTCCATGTAACTTTTTCGTAATCCCAACTTGACAAAAGGATGACAAATTTCAGAACAGGCACTGCTTCAATTAAGGAGCCTCGGATATAAATGTTACATCTAATATAACACGTGTTCTGCAAAATTTTCGTAACTATAATGTAACTGTGTTTGTAGGGTATTCTCTTTACTTGTTCGATTGTCGAGTGCTTGTTTCTGAATCCGAATTGGTGGTGGGGGATTATTGCGTTTTCGTTTATCGTGATTTTCATTCTCTTTAGCGGTGGTTTTCCGAGCACTTTTGACAGGATTGGCAGAAGGCTAATTGGCCTTTATGACAAGACTTCGTTGGGAGGTTTGCCTGGTTTTGGGAAGAGGATTATTTGTGCTACTTTCCACTGCATTGGAATATGTGATTTTCTGATTATTGAGTTGAATAGTGTTGTTAAAAAGACGATGGCTTTCCTCGGTAGCTCTTTGAGAATTTTTCCGTCGATGAGATCATACCCAGGCGCTTTTCTGCTATTCAGTTCCTTGATTATCGTGCTATGCACTTCTGTTGGTGAGATGTGTTTGATTGGTAGCATCATGGGTAAGGGACTCTCTAAGTATTCCAGTATTTCCTCGTTATCCAGGTTGGCTGGGAAGGGTTTAAATACGTTTCTTATATGGTTGGCGAAAGTTTCTGCCTTTTCTGTGTCGCTTCTTGCACAGGTATTATCAGCGTTTCTTATTGGAGGACTTTGTTGTTGCGGTTGTTTTAGATGCTTAGTTACCTTCCATAGCGAGTAGTCTGTTGTCGATGTGTTTGTTAGGTTTTGAAGACTTTGCTGGATCGAATCATTTTGGAAGTCCCGGATAAGTTTTTTTAGCTCTCGAATGGCTCTGTTGAGGTTGGTTTTGTCTGTTGGGTTTTTGGTGAGTTGTCATCTTCTCTTTAGCCCTCTTTTTATGGTTAATTTGTCTTTTATCTCTTTGGGGTAGTATATGTCCGTGACTTTGGTTTCTACTTGTGGGGTGATTGATCGGGCCGTGTCTTGAATTAATTCAGTGAACTGTTTGGCAGCAGCATCTATTTCATCATTGTTTTTAACTGATATATTCAGGTTGATGTTGCTCTGTATTTTTTCCTTGAATGCTTCCCAGTTCGTTTTTTTGTTGTGTAAGAAGGGTATCTTTTGTCTTTTGACAAAAGATACTCTTCCTCAGGAAATATTGGAGGCAATTCAGCCAATCTTCGAAAATTTGAGCAGGGACGATTTGCTGCAGCGTTGTTTGGGCGGCTATACGCAAACCAATAAGGAAATCTACAATAAATCAGTTTGGGCAATAGCCCCCAAGTGCCAGTCCGGAAGCAAAAAAATCATTGATATTGCAACTGATATTGCGGTATTAGTGTTCAATGATGGCCTGAGAAGTCTCATGAAAGTACTGAAGACGTTGGGGATAACCATCGGCCCAAATTGTTTCAACTTTTGCGTTGAGACCGACGCAGCGCGGATCCAGCTCGCGGAGCGCTCGCTCACAGACGCTACAAAAGAAGCGAGAAAAGCCTTAACAAGTTCGAGGAAAGAATCAGGAGATAACGATTTGCTTCTTGAAGGCCAGCTATATGGTGCCGGCATCGCTGATTGAAGGTAAATATTTTTTTTTTCAATTTATAACATAAATTAACAAACCTAAAACTTTGAACGCGTTTTTCTCAAAACCACTTTTTTGAGTACGGCACGCAGCAGAACTCGAGCAATTTTTATCAGATCGATTTCAAATTTTTACTGTATCAATAAAAGTAGATTATCTAGAGAAGTACATAAGATTTTTTCGATATCTCAATAATTATAAAAGTTATAGCCTATTTTCGAAGAGAAATTTTGCTCAAAAATCATTCTTTAATATCAAAGGCGTGCCTATTTTTTAAAAATCAATATTTTTCCTAATCCCTATGTACTCTTCTTCAAAATATCATATTATTAACGAAAACACTCGGTATTTTTTTTCAGATCGACGTTGAAGAGAGTTCTGCTGCGTGCCGCGAACCACTGCGGAGATGACGCGAGAGCTTCCCCAGCGCCACCATGCGGCGTGAAAAATGTAAAAAAAATGTTTTTTGATACATTAATAAACAAGGAACAAAACCCAAAAAAATTTTTTCGAATATCTCTTTTTTTCCCCACAAAAAAAAATTCTTGAAAAATGTGAAAAAAATAGGGGGTCACAGTGGTGTTGTCCGTTAAGGAAGAATGATCGCGGTAGTACCTTCAAAAAGTTACGCGCATTACGTATGAACAAAACATGGCGATAGACTAAGCGAAACGTGAAAAAATTTTGGGCATGCCTGTATTCAGACTGCTACAATACACGGAAAAGCGGCCTATACAAACATACGCACACCATGGAATTTTGTTTCTCGTCACGAGCGTGCAACGTCGCATTGAGCAGATGACAGTATTCTTTTGGTATTTCTCTATCACTGCTATGAGTACAGCAAAAGGTACGTATCAAAAATGTCGAAACAAGAAAGGTATAATGGCAGATTTATAAAGAATAAAAATTTGACAAAAAAGTTGAAATTTATCGAGACAATGCGAGAAGGAAAATTAAGAAAATCTGTCATTGTACTCAAAACTACATTTTAAATGTAGGTTATGCTTGAACTACAATAAACCATAATTATTATTTGAATTACAAGTTGTTTTTAAACAATACATAAATTTGTATTACTTAATTAATCATTTATAATTTTATACCAATGACAACGCAACCATACTGAAGTAAAGAAATCCCGTGTGTTTGTATAGCTACACGCACACTGTGACGGTTACAATGTTGCCGGATCGTATTCCCCCCATTCACAGCCGGGTAAAAACTCCATAAAAATTTACATCTTCCTACTGTTATATCTCGACTTCAAAACGGTCAATCGAAGTATTTTTTTTTTTAGTTGTCCGAAAAATATTCATTTAGATCATGCTATTTTTTTATTGAAATCTGTCGAGACCTTTATTTGCTACGATTGAGAGAAGGGCGACAGACTATGTCTACAGCTTGCTTCACATATGCGAAACGTGTTAAACGTGCCAACTTTAATGTTAATTATCTCCGGTTCTAAACGGTCAAATATTTCCAAATTTCAGTAGCGAACAGATGCTGCAGTCTGTTTTGAGTTATAAAAATTTCAAGAAAATCTGTCGACGCGTCGATTTGCGATCGTACTTCCTTAATAACTGTGATAGCATAATTCCTGCTAAAGGTCAGTATTTTATTGAATCCCGTAGCCGGAAGCGTAGGGAAGGCTAACGAATTAGAATTTTGCAAAAGTCTTAATTACAATAATAGAAAATTGAAAAAACGTAAAAATATCCATATCTCGGGCTGTAATCAAGATATTGCAACTTTTTTTTTTAGTTGTTCGTTTTTCAAAAACGCATTAGATGGTCCAAGAATTTTTCGGATAACTTTGTAACTTTGGTCAGAATTGCTATTTGTTTATAAGCAAAAATCGAAAATCGTCAAAAAACAGTATTTATTTTCAACGAAAACAATTTTTTCCCCCATATCGCTTGTGCACGATGACACAAAGCTCCTTGATTTTTTTCTACGCTGTGGGCCTTCGTCGGGAAATTCTATTGAATGCCAAAGTTTTTTCGATGATCGCAGATTGTTGCTAAACTATATCTCGCAGATCGATAAATCTTGCACGATTCTCTTGGGGTTCGGCTCCCTTACATCATGTATGAACTTGAAACCGATATGTTGATAAACAATCGATTGCGGTTGCAAAAATGAAATTGAGATTTTTTTTTCATTTGCAACTAACCGCTTAATTAACAATGTTACACACACACACACACACACGATTAAAAAATCGTGTCCTAAGTTGTAGATGTGTGTCATTTTTTCAAAAAGAATTTAACACAAAAATTTATCAAATACATTGACCCTATTAAGGTTGTTGCTAAAAAAATTCGAGGTGATCAGATCTTCATAAAAATTTTATCATTTGTTAAAGTATATTTCCTGAATATACTGGCAAAAGAAGAACGCAGGTTACCGCATTCATCTTAGAGAAATTAATTGTTGAAGTTTAAGAAAAAATGTTACTCCATTGCATTGGTTGTATGGGGTAAGGCCATTATTCTCGTACTTTTTAGCGTATATATATATTTAATTATTTATAAAAATAATTAAAACTACTCAAAAAATGAGTACTGTATCGAGTACAATATATAAAACAATGTTATCAACAAAAACAGATAGGTAACCGAATTAATTAACGAGAAATCATTAAAAATAAACAACAATTTTCCAAAAAGTGAGGCTAATTGAGATAACTTTATTGAAATGTGGGAACGTCGCATCTACGGCTATAACACAAGCAGTCAAAGACTCAGTGCAGTGATTTGAAATTTGTTACACTCAAATGCAAGTAACGAGAATATTTCTTATTCCATTTTATTTTTCTCAACATCGGTGCGATTCTTGTATAAATGAGTACGGACGAATCATTCTTTCTATTGACAACTTAGTGACGTACTAGTACTTTTTTTTGCAGTTTATCGTCATTTTTCGTTGACGCCTACATAACCTATAAAAACACAAGTCAGCACACGTAAAACAGGTGTCACAAGCCTCACTGAATTCAACCTAACGGTCACGCATAACCAAAGAACGCGCGACATTAAATCATTGAAAATGAATTTTCTAATAATCCTAATTAATTAAAATAAATATATATGTAAATAATAATTAACATTATTGCTGTATAATTGGAAAATTTTGAATCAATCGTGCGGACACATCGTTAATATTTAACTTTTATAAGTTGGCATTGGTGACAACACCCAATGCATAAGCATACGAGCCTCGTCTCTTCCCCCCACTCTCCAAAAAGATTTAATAACAACCTTAATAGCTCGGGAGTTGTTGAATATATTGTTAAACAGCGAAAAATTGCAAGTACATTCAGAAAAATGAACATACAAGTTTTAAGCAGAAAAACGAAACAAACTTAATTTTTGAACAAACAATTGTATTGAAAAAGCAATTTCAACGCAGAACTTGCGAGTTCACTGGAATTCTTCTTTTTCTTCTACTGCGTTGAAATTATTTTTTTGATACAATTATTTTGTTTAAAAATTAAATTTGTTTCATTTTTTCTGTTTAAAACTTGTATGTTCATTTTTCCGAATGTAATTGTAATTTTTCGCTGTTAACGATATATTTTAATATTACGTGATTGTCACGTGACGAATCACTTATACGAACGAATTCGCAGTATATAACTATATTAATTAAATATTATTTATTTTAACAAAAAGATCTGTAATGTGAGAATAGTGATAAACGATATTAGTTTTGAAGTGGTTCAAATTTGATAATAAATATTTGAAAACAATGATAAGAATTAATCGAACTCAAAATCATTCAATTGACTATAAAAGCAATTCATGAACTGTACAATATTAGATTTGAAACAAAAAAATTTCAAATAAACGAAAAAAAATTGTAATTCTGCGAAAAATAATTGGATGACAAAACGGACACTTATTTTTGTTCATAATACTTACCAAAATATATTTAAAAAATTGTTAATTAAATTAATTATTTTTTTATTATTAATTCATTAATCAATATTTAATTAATTAATTAATTAAATTAAATTTATTAAAATAGTTAATTAAAATGTGTTTGAACAAAATAAAAAAGTCAAGGACAAAAACCTAGGCACTCCAATCATTTTTTCATGTTTTCTCGTTCTAGACCGGAAATACAGTTCGGCGAGACGGTTCTTACAGTTATTTTTTAGTTTTTGGATAGTAGAAACACTCACCCAAGGATTTAGCATAATCGGGAAAACCTCGACCATGTGGAAATTTCACCCAGGTCCCCCCTTAAGATATTATACTTTTAGAAAATGCGAAAAACGAAAAATCGATAGTTCCTAATTTCTAAGTGCCTCTAGCCTCTTAAGTGCCAACAGTTGGTTATCCAATACTGTGCTAAGCATCCCATACAGCATCGAAGTCTTATTTGAGGTCTTATGTCCGCTTCGTAGATGTCTTTATGACTACTGTCGTCTTTTAGACGTCTGCGATGCGGACATAAGATCTCAAATAAGACGTCTTATGCATTTTTGCTGTATGGGTAGCCGTATGATAAGCGTCAGCAATACTTTCATAGGAAGGGTATTTACAGGAACGTTGAAAAAAAAATACATGTATATAGTTTTCAGTCCTCCATTGCAAATGAGTCCTTCACACTCATTTGTAACTCTATATTTATTGTTTTAAAAAAGGGGAAAAAGTTGTTTTTTGGCTGTTTATTAACTTGATTTTCAACCTTGTGCCTTTTTTTTAGTTTTTATTTTATTGTATCCAAAGTAGATGATTCAAAGGACAAGTTTCTTTTTTATTGATGTAAAAAGGTTGAGACAAGTACATTTTCGTAGGCCTCGAAAAAAACAATCTCATTTATTTCATTTACTCAAAAGTGTTTAAGTCTGCTAGAAGTTCCGAAATAAATTCGATCCTCCAAAAAATAATGAAGCCCTTAAGGCCTTACATACGTCCAGAATTTTCACAAAATCGATTTTTTTTTTACAGATTATTATTCTCTATAGTTTTAGGCGTATTTCTGTGTAAGTCGATTGTACAAATTCCCCATAGATCGAAAGTTATTATAGAAAACGTGACTGCCCAACGAGAGTCTGATGTGCGCAGGTAGATGTCTCGAGCGAAACGCACTTGAAACTTTAAATGCATTTTTCTCAAAACTACTTTTTCTGGCATGGTCTGCATGATAACTCATACAGTTTTCAATATATTTTGATGCTTTTTTTTTTAAATATTCGAAATGGTTTTCTCTATAGTCTGTCGAGTCGGATTTTTGATGTTGTGATTAAAAATTTTTATAAACATAATTAAAGTGTGACATTTATGACACAAAATGCATACTTTTTTTAAACTGCCGTAAATTGCCAAAATTTTTCGAATCTCAAAAATCCGCCTCGACACACTATAACTACAACTTTATTTTACAAGATTTTTTTTACGTTTTGCAGATCCATCAGCATTTCAAGAAGAAATGATGCAGACCATGGAGCAACTTTTTTTTCATAGTGCTTCGGGAAACGTGATTTTTTATGTTATAATTTTTGAAAAAAAAATGAAATAAATTTTTTTATAAAGTTTAAATACTAATAAACAATGTGTAAAAATTATTTTTATTAATTTCTATTGCTATCTCTTCTAAAAACAGTTTTTCTTTTAGCGCGTTTTAGGCGCTGCTGGACGTATGTAAGGCGTTAACAAATTTTGAAAACCCCCAAATAAAATTATCAAATGAATTCGAATCGATCATAAAAAAGACGGCAATTCAATCCCCTTAAAAAATAAAGTTCAAACTTTACAAAAAATTACTAAATAAATAGAGATCTGCTAAAGCAATAATGGCCAAGTACACTGAGAAAAGAAATTTGTTGATTCAACATAATTTTTGTTAAATCAACAAATTGTGGCGAACAAAATGAAATTCGTTAACTGAACAAAAATTCGGTTAACTCAACCATTTAATTTGCTGGCTTAAATAAATATTGCTCATTACGACGAAAATATTGTTGAATCAACAAAATTTTCTGTTGAATTAACAAATTTCATTTTGTTCGCCACAATTTGTTGATTCAACAAAAAATTTGTTGAAACAACAAATTTCTTTTCTCAGTGTATGCGGAGCTTATTAATATTTAGCTCCAAAAAATGTTGAAATATATTCCAATTGTTTAGGTAACATAATAAATTTTCCCACGATTCTAAAGTATACTATAGTATAATTTAATTGGTAACTATTTGATAAAAGTTCTTCCCTCTTTGATACTATTTGATAAAACTTCCCTCTTTGAACTATTTGATAAAAGTTCTTCTTAATGGTTGGAAGAACGTATAACGTTATTTGTAAAAAAAAACCAGGATTTTGACCATTTTGTTTTGGAGGTATGGCGACGGAAAGCATGTGCTATGTGTTTGAAGTAGTTATTTCTAAAACATTGAGCTTTTTTTCGACACTTTTTGTAATACTTTATATGTTTTATATTCCTTTTAGATAATACTAACATTATTAGATTATCCCGCAAATTATATTCCAGCTTACATAGATTTATCGGAGAGACAACTTTTGAACGTGATTGTTGCGAAATTACTATGTTAATTGAAAGATCGTCATGTATTTCAACATTTTTTGAACATTTTATAAAACATAAGTAATCTCCACGTTCTTGGCCATATTATGCTTTAGCAGTTTTCGATTTGGTTAGTATCGTTTTGTTAAATCCCAAATTGAGTTTATCAAGTTTTTGTGAAAGTTAAATTGTCACCTTTTTGTGCGATTCAAAATTATTTGGTAGTTTCTGGAAGATAGGGAGTTTCTTACAATTTTTTATGAGGAGCCAAGTCAGTGATACAATTTTCACTAGGATGTTATACATACTATGAAAATGTTTTTGTCTCAATATTTTAACGCAGGTTCGCTGTTTTTTGGGGGATTTATCTACTTTTCACATAATACTGTTCTGTTCAAACGTTTCGTAATAAATTTCAATACAGGTGTCATAATTAGTTATCCGTATATGCTCATGCGTGACTGACCAATAGAAGTCAAGTGAGTTAAGTGTATCTTCTATAAATGCAATGAGGAATCTTTGACGATCGGTTCTCTAAAATAAAATGCACGCGCTGATACAGACAGGTGTGAGCATACGTATTTTTAGTGGATTTTGTAAATCATTACAAGAAGCAACGAAATACTGTTTTTAGTTTGGAGACCACCATTATGTAAAATTGCATTTTCTCTGAAGAGATTCAATTTTTGATGAACTGTAAAATTAATAATTTGATATTGAACAGATAAGCATGTTTCACAGTGGAGGTATTCCAAAAAGCTTTACATTTTGCAATACGTTTGCTTATTAACACGTTGTTAATTTTTTTCATTCCTTTATTCTGTTATGTTTTTTTACATATGCAATAAAACAGATAAAAGAATTATAATAATAACAGCCGTGTTAAATTATTGAAGATGTTACATTTGATTTTAAATACTTATTCAAAATTGTTAAAATGTAGTCAGAACACGATGTAGCATGTGTAATTCGCTTTAATCGTCATGACTTTATTTTCTTCGTAAATACAAAATTGTGACAACCTTAACAATTCAAGATTCTCGTCGTTCTAAGGAGCCATGTACGTTTAAAAACAAAATCTAATTAATAATTATTTTTTAAAACATATACTAAAACAATACATATATACTATAGTGAAAGGTCATTCCACGATCGCATTATAAAAAACTATCGAGATAATCGAAAGATACATGTATTGTAAAAAAATTATCACGCTTAAAATTGAAAAAAACTGGTGGAAGTAACCCGTTTTTAATTTGATGCATATTTTTGAACGAAATTCCGTTTAAAAACGATAATCCTGACCCCCCATGCATTTGGTTTGCTTGATTTTTCAAGAAATTATACATGTATCTAAAGAAAAAAGTCGAGAAATTTTCTGAAAGTTCGTCTTTGATGAACGTGTTCAGATACATTTTTTTCCAACATCAAGTTGCCGTCAATGACCATTCAATCATTAAACATCAATGAACAAAATAAATAAATAAATGCAAAAGTTAATTGGCTATACATTTGGCATGAACTGCTCTATATGTATATATACAAAATTTACTGCCTGTAGAATTGTCGGCTGCTGATGATATTCCTAGTTGGTATGTTTAGAGTTATCAAAATACAGTGACAGCACTACGAACTTCATAGGTCGAAAAAAATGTCATACTTTTGTAAAAACGTCAAGTTCAGGGACCATGATTCGGTGACTACGACCAACAAGCTGCTAGAAACCTCGAATGTCATCACATAAATGATATCTCTGCACTGCATATAGCTACAGCATTGATATTTTTTTTTAAAGAGAAAAAAAATTAAAAATATTTGCCAGCATTACATTTCTCAAGATGCAGCAATTTATGTAAAACATGAATTTCAAGTTTCAAAAGTCGAGTTAGAACATGGTCCTTGCTGTATAAAGATCGCGGCAGCTGTCATGTCTTGGTTTTTTTTTTTTTTTTTTCATTCGAAAATGTACTTGTCTCGATTCGCTACTCGACTCTCGATTCGCGACTCTTTAATATACCTACTCATGCTCATACGGGCTTAATAATATTACAGCTCTCATCCTTTCTCACCTCAATTTCGTTTTTTCCTCCCCGCCATTTTTACATTGCTATGGAATCTGGCTAAAAAGATGGTAAACAAATTTGTTAATGTAGTTAAAGTACGTAATGATTATATGTAAACAGCTGGAAACTATGATGAAACGAAATGCTTAAAAAAAAAAACTATCGGTAGGCGCTAATTTTTCACAATTGATATGGGAATTCCCCCTTGCAGAAAAAAGAAAGAACCTCTTTGCGCTCTGTTAAGACGAACAGAGTGGTTCTCGGTACTGACATGAGATATAATGCAGGTAAAGGAGAAAAATTGGACAGAGGATTTTTGACGACGAAACGTCTATCGCGAGAATTGGTCTCATTCGTAAGTATTTTTAAAAGTAAAAATATCCAACACCGTTTTCCCGATTGAGGTGGAAAAAAGTCTTAGTTCAAGCAGAAAAATATTGATGAGATCATGCACAGTATTTCAAAATCTGGAGAAAAATCTGATTTTTTTACACAGCATAGAAAAATATTCAAAAATGACTATACAAAAAAATCAGGGGGGGTTATCGAACATTTAAACAAGAAAATAATTATTAAAAATTGGACGTTTTAGTGACAGCAAATGGGCCGTGACTTTCGAATCAAATTTAAGAGATCGTAAATGCTGGAGAAAAAAAAGTAAAGTCATCTACGTATTCGTTGAACATTTATTTTGTTATTAGTGTTATAAAAATGTTAGGTAGCCGAAACTTTAAGAATGAGATCGTAAATTAATTACGTTTATAGCTCATGATTTGCCGTCGAATACTAGGTTCGGTACCACAACGGCAACACCGCCCGATCAGCTGTTTATATATATCGGCGTATATCGTGTTTACGTGTGACGTGCTTATATTAGCATAGGTATTCCACGATCGTGTATACTTTCTCTCTCGGTATGAAATAATAGAAAAATGTATTTCTTTTATTTTTATACAAATATTGTGATCACAAAAATATTTGCAATCACAAATAGTGATGTACACATCAATAAATGTAACCTCAAATCTCGAAATGAGGTTATCTATTTGATTTTTCCTCGTTTACAGGCCTTTAATAAATGCAGTCTTGCCGTTTTGACACTCATTTTTATATACCAGCCTTTATTAATGCCACGATCACATCTTGTCGTGTGTTTCGCCATGATAACCGCACATAACCGAAAGTAAATAAATAAATTGTTGGTTATGTGTATCAAGTCATATGTCACAATGAAAAGCCATCAGTTTACCGGCAATGTAGATATCTCTCCACCAACAACAACGTTATCAAATCAACAAGCTAACTAGTCAAATTTTTACTAATAACGATATGTTTTTTATATAATTGTTAATGACAATGGACTAATTTATTAGGTATGTTAATTTTGAAATCTATAAATTTTAAGAGGATAATTGGACCAATCCTTTATGATGAAAAAAAAAATCAGTTGTTCAACGCTCATGTGGTGTGCATGATCTCATTAAAAATGGGCTGAGATTTTTTTTGTTTCAATTGGTCGAATGGTGTGGAAAATTTTTACTCTCGAAATTTGCAGCTAACTCTCTCGCACTCAGAGCGGCTCAGTTGGTATGACACATGGCCTTAAAAAAAATAAATTTTTTAGTTTATCATTTGAGAGCGTAGGGTAGGAACCTGCAAAAAAGTCGATATATTAATTTATCGACTGATGAAAATTGGTTTGGTAGTAAGTAGAATTTCAATTGACCAACAATGAAATATTTATCGTTTGTCGATGCATAGGTAATACCAACTCAACATTTGATTGATTACCTTTGCAGCAATGAAGATTTTACAGTCGAGCTTCTCTTTTGTAAATATCCCTTTTGTCAACTTCTCCCTTTTGACCACTGTGAGTGATCCCGTTTATTAATCCCCGCCCCCCCCCCCCCATTCAACAACAATTTCGAAGCCGCTTCCAGCACTTGGTGGCGTATTGTTTAGCTTTTCTATTCTTTTTTGTAAACGCTTGCCAAGCTATTCTTCCGCTAACCTCAAGAGTGGGCAGTGCCCGATATTCGGAGAAATTATCCACTACCCAGACGGGAAAAAAATATATTTTGAAACGCAGAAAAATATATTGGATTATATAAAAATATATTTTTCCAATGTAGGTAAAAATATCTTATTGGAAGTGTGTTTTGCAATTACAATGTTTCACATAATTTAATATATTTTTACTTTATATTATATTAAATCTAGAAATATAGATTGAAAGTTGCATATTCAATTACATTCTAAATTGTATAAGTTTTTATAGATGAGTATAATTTCTAAATGCATTCTAATATATAAATAAAGAAAACTTTTGAATATGGATATAAAATATAAGCTGAAATATAATTCATTAGAATTAGGAAGGTATTATTCAACCATTATATTGATTTCACATTGATGTATATTTTGGATAACATACTGAGTCATACCGGTTGTTATAACTGAATATAATTCAATTATATTATAGATTATAAAATAAAAGATATTGCAAATACGAATATAAATTGTAAGCTGAAATACAATTCTTTATAATCAGGAAGATATTCTGTATTAAAATTAATACACAAGTGTAGGAAGTTTTTATGTGGAAACCGTATTTAAAATTTCAGTTACGTTGAGGAAAATCAGGAGACGTGGTATTTTAATGATACGAGTAGTGTTTAGTAATATTAATATACTTGTGTATTTGAAAAATCATATACGTATAAAGAAATGTTGACCTAGTGCATATTGGAAACATGAAACATTTGGTGATATGAATATCCGGGTGTATATTAAAGTCCGTATACCTGCGTAGTGATTTTAACATTAAATTTAGTTATTATATATTTTTGTCTAGTAATTTTCAGATTCAAAATTACTAAATTACCGTACTGTATGTCGTTTTCGCAATACGCCTATGATATTTCTAAAAATGTATCGTACAATGACCACTGTACGCATTAAAAATAATATTCCAGTGTAGTAAAATCTATATCTATGTATTTAAAATAGATTTAATTTATTACAATTTTTAGGTCCCTGTACTTGGAAAACCTACGTTAATATTAATATACGAGTGAATATTAAATTTAATACACCTGTCATAAGATTTTAAGGGAAAGTCATTAATAATTTGATGTGCTTTTGTGTTAGATTTTTCAAAGTCAAAAATCAAACTTAAGCGGTCATTTCATTAATTTAGTTATGGCTACATGGAATTATAAAATCCAACATACTGTGTCGGTGTCGGTAGTATACCATATTGGTATATTACTCATTTCTTATGGACGCGAACGACTTGTATATATTCCCGCCCGGAGAACGTACCGCATGTGAGAAAGGTCTCGACGCTCTGTGCCACGCGGCGGCCAGAACGCGAAGCTCAAGTGCCCATACAGCATAACGATCAAGGTCCGTAGATTGGTAGCATTTCATTAGTAAGGTCTTCTCAAATTCGGCCATTTTGGGTCCACGGAGAAGTTATATTAGTCATATCGGTGTATCGGTGTGGGTTTGTGTTCGTAACCATCAGTGAACTATAGGTATACTGGCATGAGTATTTTCGCCATTTTTGATCTGCGTATAGAAGAAATGTATGAGAAGACCTTACTAATGAAATGCTACCAATCCATGGACCTTGATAACGATATGCATTATAGCTATAGCAAATAAAGTAGTTGGAACAATGTAATCGTTAAAGATGCATGGACTAATTTTTATATTGCCAGAACTAAGTAAAGTTAACAAAAAAAAAACAGAAAATTAATGGGAACAATATGAGGCATTGCATACATCTTAGGGCAGTAAAAGTGAAGCAACGTTTGACAATTTATTTTCATCGAAATTGTTTTTTTAATTCAGAAATGCATAGATATATTTTAAAGTTTATAGTTTCAAATATACTCAATTAAATTTTAACGAATAATCATTCAACAATGCGCTATATAGACGGGTGATCCCATAAAGGCTGTATAACTTCGAGATTTTTTCCTGAAAACAAAACAGAAAAATTTTCTTAAAGCCCATGAAAAAAGGAAGTTTTCGTCATTACATTTTTTGTAAACTTTATGGTTTTTTTTCATGATTAGAAAAAAACGATTTATTTTCGGTAAAAAATCATCTTTACATCCAAACCACCGTCATTTTTTGACGATTTAAATATTTTCAATCGGCTATGATTAAAGTTCCTTTCTTATGTATGCTAAGAAGATTATTTTTGTTTTATTTTCAGGTAACAGATGTTCGAAATATAATCAAGAGACGCGGTAGTGACTCGACGCCAAGTATTAAAAGAAAATGCTAGCGCGAGCCCTGCCACACTCTTATATATGCGAATATGCCGATTTTATGACGTCATAGCGTTTTTAAATCGCTCTCACGGACGAAGCGTTTGAGTAAGTTATACGCATTTCCTATGTTTTTATCGTGTTTCTCTCAAATGACACAGATTTATCTGAAAAAATTTAAATCATTACACTCGAAACTATAAATCTTAAAATACATTTATTAATTTTTTAATGAAAAATAAACGTCAAACTTCGTTGTACTTTTACTGCCCCAATGTGTGTGTAGTCTCTCAATTTGCTTTCCATTTTTATTCGTACGATAACCTTATTTAGTTATTTGACAATATTAAAGTTGGTTCACGCACCTCAACGATAAGATTGTTCCAATCATTTCATTTGCTCCAGCTATCATGCATATTTTGACGTTCTGAAGGCGCTTGAGCTTCGCGCTCTGGCCACCACGAGGCGCAGAGCGTCGAGACCTTTCTCACAGGCGGCACGTGCTCCAGACGAGGATATATACAAGTCGCTCGAGTCTGAAGGAAATGAGTATCATACCATCCAGGTCTAGTACCGACTTTTTTACAAAACCGCAGCTGATTTTATACAGCGTCAGTCACTTAACTTGGTTACCGTAGTATAGCATATGAGCATCAAGCCTAGATTGTAGCCATAAATAAAAAGCTAATGACTGCGCCCGATCATGTTTCAGTCAAATTTATAAAATAAATATTTGCATATCTCACGTATACATAAGGTTCATTAACTGTGTCTGACACGAAAAGTTCAAAAAATTTGTACATCATATTACCTTTTTTTTTTGAAAACTCACACTGAGAGAAAAATATGGTATTTCTGACTATATTTCTACTATTAAGTATGTTTCCCTGAGGTGACAGAAATGTTTTATAGTTAGGGTAACGGTAAAAAATATTGTTAAATTCACGATATTTTCATGGACGCACAATGTTCATATATTCAATGCAATAATCAATAATATAAACATACGTTAAGTACGGATAACTAACTTACAATAATTAGTCCTACCGAAAAAGTATAACCTATTATCGTTTAAAAAATAGGTCACATCCCACAATAGACAATAAACATCTACTTATATTTTATGTGTATCGGCAATACATTTTTTGGCACACTATCATAGTATATGGTGAAGCATAACATGCAATAGTGAAACTCGTCATATGCACCAGTTTGTTTAGCGCTTCTAGATAGAACCATTAAAAGTTTAAAAAGTAGTTACAGAGGTGCACTATAGCAGTGAATTCTAAATAATATGGTTCTCCAAACTACGTGAAATGTCGCTTATTCGTCGACTACATAGCCGTTTGTGTTAGACACATATCGTAGATAGCATTGTAAAATGATTTTAAACTGACTTTTTTGTAAGACGAATGCAAACTATGATGTGTAGAATGTATGATATTTTTCAAGTAGTAATTACATGTAAATATTTTTCAGCAGTGGATTATATTCAATAGAGCTGTTCATAATACAAAGTAATCCGCATCATGTATGCATGATAGAAAATCACATAAGTGTCTTTTATTTTTATTATGTTATCTAATGTTTTACTCACAGGAGATATTAATGTCTACCATACGCTTGCAGTGAAGTGTGTTACCGACAGCATAGTCGTTAACATGAAGTGTGGAATTATTGCAACACAAATTAATATCTTTACTATGCATGAAAGTAGACAATACTAAATGGTAGGCTTGAAATAAGCAGGGGCGAATTGTATCAGGAACACATTCGTACGTTTACCATTGGATCCTCTTTATAATTAATTAATTAATTTGTAATCAGTAACATACAACGGTGTAAATTTGAACATATACACAGCGTAGTCGTAGGCATTGCATCTGGTATCATTGCCGCACAAATTGACATCCCTACCATGCGCTAAAAGTAGAGGATATCATACGGAAGGACTGAAGTAACCATGGTACGTTTTGTATCCGGTACACTGTATTGTATGGTACAATTGTATGGCTACAATTAGTTACCATTTATAGTTATTTACACCAAACTTAGTGAGTAGCCAGTGCCATATAATTGTTTAATTTCAAATATATTCCATAGTCTTTTTTCGGCTGCGCAAAGTAATTTACAATATAAGTTTATAGTTAGGGGCGGGATTTTATTTTGTCCGGAAAGATATAATTAATCATATTATGTTGAATCATTTTTAGTCTTTGGATCTTTCTTAATATTCAAGAATAAACAATACATGAATAAAGTGATTAATAGTTATATTGTAATAGTAATATGAAAGAATTAAATAATTGTTTGAACTACTTATTGCATGAATGACCTATCAGTATTAAATATCAGACCACAAAGCGTCTACGGATAGAAATGCTTTGCCGGATATTTCATCGCTTTTGATGTGGTAAACATATTTTTCCAAAAACATCCAAATAACTTCTGGTTCTTTTTAGTACTGCGTAGATAAAGCCCATGTTATTTTGACGCAGCAATCGACCGCTGACAGCAAGGTGGAGCACTCATACTTGGCCTCGTTAACAATGACAAGTATGGACGAAAAGCTAGTTTTCGTTCCGATCGTCACGATGAACGGCTGCAGGGTCAACCCATATTTGAATAATTTCGCCTGCCTCTCTTTTATTCGCACTAGGGAAGCAACGCGCGCTTCGCGCGCGGTCTCCTTTCTTCCTCCGCTGCAGCGTATATCTATTGGAATAGATGATAAATATCTTTCCTTGCATACATTTCACCAAAATTAGAAATTTTATTTTCTTATTTTTTGTACTTTTTATTTTCGATTTTTTTTATCAAATATATATTTTAAGAATGATCCCTTAAATATCCATGCTTGCCTTACACTACCATTCAATTTTCAAATATTCGATCAAATTTATGAACTATTTTCCTTCATAACCGAGTCGTTTATGACGTGATTTAAACAAAACAAAAAATATACTTTTAAATAGTTAGTCGTTTTTCCCATCTAGAAATATTTCCTCCATTTGCATTTTATTTTTTGAAAACATAATGCCCTGGTATATCTGTGTACAGAAATCCCCTCGCAGTTTCATCACGAATATTTAACTTAAAATAATCGTTCAACATACTTGTTCGGCTCATAGCATTCCTTATATCATCATTATTCATATCTGATGGAATCGTAACAGTTTGCTCGTTAGGCAAATGCACTGGCAGTCGTATCATGGGATGACTTTTCTCCTGCATTTTTTTATCACAGATTCGCCAAACTGCTTCACTTGGACCAACATAGCGGGCTTCTATATGATCTTTAATTTCATCGTGATTAACTACATTTTCTTCTATTTCTCCGCTTTCCGTATTCGTTATTTGTATAGCAGCAGCATCTGGTCCTTCAAAAATGTACTTGAAAATATACTTGGGTGCTGTTACAGTAGTAACAATTTCTACATTAAATGAGAGATTCGCGATAAAGTCGGACAATACGGTACGGCCCATCAATTATCCACCACATGACCTCCACGGCGTTCGTATAAAACTCCAATGTCCCTTCTACGATAATGTGGATAAGCATTTGCATCCATCGTAGTTTCACTACGGAAAACTTTCGGAAAATTTTTTGAGCACTTCCCATTAACTTCGCACCATGCTCCACAAGGTCCGTGAATAATATTACCCATAATAATTCGATGTAATTCTTGATCTACTTCTGGATCGGGAATTTCTGCAAAAATGCATCTATCGATAATTTCTGGAGTTGAAAGTTTATGTTTCAGTATGACCAGTAAATGAAAATGCGGCAGCCCTCTTTTTTGTGACTCAATCGTGTACACATGTGCTAGTACTTCACCAAATTTTTTTTTTCGGATAATTATATCAAGCAAGTATTTTTTTTCATATCAAATACACGAGCGGTTAAATCCAGTCTGTCGGAAGGTTGCTGACCAGGCAAAAGATTTTCCTTTATTTCACGCCAATTAGGATTACAAGTCATCGTAATAAACAAATCTGGTTTTCCGAATTTTCGTACAATTGCCATAGCATCTTGATAATGCTGCATCATATTTCGCGGTGAGCTACTGAATCTTGATGGCAAAATCACAACTTTTCCCACACGTGCATTTTCCGTTCGGGCAGTTATGTTCAAATAGTCTACGAGACCAGAATAACTTTCTGCGCGTATCTTTACTTAATTAGCTTTAATAAAATCTATTCTGTCTTTTTCAATTTTTACATAACTGTCGACAACCCACTGTTGGAAAAGGTGTCGTCCTAGAAGTATGACATTACCTCGTTCATTTATGCGAATAGCCATTCGATATTTTGTATAAGCCTCCCTTGACACACGTTTTTGAGTATTTCCTGTTTGTTATATATTTCGATGCCATCCCCGAGTACCAGAAGGATAAAATAATGGATAGACCCAAGGCTCAACATTCGGATCCATAGTACTTACCATCTGTAATGCTTTTGTATTTTTATTTCGTATAGTTACGTATGACTCAGGAATTTCTCCATCTGCAGTAGTAGATTCAATTCAGACAAATTACCTCAATAATGTTCTTCTACATTATCAATGGAACCTAAGTATAACCTACTTCGATCCTCATCTTGTCTTGTATTATTTGGAATATCTGGATAGGACGTCACCTGAGAGTACCCCACAAGTCGATCAATTGAGTCATGGGGTGTAAGTAACGCAGGCATTA